>JAUMTR010000015.1:9041514-9064129 GCA_032270685.1 Microctenopoma stevenorrisi
CAGTCTAATGTTTTTTAGTAAATTACAGAAAATAATGAACTTTATCACAATATGCTAATTTTTTGAGAAGGACCTGTTTTGGAGTCAAAACAAAAACTGCAGGTCCTGGAGGGAAACAAGGATTGCAGGGTTTCCCTCAACCCTTCAGTTTTCACATATTCGGTGTGTAAATATACCCTTTCAACGCAAGTAGAAACCGCACATTCTCAAAGAGACTTTATACACTATTATCCTGCAGAGAAAACAGTTGCTCAGCTCTGCTGTCTTTACCGTTTTGCACCTCAAATGTTTACTTGGGCATGGGCTTGTGCTATATAGTCATGAGGATAAAAGCTTTATGTCAAGGTTTTTGGTCCCTTTTTGAACGCGTGACGAACATAAACAAAAACCAGCACATTTCCTTGGGTTGCTGCAGCACTATCGAAAGCTTACCATCCATGTAAGGATGTCCAATAAATCCTGCGAAGGTCCTGATGTGGAATGTTTGGATATTTTATGTTTGGCTCAAATGTTTTTATTTATAACAGGATTTTCTGTTATTACACTCAGCTCAACATTAACAACTACTGATTGGTTCCCTAAACTTTAGCCCCGTTATGCATCCATAAAACATTATGAATACTGTCGGAATCTGTTTTTCATTATTGGATTGTGTCTTTCAGAGAGGAAAGCAACAGCAGAATTTACATGTGCTCCATTTGGATTCACAACTTTTGAAATATTTTGCTCTTAGCCCTTCCCAGTGTACTTAAGAGGCAACGAAGACAGAAACTGTCATCACTAATACAAATTACACAAAACTATCTCCTCATTAAACATCTCTGAAATGTTCCTTGTCATGTATGAAAGTACAGATGGTGTAAGTAATAAATCAGCAACACATGGACACATCATCACAGCCCTTAACAAGGTAAGTTGTTTAGAGAGAGAGGATAGAAGGATGATGATCTTTGGGTGTATTTACCATTTACTTGTCACGTGTACCTTTACAGAGGTACACGTAAGAGGGCCCGAACCACTAGTTTCTTTTATTATTAGTCAAGTGTGTAAGGGACATGTCTGTGTGTTTGTATCGTCCAGTCTATACAACACTGAAAATGACCAGACCACTTAGACCAGTAAACTCATGTACCAGATGTTGAAGGCCATTATTACGTGATAACTAGGTGTGTGTGTGTGTGTGTGTGTGTGTAATATTACAACAATGCATTAGCCCAGACACAGTAAAAACACAGTAGGTTAGTCGATTAGATACGTGGCATTTATAGTTATTATGTCTTCCAGATGTCCTATTTGACTCCTGCAAGGGTGCTGTTTGTAATGAGACCCAGCTGTAAAGTCTGCTGCATTTAACATTTTACCCATTTCTGTAAATGCAAGTCAGTAGTTGTCTGTCTCTCTTTAGATACTAGGAGGTCATTTTAAAAACCACTTCCCTATGCCATTCACTAGTAGAATCATTTTTTTTGACTCTCAAGAGAAACTGATACGAGTCAGGAGTAAAACAATATTAGCTTCCTTTTCACTGAGATTACCATTACAGCATGTAAAAGATTTGTTTCATAGCTTTTTTCACACCTCACATGTTTTTAAATATCCATTTGTACCAATTCCTAATGTAGGACAATTTCCTCCTTTTCCTCCTGAGTGGCCCTTATTTAAATCCTGTGCTGGGCTTATGCCACCTGTGTCTAGACAATAAAGGCTTTTATAAAGTCTTAAGCCTCACATCCTCCTGCTTGTAACGGCAAGTCAAAGTATAATCAGATGTTGCGGCCAAGCAGGCCAAATCCACAGATCGTCCTTCACCCCAAACTGTCTCCTGCTGTTCTGTTGGGTTTCAGCATCCATCATCACCCAAACATGGCTTTTAACTTTTTTAGTCACCTCCTAATTGTTCTAGTAAATTTTCCTTCCCTTTTTTTCCCTAGCACTCCTGTTACTTCCCATTCTATTGCCCTCGGACATAGGCTCCAGATGTCGAATTTGTGGCTTTAAAGTGGACACGCACACAACTGAGCTAATTAACAAGGCAAGAAAATGAGGGACAGGAAAGTTAAAGGAACTCTTCAGCGTTTATGTGTAGTGGAAGTGAATTGTATTCTCTCCTCTACTTGGTTTTGGTCTTTATAAATACATTTAGTAACGTAAACATGTTTGTCCTCTGGGAGACACAACAGTTTGGACGTTTATAGCTAATTACAATAAATATAGTAATGATAACGGTCAAATCATTTTGCTCAAAAGCAAAAAAGTCATGCTCATGGTGCTGAATCTACTACAGCAACCACAACTTCATGATAATCCATCCACGAGCATTGGAGTTTGGACCAAATAGTGGACCAACCTGCTGACAGACAGATCCACAGATACGTAACACAGATGGTATGACAAGGAAAAACAAGGCAAGAACCCCTGTTTAGACATCCTTTCAAATACAACAGAAGCCCTGGAACAATATTTACAACATTAATGAGCACATTTCACAGTTTGAAATAGGTATTTGGTTTCCGTTTTGGACGTCTTTGACAAATAACACCAAACTAATAATGTGCATTGTTTTGTACTAGTTGGATAAATTGCTTACTGGGCTTAAAACTTTCCATGATCTGGCTGAGTCGCTATAAAGTTTGATGTTTACTTCCAAATAAGTGGTTAACTTTAATTGTGGTTCCCGCTCTACCACAGTAGACAGTGTTGTATTGTGAAGCTGTTTCTGGTAATGACTCATCAAAATGTGTTAGAATTCTCCACAGTGAGCTGTAGTATCACCAATAGATGTGATGGGAAAAACTACTTGAAGAAAACAACCTTTACAGACTTCATCTGTAAAAGTTGGGTGTGAGCGTCTGAGCACAAACCCTTCTAAGTTCCTCTCTAATCTCACCTGACACCCTAGTAAACAACAGGCATGTGGTCTCGCTCCCATCCCCCAGAGTGATGGTTAAAGAGCAAATCCATTACTGGCCAAATGGTGAAGTGGGGTGTGGTGACAACAGTTTAACCCTTAACATCAAACTGATGGTTTCATTTTTTTTTCCAAATAAGACAAAATGAAAGCGGCTGAAAAAATAAATACTGGGCTGGCATGAAAGTAGGCAAGACAAATGCTGAAAGGACATCCCAACTCACACATAATAGTCCTCCCACCAACAACATATGCTGCATCCTCTTGGTTCAACCAGTGCATGTCCAAGGTCCAGTGACAATACAAGACTAACTGGGCTTGCAGTGGTCATATCAGAGTCACTGAGGCTGTGGACAATTATCAGAAGAACCGTCCTTCACAGGGCCGCATGCAGACCACTCACAGCAGTAGCAGACGCAGGTAAAGATGATTACTTTTGGTAATAAATGTGTATGGGAGGGGCGGGTGAAAGGCTTGTCAGATGGTTTCCATTTTCTGTTTATTATTTTCCACTTAGCCTTTTATGAATTAGGACACTTAAAATAAGAATTAAGATAAATATAAAAACAATACTTATACCTGGAACTTAATTAAGTAAAAAAACTATTGTGATTGTAGGAAGTTTCCAAATGACCCAATTCAAGGAAAGTCACTTTTCCTGCCAGATGTTTTTTTCCCATACAATAATTATCTTTAAACACAGTTACGTTGTCTGCTTTGGATGCAGTAAGCCATAACTAACTCTTCTAAATGTTTCAAAGTCATGAAGTGGATTTCAGCAAAACCATCAACTGGAGCTGATCCTACAAAGCCTATGCTGTGCAAATAGAACCCGTCGTGAAATTAACATAGCTGGAATAAACGCAAAGCCCTTGGCAGGAAATTTGCATTATCATATTCCTCTGCATGTGTTTCTTCTTAGTCTGTCAGGCAGATTGTAGCCAACATTTGTTTTCACTAATATACATTCCATTTTGCAGAAATCTACGAAAGACCTAATTCACTATTTTTTCAGCAAATAAATTATTAAACTTTACATTAACGACTATTTTTTTAATGGAATGTGAGCGAATAAATAAACACCTAATGTCAGCTAAACTAAACAAATAAAAATTTATTTGTTTTGTTGACGTGATGTGGAGAACAGTAACTGTACTGAAACCTGAAGACAAAACAGACAACCTAATATTTCAGCCCTGAAGACTGCTGGGTGGCCACAGTGGCATTAAAGCTGAGTGGAATCACAATTTCACTTTGGAGGTTACAAGCTGTTTGTCCTGTTGCTTAACAGACTCAGGTGCATGCCAAGTGATTGCAAGGTCATCAGTCACCGTCTTCATTTACTGTGAACACAAAATATATCAAATGTATTTTCCTTCAGAAACGAGAATCTGCATCTGCAATTGCCATTGGTCTCTGTTGTGCATGTCCTGGAAATATCCTTAGAATAAACAAATGAACCTGTGCACTAATTGATTACGCACAATAACAAGCAGAGTTCGGGACAAGGAATTATCACTGTTCTTAAATGCACCTTGGCAAACACAAGAGGAGCTCTAATGGGCTTGCTTGGCTGATCATGGATGACTACCTATCCTCATATGAGTCAGCTAGGATTATCCTTCTGCATTCAGGCCTTTGTCGTCATCACTGGAAATTAGTGCAATCTCATCCTGGCCCTAGGTAGCTTCTGCAAAATCATTTTGACCAGCGTGCAGTAAAATCCCCTCCAGATTAGGTCTGACCTCCTTCCCATAACACCATTAACTTGCATGTCTGCAGATTTTGTACTTTTGTGCAACATTAATATTTATTATTTTCTTAGCTTAATCACACACTGTTTCATTTCAAATGCGCAGGACAGGTGGTAGTGGTAGGGGAAAGTGAAGCAACCTAAGGTCATTGCTATGTTTACAGAGCTGCCTTCAGTGAGCTTCATGCCATATCCTGTGGATAAAAGATCAATTTGCCAAGAACCACACAGAAAGTCTGCGAACTCCACCACTGTTCTCATGAGGAAAGATTGTCTATACATACGTTAATATCAAAGTTTAGCCACTGTAGTTAAGTTTGAAGGATAATGATGTTGGATCCACTTCAAACTCAAAAACAGTTGTGCAAATTGAGATGAAAGGACCTCCCAATTATTCAAAGAGGCATTGGAGTGTCACATTGTTGACAGCAAACACTGTTAGACTTCAGAATTTGCACTAAGCTGATTAATTAATCCTGATTACGCTGTGTACAGCCACGGCACAGAATTAGCACAAAGTCTGGCAAAGAACTCTTAGGGATTTGTGAGTGGAGTTAAAAAGCGATCAAGCAGGCCACCAAAGGAGGAAGTGTTGTACATGTGGAAGTCAGGAAACAAAGAACAGGTAGCCTGCTTCGAAGTGGGCCATGTCTTAAGTGCTAAAAAAGCCTTGCTCACTATACGCGGGATTATGACCTATGATCCCTGCAAAATCTGACTGGCCAAAAGGAGCTTTGGTGTCATCATGAGCGACGGGCTGGCCAACGCTGAATGAAAAAGCTAGTGGTACAAATACAGGCAAGTGAGAGGTACAGCCTCATCATTTGGGACTAGACTTGAAAACTTACTGAGGAAGGAAGACTAGGCGAGCACACAGAGCGTAAGGTAAGGGGGAATGCTCAAAGGCAAAATCATTCATACTTGACAATGTTGGCATCCTGACAGAGCACTGTCTTGCATCTCATGTGGGCTAGATGGTCTTCCTATCTTTAGAAGAATCTGTGAAACCCCTTGTACTCCAAAGCTGAGTGAAGAAGCTCTGACCCCTGTACACTGAGAGAGCAGGGGGACATTTCAAAACAGGTGTGCCAGCTGCATCTTTGTAGTGCATCATCCATGGAAAACCGTGCCCTACGAAAACAAGTTCCAGACAAACATGGAGTGCATGAAAAATCAAAACGAGCAACAGATGGCAGCTGAGAGGAATCAAGTAGAGCCTTAGGATCCAGATGAATGGAAAATGGAATACACGTTGCACTCAAAGCCTAATGAAAAGTGTGCATCTAAAGTTTCGGATGCAAAGTCTTCATGTCTGAGCTTGAAGTTGTCCTTCAGCAATTAGAGTTGACCTGGCTCTGCATGCTGTGCAAAAGCAATAACCCAGAAGCACAAAGCTGTTAGTCTGTTGGCAGCTGCCATTGGAATTGAATGTTAACCTTAGTAGTGGAGTTGGTGATGAACACTGGTAGTGTCTAACCTGGGAAGCAGTCTGTACTTAGAGAGATTATTCAATTGTATATAAAGCTAGTGGTGTTTTTAGCACTGCTTTGAAGTGACTGGTTGTTAGATATCTAAAGTGTGAAAGGGTTTACCAAGACAGTTGTTTATCTGAAATCACAAAGATCAGTTACAATGCGGTCTTAATTCTTCCAGCCCATGTGAGTCTCTTTACCTTAAATATGGAACATTCAAATACCTCTTTGACCGTGTCTGTGACAGCCTGTCTAACAATTTGGGTTACATCTTCTCTATAATTTTCTACTTTCTCCCTTTCTATCATAGGTTGGACAGCAAAATGGCACTACTCCTGAGCCTTTTCTGCACATGGTGTCTATTTGGTCCAGTTCTCACCCAGGACATGCCTTATGAGGAATATATGGTTCAGATTCAAGCCTGCCCTAAAGAGTGTAGCTGCCCTCCCAACTTCCCTCGTGCTGTCTATTGTGACAATAAAGGTCTGAAGAGTATCCCCAGAATCCCTCCACACACATGGTACCTCTATCTGCAAAACAATTTGATTGAAGTGCTATCAGCAGATTCCCTCCAAAATGCCACACAGCTGCGCTGGTTGAATGTAAACCACAACAAAATCACTAGTGAAGGAGTAAAAGAGGGTGTCTTGAACACAATGTCTCACCTGGCACACCTGTACATGGACGACAACCTCTTGTCTTCTGTGCCATCTCCCCTGCCTGCAAGTCTGGAGCATCTAAGTCTGTCTCGCAATCGCATATCCAAGATCCCTGCTGGCGTCTTCATAGGACTCGACAAGCTCAACCTGCTGGACCTCCAGGGGAACAAGCTGATGGACAGTGCTGTGACTGAAGTGAGCCTGAAGGGTCTCAATAACCTTGTGCAGATTAATCTAGCCAAGAACCAGCTGACAAACATGCCTATTGGCTTACCCCCCACTACCACTCAGCTTTTCCTCGATGGTAACAACATTGAGAAGATCCCAGTCGGCTATTTCAAAGGTTTACCAAAAGTTGCGTTTCTGAGGCTTAACCACAACAAGCTTGGTAGCGGTGGAGTTCCCAAAAATGTGTTTAATGTCTCCAGCATTTTGGACTTGCAGCTGTCCCACAACCAGCTGACTGAGGTTCCCCTTATTCCTGCAGGCCTTGAACATCTTCACCTTGACCATAACAAGATTAAAAGTACGTCCAACAATGTTGTCCAACAGCTCCTGCTGCATTTTCTGTTCTGTGGTTCCTTTGATGCGTTCTTTAATGTTATTGTCCGTCAGCTAATAATGGACTTTTTTATTTGTTTTTCTACAGGTGTAAGTGGGTCCAACGTCTGTCCTGTTGCCGTCGATGCTGTTGATGACTCTGTAAATGAAAGCATTCCTCGATTGCGCTACCTCCGACTGGATGGCAACGAGATTAAGCCACCAATTCCTAGAGATGTCATTCTGTGCTTCCGCCTCCTGAGATCCATTGTCATCTAGGAAAAGGAAAATTATCAGCATGTTGTTATGCTAATTACACTTTCCTTGAACCAATGACTTGGTAATGTGGATGGTGGTCTAATGAATGAGATATATGAAGCTACACGTAGGTTTACGCATGCACCTGTTGTGACATGAGTAATATTTGCATGTTTGTGAAATACCTGATTGCATTGTTGGTATCAGTTTATTTTATTGTTTTGTTTCTTCAGTTCTGTTCTGTTTTTCAGTTCCAGGAGACTTACCTTTCTAGCGGAGTTTGAAAAATGTATAAAGGGAACAGAAAACTTGACAAACAAGTGTTTGGTTAGAAGCTTTAAATGAGGCTGCAATCTGTTGACCAGTAGTTGTGCCTTATGTTGGTATAACCGTCTGCATGTGAAATTCTCAAATCTATTACATGACAGTGATTTAGAAGGACAGATTCACTGGCATTATTTTTATCTGAGCAGGAGGCAAAGTTTATGAATTCTTATGCAAAATATCTAATTTTTTTGTTGTTTAAGGAAAACCTTTGACTGCTTTATCTTTTTTTAGACTTGAAGCCAAACAACTGGTCTTGTGTTCTAGGTTTGTTTTCTAATTTGTTTTGTTCAATACATATTCATGTATACTGCAGGTAATTTATTTTTATTTAATACTTGGGTGAGGGAATACAAACCTGAAAGACCTGTGAAAAATTCCTTAATGTTTTGTATACAAACGAAATGTGAGAAACTGCTTTTTCACAATGCCAACAGACTTTTTATTTCTGGTCATTATTTCTCTGAATTAAATTTTATTTTAACTGTCTCTAATTTGACTAAAACTTATTAAAATGAACATGACTTTGCAGCTTTTTTTTTTACTAAAGCACTGCATGAAATATAAAATAGATGTTTCTGAAAAAAGTACTAATAATGTTTGTGGCATAACATATTTGTTTCTTTCACTAAATGTTTGAATGTTTTTACACTCACATTTAGATGTTTTAACTTGAAGTGACTTATGAAGGAGGCAATAATCACACACACATGTAAACACAGGAACAGTTAGGAGAATGATGCTCCAGGACACCTCAACGTGTGAATTAGAGGAGCCAAACCAGGCCAAGAGGTCACCCCACAGCTGACTCCTGATCCACAGCGGACCATTTGAGTGCTGTAATTAAAGCAAGTATGATTAAAGCAACATGAATTGGGCATACAGTACATTTGCTGATTAAGAGTAATGCTCTCAGATTACCTGCCAGTCACAATAATGCATATTCCAAAATACAAATTGACAGTAATCTCTACACTGTCAGTACCAGACACTACAAGAGCACAGACTTCAACTTTGATGATCATTTCTGCACAGCAGCTGTCACTGTCCAATCTACTGTCAGGGTTTCATCTCTCATTGCAATGCTTTTTCTACAAATACAAACCATGGCCTCAGAACAGCATTTTTTAGTCTCTCGTCTTTGCTAAGATAAAATATCCAGCTCACTGCCAAGTACTATATTAATGCTTCTGCACAGGGCACCGTCTCTGCAGGACATCTCAGGCACTGTACAATGCACTCAGTGTAATACGAGCATCAATCTTTGTGTAAAAATTTGGGCAACATTGCATTTGATTATTTTGAGAGAACCTGGCAGAACAAAATCCCGGAACATAAATCCCGTGTTACATAGCAACTGCACAGCCGCTTATAAAATTCCCACTGTGTCATTCACTCATCAAAAGGTATAAAGTTACCAGGGGAGATGGAGAGGTGGGCGGCTTCAGACAAAACCGAGGCTAAATAAAGCTGACTGGATAAAGCTAGCAAGTAGTTTCCGGTGTCTTATTACTCGTTTTAATAATGGCGATCATGACAGACTGCTGCTGTGTTTGTGTGCATATCTCTTTGAACGCTCTGACCCCACGCCAGCATATTCTACATCAAGTCAGACTGAATGCAGATCTGGAGCTATTTGGCGAGAAACAGTACAAAAAGAGAAATCAGCTTCAACCAAAAGGGAGGTGCAGAGGCCTTCCTCCAAGCAGAGATTTCCTCTCAGCACCATGCTAACAGAGGCTCCTCACAGAGGTCCCATTGTGTACAGAGGCCCTGTGGATCCCCTCATACATGAAAGCAACACGTGCCAAAATTTCACCTCAGGAAAAGGTGGACAAATTTTTCAAGCAGATTGAGCCACAATCTCAGAAAATAAGGAATACTCTTGTAAGGGATTAAAGGATTTTTTGCCTTTGGGGGGCCTTTGCTCTCTCTTTATGTCTGTGTCCAATGTGTACGTGTGCGTGTGTGTGTTTGAGAGGGTCGTGTACGATGTGGGGTGTGTGCTCTCAGAGTGACCAAAAGCAATCTACTCTGGTCCAATCGGTCTCAGTGCCTACCTTCACACGTAAGCGGCAGGACACTTGGGTCTGCCAGAGCACACAGACCTTCACATATACACACACACACACACACACAAACACACTTGCTACATTCACACACACACACACACACAGACACACCTTTTATACACTTCGCTCACACACCCTCCTTCCTCAAGGCACCCTACACGACCTCTCACCATTGGCCAAGTACCGGAGCCCTCAGCATCTCCATCACGGCTGAAGGGACCATTCGGGAAAGCAGGAGACAGAGGTAAGCGTTCTTGGTGCTATCTTCATGCTGATTTAATGGCCTTCCAGTGCAGGGACTTAGGCAGGTGGAGGGGCTCAACTACCCCCTTTAAATGTACTGCTATTCAGGTATCGTTGATACTTGAGCTGCCGAAGAAGTGGCTCATAGCTCATAGCTCATAGAAGCTTTATTTTCACTCAGGGTATTGCTTTGAGAGTTTAGCAGGTGTCTGAGATGTTGATGCATTTCTCCTTTCACACTTAGTGACCGTCAAATGTTAGCTTTTAGTTTGGTACGCTTCAGGTCAATTGATTCAGGTGCAAGTGATAGTGTCATCTTAGAGTTTGGATGTACATCTACAGATACATTACAGCTATGGTAAAACATTGGCTATTTAGATTAAATTCCGAAGGGTCTTCAAATCAAGATTAAACAGTTTCATTCATGTTTGACCAAAATTCCTCCTGCCAGTTCAGGAAACACTGATGAAAATCTTCACTCTGTGCTGGAAATGTTTTTCTTTCAAATCATTATGACATATGTCATATGTACAAAGTTGCTTTTCTTATTGCTTCTAGTCACATGCTTTGCTGGAGGATTTTATATTTCCTTTTTTTGTGATGCAAAGTGAAGTGGAGCCGTTTGTTCCGATGCAATTAGCAAAATGACATCTGTCCCGTTTGTTTGTAGCTTTTGAGGTAATAAGGGAGAATCGCTGGCTATCAGAAATCCCAACTCAGAGCCAAACATAACACAGAGGTAGTCTGGAGGCTACACTCATACCCACACACTGTACACTGTCATGGCCTGTATAAAAGCACACCTCTGTCTTTAGCATAGTCCCTCTTTCAGTGTAGTTATGCTAGATTTTATAGCCTCCTCATAGAAAGTCTGTTTCAGCGGGGATGCTAACTAGCTCACACTTTCTCATTCAGGTGCAGGAAATTCACGTTGGACATTTTAAAGAGGAGGAATGAGTTGATTTTATATAAGTCCTCATCCCAAAATAGCATTCTCAATTTTAGTCCTTTCTAATAAACTGATAGGCCTGTGAAGACAGAGCTTGCATCTGTGAAAGGATTCTTTACAAGTATGCATGTGTGTGTTTGTTTGTGTGTGTGTGTGTGTGTGTGTGCGTGTTTGAGTAGCCTCACTGTTGAATGAAGCTTTACCTTGCAGCTGTAACTCACTGCCATCCTGTCCACAAACCTCGGTGGAATTTGGAGTTTGAGTGCTGAGACAGGCACCGACTGCGTCTCATAAAGACCCTCTGTAAAGGGTGAGGGGTCGAGTTAGCTCAGAAACCTGTCTCTCCTTCACCCCCTCTCGCCTGCTCTCTCACATTCGGTCTTTTTCTCACTTTCTCCATCTAACCCTGAGGGCCAACATCTTGTCCACGTCTCTCTCCATCTCACTTGTTCCGGCTCTTCTTCTCTTCCCTTGCTAACCGTTTCTCTGCTCAAACCCAGGGGACTCTCATTTAAAGTCATTTTTTGGGTATGACATGAGCTGCCTGAACCTGCCGCGACATCTGCAAATAGTGTCCTATGGCGATTCCCACTGTCAGATGATTCATTCTTACGAGCCTAATATATGTTGGGAGCTGCAGCCTCTTTACCATTATAAGTGGTAATTAACAGATACTAATCTTATTAACACTTCCCACTTCGGGATTCACACTTATGAACTCAGTCAACCTCACTAAGCTCTGCTAGCAGATCTGGGCTGCAGAGGAAATGAGCAAGATTATGAAGAACAGATATCTAGGTCAGGGCAGCGTATAGTAAATCTGTGCCCAGTGTAAATCATAGGGACTCATTTCATACTAAAGTAGTAAAAAAGGACCCTCTTGTCTGTGGCCTGTGTCTTCTTTTTGTTGTGGTAAAAATCATATAAACAGTGTTTTATTGGAAACTTAAAACCATCACCAAAATTCCTACAGTCTCACAGCTGATTTCTCAGGGGTGTTTAGCCCTGTAAACCAAAGAAACATTCCTTATCAGATCAACTCTGACTTCTCCCATCTTTGACACACCACAGGTGAGCCCGATTTGAGCCAAGATGGCTATAACACTGAGCCTCTAGCTCAGCAAGACAGGGGGCACTCATACATCAATCCCTAGAGCTGTCTGCGCCTCAGTAATGAATTCACTGACCTTAATGATGTGACCCAAAGTCAAAACCTGCAGTAGTATAGAGGGGTTATGCTGCCAAAATGATGCAATAATGGAGCCTGTACAGAACTGTTGAACTGCATTATAGTACACAGCATGCCCTTAATTACAACAATTATACAATGTCATGTACATCAGCTTTAATTGTAAATATTTGATTTGGTATCTCTCTGTATGTATCAAGGTGGACAATGACGATGCTTGTGCGGCTTGTGTTGGGACTCGTCGTCCTCAAAGCAGTGGTGGCCAGCCCCAGATTCTCCCGACAGGTGGACACATACGACAGTGCCAACTATGATGAGGATTTAGACAATTTAAATCCAGAGACCCAGGATAATTACGAGTATGAAGATGAGCTGACAATTGATGATCCTCAGGTAAGAAGCCAAATGGGAAACCAGAATGAGGGACTCACTGTGGATTTGATGTCACTAATGTGGCATGTTACTCTGCTGTTACTGCTCAGTCAAATCCTGTAAAAACGTGTACTAGCTGCACAGCAGACAGGCAAAGTTGCTGGGGAGCTGGTTATGCTAATGGAGCATTAGGATGTTAAAGAACTACATCATTCTTTTAGGAGCTGATAGAGTACAAAGAGAGTAAATATTGGATTTACACTCCTCAGGTGCATAAATATGACTCCAGCCGTTCTTTATCTGATAGATACATCAATAGTCACCTATTTACAAAAGTAATAATATGTCAGTGTTCTGGTTTCTGCTGTAAAAACATAGCCAAACAAGTTTCTGCATGTTTGATTGATGAACTGTGAATCGCACAGTTAATTAATATGGCAGATTTTGTATTGCTGTGGGGCACTTGTCTGTCAGATGCTTGTCCACCAGCTACAGCGTAAAGTTCATGTCGCTCATTTTATGTTGAATAAGTGCCATAAACCGGGAAACAGGAAGTGACATGATGTTGTATCATCATGTTTAACTTACATTTTAAATCATGCTGACAAATTCCAGCAAAAGTGCTGGTTCGCCTCGTGTTACACAAATCACAGTTGTGACATTGTAATTGTGTTAATGTAGGTGGTTTGGATATGAGGTCACCAAGTTCATGGAGCAGTTCAAATGACCCCTGCTTAGGCCAGACTAACTGCTTTCAGGCTTAATGTTTCATTGAGTGTTTCACTTCTATTACTTCTACACACCATCTGAAGAACCTGAAATCCTAAACAGGATCTGAAGTTTGTTTTATCTGTGTAATCAAACAATAGTTAGGACTCAGCGATAGACATGTTTGTTCTAGCCTGACAAAAATGAAGGGAAATGTATTTTTCATACTTCAACTGAGCATCAGCTTTTTTGTTTGTGTTATTTAATTTGGACTTTATGTTCCATCAGTCCATGTTATTTCTTATTTAACTCACATGTGGGTTTGCACAACAGCTTTTAAAAGATGAGCTGAAAAATGTGGCACAAACGGCATGTGGCATGCTAGCAGGGCATGCTTTAGCCAGATTTCATGTTCCCATTGAAACTTCTTTGTATCCAGAAAATTAAGCCAAGGCCATGTCAAGATGTTACAAGGCAAACTGTCCACATAGAATTGTCAAAGTTTAATCTGATGTAGACTTCACTACTGTTGTTAACAGACAGTACAAAGTAGGAATTCTTTGGTCTGCACCTTTGCAAAATGTTACATCCGCAAGCTTTTACCTAGATTTAAGGCGCATCTACATGTTAGACAAGTCAGTGTGGAAAAGATACAGCTTGTTAATGTTTCTCTGTTTAACTAGCCTGGATATGAGACATATACTGTGTAGGAGTCTGTGGGAGCTGCAAGATGAGAAACAACACAGTAAAATGTATGAGAAACATTGTCATCCTGATATGTGCACTGATTTGCAAAAGCTGAATTCTATTGCGAGAATCTCTCCCTTTGTTCTGTTGACAAAACAGTAGATTGTGAGCAAGTATGTCTGTGCCACTTGCTCAAGAAGAGGGAAGATTAAATGGGTTATATTCACAGAAACACACACACACAGATGTCAGGGGAGAACTGTGGCTACGATGAGCTTCATGCCTCTGGAATGCTGAGTCTTTACTTTCCACATCCAGCTCTTTGTTGGTATTTCTCTTCTTTCTCCTCGGGGCTTGTCTTTTTGAGAAACGTAAAGGCTCCACAATGTTATTACTGCAGTGTCTTCAGCGTGGTGCATTCAAAAGTCTCTGCAAATGTTTTAATCACCTAATTTAGATTCATTAGGTGGGATTCAGGCTATTCTTCATTCCAATAAGACATTCAGTCTAACTCAAATAATGTCTTTGGAGAAAGCTAGTTTACTGAATTGTCGCTGGTAATTTGATTTGACAACTTTTTTTGTAAACGGACCAAGAAAAATAGCAAGAACTCTCAGGTGAATTCTGAAGCTGCTAGTTGTTCTGCTGTTGTGTGTGTATTATTGTATATATATATATATATATATATATATAGTAGTGCATGTGCATTTTATCCAATTTAGTAATATTCCGAACAAGCTTACTGAAAAACAGTGAATTGTGTTCTTCCATCTGTCTTTGGACTTTTCAAACCAGAGAGTTAAATATGAATTAGCTTAGCTTAGCATTAGGACTAGATCTGCTCACTGTGCCCTGTCTAAACATAATCTGGCTACCAGCACTTCTGTAGCTTACAGAGTACAGAGTCTACTGTATTTGTTTTCTTTAGGAATGCTTAAATGTCCTTGAATGTCCAAAGTGCAAATATTTACTGTGGGTTGGAATAAATGTGACCCACACAATTATCTTCATATAACTTGATATTGTTCTGGCTGTGGAGAACCATGAGTTGGGTATATTGGGTCTCATTACTCTAATTATTTTGGGATGATTGACCCTTCAGGAAATCTGTCATTTTGTTTGTTGTAGAGGTGGAGCTGGTAAATCAATGTGAGGGTCATTTGACTAAAATATTTTAGCTTTCTGTAGCTGAAATGTGTGTGATACTCTTTGCTGAATGTTTTTACTGAGTGATAAACTATATAGAACTTGCTGAGAAGACATGATGCTCACATTCAGTGTCTCTCCCTTTTGCACTCTATTCCCAAGGTATTTCCAAGTCGTTGTATTTCTGTATTTATGGTTGCCAGCCTTTCACCTCTTCTTTTCCCTCGGGTCCCTATGTTTGCTTTGAGGAAAGGGGGGAAACGAAGGGGGGAGAGCTGCAGTGAGCTAACTGTGCAAAACTTTTCAAAGACCCACCTTGTTGTGTCCCAAACTGTGTCCCTGCCAAGCTTTAAAATGTGGCATGCAGTCCTGGATATCTCTGTCTGTGCTGCATTTAGTGTGATGCAAAGCAGAACATTTTATTTTTCTAGTTACTTTGTGGCATCAGATAACTTTGCTTGAAAGCAGTTTGGCTGAAAAACTCAAATATGGATTCTTGCAGCTACCATGTGTGTCTTGGTTCCATAAGGACCATTCCCTTTCTGGAGGGTTCACTCAGCTTCGTGGAAGTGAGAGAGTCAGGTATTACCTGTGGCAGTGTGTGGGGGTTCATTGCCCCCATCTGGGTGAAAGATAGAACTGCAGGTTTAATCAAGCACCAGAACATCAAAGAGAATTTCAATGACTATAAATGTAATTATAATACCAGATGGATATTCCTAAAGCTTCTAATAAAGGGAGAAATATTACTGTAATTCTGTAATTCAATTCATTGGCAAACAGAATTTGAATTCTGGCGTATTTGGTGATCTAGTTGTAAGTGATTAGGGTTTGTTTATATAGTAATTTAATATTTTGAAATAAGGTTCAGACATTGACACTTTGCTTTTGGATTCTCTACGTCCTTACCCCTGTGGCTACCATCCATATAATGTACCTGTGAACACTTTACTGTCATCTAGTGGTAGAATTAGTAAGTAAGTTCTTAATTTTGTGACATGACAGTTACAGTATCATCTTTGATTCTGTATTGTTTAACTGTTCCCACTGTATTTAATCGTTGGCAAAATAAAAGACAGGCTAATATGCACTAAATATCTCAGAACACATTCGAAAATAAGAATATGTTCCTAACACAGAGCACCACATAGATTCGCCAAAATCTACCGTAGGTATATGATAGTATCTTAATATAGTCAGATGTCTGATGTTTATTTAGCTGCAATTCAAGGATGCAATGGGCATTTGTGGGCAGAGTAGAATAGTTTAGCCACGGTCAATTAGCGTGCTGTTTGCCATACTCAATCTTTTGGTTTTGTCTATAGACATCAATATTGAGAAGACACAGTTAATTACATTTCAAATCTTTGCTTAATGAACTGATGTCTGCAATGTGTTTACCTACTTTCTTTGAATATCAAAGTCTAGTTTATATTCTTCGCCAAGCAAGTTAAGTGCTTGTCTCACATTTTTGTAGAACTCCACCAATCCTCCACGTGTTGGTATCTGAAGATACCCATGCTCAATGGCTTTGTTGTTGTGAGTTAATAATGTTACATTTTACCCACTGTCAAGTCTCAACAAATTTAAAAAATTGTAGAAGAATTTAGTTTTTTAGCTTTTCAATTTTCTAGTACTGAAATGTACTAAATCCCCTAACTGTCAATATTATCCACACACAATACCAGTCTTAAAGCATTCTGTTGTTGTAGAACTACTTCTTGCAGAACTTCATACCACGCATATGTACCTTTAATTAGGCTGTCAAAGATTTGTAGTTTGAAATATGTGCACATTTCCATAACTGCATATAGTGTTTGTGTACAGAGAATAGCCCACATCAAATATGTGAAAAAATTATGTAGAATTGAGCAACAGATCTTTCTCTGCTTGTAAGTCACTTGAGTACAATAATAAAGGTTAAAGTTTGCTTTCCTCTTGAGAAATGTAGCATTATAACAATCAGTAAATGGAACCAACACACAGCCAAGTGCTGTACAAACTTTAATGTGCAGACAAACATCAGACTGTCGCTTGTTAGAAACTATTTCTTTTTTGACTCACTGCTGCTGTATTTCCCTCAGATAGAGATTGGAACTCTGGCTCCACCTGACTATAACTACCCTGTACCCGAAGCCTCAATAGAGGTACATGAAGAAGAGGAAGAAGAGGAGCCAGCAGAACTGCCCTTAAGACCTCAGGCCGTCCCTCAGGGTTCAGGGGGATCTGGGGTCCTTATGGGTCCAGACACACAGAAAGGTCTGAAGAAGCACATACACTTAATTCTGAACATGTTACTTGTTAAACAAAGGCCTTTAAAGTAAAGGGGCCTCACGCTTCCTTGGGCCTGAAAGTTGAGAAAGTAGCTTTACCCACAATGAAAACGTCCTATAGAATACACTAATCTGCCCAGTAATCTCATCCGCAACTTCAACATTCATCTTTTCCATGTGCATGTCTTCCATTTAACTACCTGTTAAGGTTAAATGTGTTGTCTTGAATCACTTTGTCCATTTGTCAACTACTACTTAACCTAATCAAGTCCAAACTGATGAATTAATTATTTTTGTCTAATCTGTTTATTAATACCTAATCTTGTCTCTAACAAGAGGTGGAGCTGCGTCTGACGCCCATTGACATCCTTCATGTGTCCGGGGATTTTGAGGGCTCTGTAGGGTCTGAAGCCTCAGCAGCTTCTGGGGCCTCTGGGTCTGGGGTCTCAGGAGACCTACTGGTCTCTGGTGGCTCTGGGGGTTCCGGTGGCATTGTCTTTGTTTCCGGAGCCTCTGAGGAATTTCATAGCTCTGGGGGTTCTGGAGATATTGAAGAAATCTCTGGTGTACTTCAGGAACTCCTTGGCTCTGGGGGTTCTGGAGATATTGTCAGAATCTCTGGAGCCTCTGGGGATCTCCTTGGCTCTGGGGGTTCTGGAGACATTGTCAGAATCTCTGGAGCCTCTGGGGATCTACTTGGCTCAGGGGGTTCTGGAGACATTGTCAGAATCCCTGGAGCCTCTGAGGAACTCCCTGGTTCTGGAGGTTCTGGTGACATTGTCCTGATCTCTGGAGCCTCTGGGGAACTCCCTGGCTCTGGAGGTTCTGGTGACATTGTCCTAAACTCTGGAGCCTCTGAGGAACTTCCTGGCTCTGAAGGTTCTGGCAACATTGTCCTGATCTCTGGAGCCTCTGAGGAACTCCTTGTTTCTAGTGGCTCTCTGGAGTTCTTGGTATCTGGAGATATCTTGATATCTGGAGATCTCTGGGGATCTGCGGATATTGCTGAATCGGGAGATTTCTCCTCTGGATTCAGGGATGCCACTTCTGGAGCCTCTGGGGACCTCGGCTCTGGAGGTTCTGGGATTTCTATTGAACTCCCGCTGGGCTCTGGAGGGTCTGGGGACCTGTCTGGTTCTGGGTTCTCTGGAGATCTCTTGACCTCAGGGGCCTCTGGAATTTCTGGGGCTTCTGGGAGCTCTGGCGAGTTTGGGGACACAGAGATAACATTGATAACTGGAGGTCAGTACCTTTACAGAGCAGTAAGGGTTGTGGTAACACTATCTGTCTTACTCTATGTTTAATGTTGATTTATTGCCTAAATTCCATTTAACTGTGTTTTCTTTAAATGTAGTTAAATGTTGATGGGACTTATTTGCTCTTCTGTTGTCATGTCTGTGTGTTCTTAGTAATTGTTTTTCTAACAATCAGTCTAAAAGGTGATTGTGATTAATTGGTTAATTGCTTGTCCATTTCACCCTTCACCCTCATAACATTGTGTCTTGTAACCCAAACCTTTGGCTCCAACAAGAGGAGGAGCCGCACGTCATTCCCACCACTTTACCCCATGAGGTATTAGGTGCTTCTGGGGAGATCTCAGGAGGTTCAGGGATTTCAGGGGTCTCAGGGGAAATTGAACCCTCCGGGGACTCAAGTGTCTCCGAAACCTCTGAGACCAGTGTCTCTACCTCTGGAGACATTGATGACCCTGATGTAATTCTGTTCCCTGATGTTGATGAAGGTCAGTATCTGCCCTAGTTGGGTGAAATGTGTTAATCGAAGGGCAAAAACTGTTCATATCTCATAATCCAACAAGTATACAAAACCTGATAAATTTTAGTTATTTACTGCAAGAACTTAGTTTTACATAGATTTTCCACCATTCCATTCTGATTATCTAGTCTCATAGCCCACCATGCTACACTAAATCTATACGAACTAGCTTATTGGAAGCACTATTTCCCCTTTCATTGAAATTTCAATCACTGTTTTTAACAACATTTCATGTCATTAATGATAAATAACCTTTTCATTTAACTTTTATCCATCAGTTAAATGCCAAAAAACACTGTATGTAACTTATCATTGCGGCAACCAGTAGGCTACTGATTGCCAAGCTTCGTGTTCCTTGTCCCTGATCTAACCTGTTTCTTAACACATAATTTTGTCTCTAACAAGAGGAGGAGCTTCTTCTGACTAGACCAGAAACCCCTCAGGAGGGTGCTGGCAGTGTAGAAGGGTCAGTGAGCTCTGAATTGCCAGAGCCTGGTGAACCTGAGGAGCCTGATGTTCCTGTGGTTCACGAAGGTCAGTATTGAACAACATAGGTACTTAATTCTGCGAAGGAGTGTGACTCTTTGTTCCCCCTGGAACGTCTCATTAAACCTGATATCCTAAATCCTAATTTGATTGAATTTTCCCAGTGGATTAAACTCTCTTAAACCTCCTGTATTTACAAGTTTACTTCATGGACAATCATCCAATCCACCTCTTATTTTTTGAAGTATTTTTTCACCCTCCTTCTACTTGCATCCCTTCTTGTGTAACCCATGTACTTCAGGTATGCCCACTTGCTTGCTGTGTACCTGCCTTGGTGGTTCAGTATACTGTGATGACTTGAAGCTGGATAGTGTACCCCCTCTTCCCAAAGACACCACTCACTTCTATGCTCGCTACAACCGCATCACCAAGATCAACAAGTCTGACTTCGCCTTCATGAGTATGTTTATTAGTTTATTATAAGGATATTCATAATCACGTATAAAAGTGAACGTCAAGCCTTCAATCACGCCATTTCTGTGCTGATGTTGGAGTGAGCTGTCAGTGCAGAGATACCAGCATCTCTGAGTGTTTTCTCGCCTCCTTCCAGACAAGCTAAAGAAGATCGACTTAACCGCCAACGAGATAAAGATCGTTGATGACAAAGCATTTTTGGGTCTGCCTGAGCTGGAAGAGCTGGTTATCCGAGAAAATCACATCTCACAGCTGCCTGCTCTGCCAGAGACCATGATCCTGATTGATGCCAGCCACAACAACATCGCCTCCAAGGGTATTCACAAAGAGGCATTTAAAGTACGTACGCCTTCTTGACCTAATTTCACAAGGGTGCATATATAGTACAATATATGATCTGATTTTATTCATTCTATTAGTTAGAATCAACCTCACACACACACACACACAGGCCAGAAATCTCAATCTCTTTTGAAAAAACAATTTTATATTGTCCTTGTTATCTTAAAATCTGTTAGAAATCTCTTTCTATTACAACAAGTAACCATAATGATCTTTGTCTTTTTTCAATGTATCCAGGACATGACTAGTCTGCTGTACCTGTACCTAACAGACAACCACATTGATTACATCCCTGTGCCTCTACCGGACAGTCTGCGATCCCTACACCTACAGGTAAATCTGCTTTGGCTTTTGCGTTAAACCCAAAAACCTGAGTCTGCCTTGACTGATAACATTGTTTTCCAAATTCTTTTAAATGCTGCATATATGTCTTTTATCATGTCTAACATGATGTCTCCATGACCGATTTCACATCTACATTAATCCCAATGAAACCAAACCTAAAAAAGCACAGTGGTTTCTAATTTGATGTCTTCCTAATTGCTCTTGCAGCGTAACAATATTCAGATGATGCACGAGGACACGTTCTGCAACCTGAAAGATTTCAACTACATCAGGAACGCGCTGGAGGACATCCGTCTGGACGGAAACCCCATCAACCTCAGCAAGACCCCTCAGGCTTACATCTGCCTGCCACGTATACCCATTGGGGATCTCATTTAACCACACAGACAAATACCTACACTCCTGCACACTGACTCCCATGAATACAACCACATGCACACATCTTTGTACATACCGACACACATACCATTCACTCACTCTGCAAACAACCAGTTGATCACAACAGCATATTTTAAAACTGTCAAACATGCTGCTGGTGTATACTGCAGTTAGCTACAGCTACAGCTCTGTGGAAATGTATGTCTCAAACGCCCACAAACACATAAATCTGTCGGATTCTTGTGACTGAGCACATATACACTGCTCTACTGCACCCTCTTCCTGTTGTTCAGTTTTTCATGCCAGGTCCAGTCACTCTTTCATTCCCTCAACCAGCAAAATAAACTTACACACACATGAAAATGAGTGTCTCATAACCAGATCAAGAATAAACAACATTTGGAGTAGCCAGTTTATTAAAACTCTCACGTAACATGTATGCTTCTGATTAGTGTATGTTCAAGACTGGAAAGAACAACCAGCAGTGTGGGATAAATATGTTTGTTATTTAAAAAAAATATATAATAATAATATTAATGCAAAATCTAACACTTTTAAAATGTATACTATCATAAACATATTAAAGCTGGAGCTTAATGAAAGGTCAATTGAATATCTAATGCAATAAAAGATGCATTTAAACACAATCGTTTGTTGTAAAGTCTTTACTGTAATATAAAAATATATATTCAGATTTTTTTTTTACATGAACTGCATATTTGGTATATTACATTTCAAAAAGTGATGTTTTAACAGTGCACAATAGCATATTCCAAAGACTCTAATGTCTAGAGTGGATCAACTCAAGTTTTAATGTACGATTTGGGAGGGGGGGTGTTGATTTTGACTGTGGATGGGGTTAAGATTAATGCTAATAGCTTGCTATTGTGTGCTCTGTATGGAATAACCACAAGTGAATAAAGTTGATTTAAAGACGTCTCTGAACACGGAGTGGCTTTATGTTTTCATTGACATCATAGGTGACTAGATTTAGCAATTACTTCAGCAACTGCGTGGCAGAGCTGATCCGAGCCGCGCCAGGGTGTCACTAATTAAAAGAGAGGGGATTAAAAGAAACCAACTGAACCATTGTGGTCTCATTTGTAATAATGTACTGTAGAAATAATCTAAAGGAATACTATTGATTGAAACAATAACCATAAATGGTAACACATGAAGAATATGAAGTATATGTAAAATAAACAAGAAAAAATAAACAATAAGTCTTTGTCCAAAAGGAGTGGGAAGAAGCCTGTGCTTATTT
>JAUMTR010000015.1:9065749-9143995 GCA_032270685.1 Microctenopoma stevenorrisi
GGAGTCAGACGGGGTTCGAACCCACAACCTTCTGCATCCCAGTCTGACGCTTAACCCACTGAGCTACCAGGCCGCTTATTATTAAATTATCTCTTACTCTTACTCTTACTTATTAAATTAACTCTTAAATTATTATCTTAAATTAAATTATCTTAAAAAATAGGCTAACCAGAATTATGAAGAAAACTAAACAAATCCCACTTGAGCAAGCCATAGGCAACGGTGGAGAGGAAAAACTGCCTTTTTAGGAAGAAACCTCCAGCAGAACCAGGCTCATAGTGGGCAGCCATCTGCCTCGACCAGTTGGGGTGAGTGGAAAGAGTAGAGAGAAAAGGATAGCAGGCAACTAAAGAACATTAACAAGCAGCACTCAAAACACTAGAGAGAACTTGTAGAGAACTTGGCTGGGTCATCATCTGCACACATCATTGCATAATCCTGGGATGGTCAGTCTGAATCACACCAGCCAAGGGTGCTGCCTCAGGGTCTCCAGAGTAGGACGAGCCTCCGGTTTCTTGATCAAACAGCTCCGTATAAAATCTTTACAATCTGGACATATAAACAAGTGTTATTGCCTTTGCCTTCTTTAATAGTGGACTTAATGTGTATGGTTAGGACTTACCAAGGGAAAGATTGTCAATGATGGGTGGGTTTCCACCAAGGATGTTCTTTCGATCTTTAAACGGGTAACACCCATGGAGCATTGCATAGACAACCACTCCAAGCTGCCACACAGTGGTTGGTTCAGGAGTGTACCAACCGCGGCTGAACCGCTCAGGAGCGTAGTACCTGAGTGTTCCTACAATACAGACATAGATAAAGTTAGATGGTGATGGACTGAGGTAAAGGAAAGATGAAAGATGCTGACTTGCCCCTAAAAGCTTGACAGTAAGACAGCCTACCTGCTTTCGAAGTGTATTTTTGATCTTTCACAAATGTTCCACATCCAAAGTCTATTAGCCGAACTCGAGGGACATCAGAGTCGGTCTCTATCAGAATGTTTTCCAGCTTAACGTCTCTGTGGAAAACACCTTTGGTGTGGACTTCAATCATAGCATCTACTAGCTGTTGGACAATTATCTGAGGGGAGGAAACAGGGAGACATATTTAGTGTGGGACATGCTGGGTATGCACAAACAAAAACACACATCAGCTATCAGCTACTTACTTTAGCCTTATGCTCCTCCATGAGGGAATCTGCGGCGTATAGATAATCTTCCAGGTCTTGGCAAGAAAGTGGTCTCTCAAGGACAAGTATGAGCTCGTCATTTAAATCATACCAGTCCATAAGAGCCACAGCTGCACTGGTTTGTCCCTTTGCAGGTTTGACTTTGAGCAATAGGACAACCTCCAGTGGGATCGATCTAGTTATATTATGCGCGACCTTAAGACACAGAGAGAAAGAATTAATACACCTCAACTATGTGTACATACAAAGAAAGAGCTGGATCTTTAAGATTTTACACGTGAGGATATATTGTGTTAATTACCACTGGTGTGCGCCTGACATCGGCCTGTTTTATATGTTTGATGGCCACCTACAGGACAGAAAAAAAGACATTTGCTTAGTTCATGTTATATATACAGTGGATACTGGAATCACATATATCTGTCTGTGTGTGTTTGTGTGTGTGTGTGTGCAAATCTTACTGGCATGTAGTCGCCCTTGCGGTAACCATTGTAGACCACCCCAAACCCACCACTGCTTATTTCCTTCAGCTCCATGTACTTGTTTTCAAATGCAGCTGCAGAGACAAAGAACAGACAAGTTCATTACCGTTGTAAAATGACGATTTCTGTCAAAACCTAACACAATATAATCAGGAATTTGTTGTTCTCAGTAGACACCACAGACAGAGTCGTCCTCATGCCTCTAGCTTATCTCACCTCTGCTGTTTAGAGAACCAGTGCTGTACGATATTGAGACTGAAGGTTTGCTGGAGCTGGCTGGGTGGCTGGGACCCTCAGCAGGACTATTTTTACTTTTCTTCCTGGGTTCCTCAGTGTCCTCTTCAGATTTCCTTTTCTGGCTCTTCTTCTTCTCACCACTTTCATTGCCAATAGGAATGGGAGAGGGAGTCTTTCTACTCTTCTTCTTCTCCCCTTCTTCCTCATTAGGGGAGGTCTTCCTCTTGCCGCTGCTCATCCTCCCTCCGCTGCTGCTGGAAGTTGATCCTAAAATGGTGCAACAAACAACAGAAAAGAAACTTAGGAGGTTTACCTGTGTGAGGAGTCAGTCCAAGTTAGTTACTGACTCCAGCTGTTGTCTAAATCTGAATAAAAACTCTGAAGATATCATGAAATAATAGAAAAAGCTTTCCAACCTTCCCTGTCTGGGGGGGCATGGTAAGTTGATGAAGGGCTACACGATGGCTCCCTACAAATGTGACTAAAGCCCTGAGAGGGATCTGATCTTGTCCTGCTCTGCTTTATGGCTATTTGGAGAAATCTTCTTTGCACTTCGTAGATTGCGGGATGAGTGTGGTGTCCTGTTGAAAGACACAAAGAAAGGTTTTTTGTTGCGTGTGTCAGGTAACTTAACTCTCAGGCATCAGTTTAATGTACTATCCTCTTGTATCACTGGGGACAAAAATGTCCTCCTCCTAAAAACTGCTATAAAAATATGAACATAGTAAATTAGATATTTTTCAAAAAACTAATGTTAGCTGGCTGGGGCAATTTTTTATACCAGTCACGGATATGTTAACAAACACCCAAAATATTGACCTTTTTGCATGAACAGTTTTTGTGTAGTGTTAGATTTCAAATGTACTACATTCTTGTGTCATTCGAGACAAAATGTCCCATAGACTCTCATTGTAACCACAAATTTTCAACTCATGGCCATAACAAAATATAATCATGCATTTTGTAATGTCAGGGTTTCATTTTAGAGAAAAATGGTTAAACTTAACCAAAATCACCCATATTATACCTATTATAGGCCCGTGCATGAAATGCTCATCATTTCAATAGGTTTCTATGCTTGTTACATAAAACTGTGGCATACGCATTAACACAGACACAATGAAAGTCAAA
This sequence comes from Microctenopoma stevenorrisi, assembly GCA_032270685.1. Lineage (NCBI taxonomy): Eukaryota > Metazoa > Chordata > Actinopteri > Anabantiformes > Anabantidae > Microctenopoma > Microctenopoma stevenorrisi. The sequence continues at coordinate 9,068,789 of JAUMTR010000015.1, forward strand.
TTAAGAGCAAATATTTGCTCATTTGGACAAAAATGTCCATAGTGATGCCAGAAGGTCAAATCAATTGTCTTAGTCCTATCAGTAGTTCTTGTCAGGATTTTGTCTCTATTACTTACCCTGTTGTTTACTGGACATTCGACGCTGAACGCGTTCTGTTGTTGGCCAAGAATTTGGCATCGTGACTCTCAAACGATAATGTTTCACGCCGGATCAACAAAAACTTATGACTTCTTCCCAAGTCTGCACTGTATTCTGAATATATGTTGCATGGAGTGTTGTGTCCACACAACTATGACATCATAATGTTCTACTGTTTGTCAGGTCCTAGAATGTCTGATCAAAGGCAGTCACATGTACACACTAAATCAAGAGCATGACATGATGTTAATGATACCTGAATCAACATGGTTTGGTCCTAATTCAAATCCAAACATGTTTAGGGCCTGAATGTCATGATTTGACCTATGAGTCCTCTTCAAAGTCTAAAACACACATATTTCCAAATCTTCTAACAGACACAATTTTAATAGATTAAACTTGGACTGATGTTTGCATAGAAATTAAAGGATTTTAGACAATCAGATAAAATTTGCAGATTAATTTGTTCACTGGATATTATAGAATAATAACTATTCCTTTATCTATTCATTATTTTACCTGAATATAAGCTTATTCATAGTTATGCTGGAGACTGCAATGACTGATAACACAACACACCTTTATTAAATACACTGAATAGCTTTGGTAAATGCCAAAGAGACAGGTAGAGAGACAGGTATATAGTATATATAGTATATATATATATATATATATATATAGCCCAACATTTTGTTTGAGATTAATTCTTATGCAGATATAGAAAACTTTGCCACTGTAGGATGCTGAATTTGAGTGACAGACTAGATTAACAACACAGAAATTCAAACGTGACACAAACTATTAAACGGTGTTGTGTTTTTATATTGATTGATTTATTAATGATTGTGCAGACAAAGCTCATGCTTGACATTCGTATGTCTGAACCAGATAAGGTTACTTACAGTACAGAGGGGGCACACAAACCTACAGTCTCAAGGTCTGTCAGTGTCTGCTGCTCGCAGGCAGTGGTCACTTGCAGAAAATCGCACAACACATGCAACGTTCTCTCTGTGGAGATGATCATATGTTCAGACCCTCATCATCATTCATATCAATCAGCTGGAAGGTTCCAGACTGTACCTATGTAGCCCACTTTGTTATCAGGACACCACCTAAGCATGAGCTTTGTCTGCCCAATCGTTAATAAATAAACAGATATAAAAACTAAATAATACAAATCCTTGATTAGAACATACTGCAGGGACCATATTTCAAAATCTAAACAAATTAAAACTTAAAATAAAAAATCTACCAAGGAACCATGGTAATATATATGATAAGGTACTTTTGAAGTACATTTTATTGTCTACTTTTCTACCTTGACTCAAGCAGATGTTTTCACCGTAGCTTTTTTAAATATTAAAACTGAAAACGTGAAGTGTCTGTATTAATACATGGTGAAACAGGATGTTGTTTGTCTTTGTTCTGCATTTTTAAAGGCAGATAATAATATAAAGCACTTTGTCCCAGGTGGTGGAACTTTCTCACAGCACCTGAATGTAAAAGAAAAAAAAATTCCATGTCCCTTTTTCAACTTTTTGGTGGGCAGTCCTCTTGCTCTGAAGCGCTCCAGCGAGACATGTGGGTGTGGCTGTCTGAAGGTTTAAAATAAACCAGGACTGAAAATGAAAGTAGACTTAAAGTGCACACGGCAGAATGGCAGCAGCTCAACGTAAGTAGATAATAGATTTAGATTGTCGTTTGTGTTGTTTTATTATTCTTTCTTTCGCTCTCTCCTCTTCTCACTCAGGATATTTTAGCTATATCGGCTGTTTCTGTGACACTTTTAAAGCTAAACTGGGCTTTTTATGGCAACGTAATGTATTAATCTCCTATATGTTAGAAAAATGTATGCAATATTCCAATATAAGGGAAATGCCACAAATCTGAACTTTCTGCCTGGTTCCTAATTTGGAGAAATGTCTCGTGGAACTTGAACACTTCTGTTTCAGTTTCTATCCTTCTCTTTTCCCCTTTAACCAGCAGGGGCAGGAAAGAGACTTTTAAGTTATGATTGAACTCTTGTGTTTTTAGTTTTAGTTTTACTTCAAATTTTTCTTTTATTAGTTATCTACAGAGAAAATGAAATTAGTTTAACAGAACCACCACAGGGCAGCAAAACATCATGAGGAAATATTCTTAGTGCAGTTGTATTATACTCACAAACTGTGCTAATCGTGTGTCATTATCTTTACAGAGTCTGACAATGAAAGCTCTTATTCAGATGGGTCTGATTTGTCCGAAACTGATGAAGACTGTGAAAGTGATGTCGACATCAGCGGTCAGGTGTGTTTCTTGTTTTTTTTTTACTTCTATTTTAAGCATAATTTGTTTGGTGAACAAAAAATCACAAAGTACTACTCTCTAGTGGTTTAAAACTGTGTGTGATTTCTCCTCAAGTCTCAGAGGACACCCTGCAGGTATTACAACAAGGGTAACTGTCAAGATGGTGACAGGTGCCGTTACTTGCACGTCTGCCAATATGCCCTCAAAGGAAACTGTCGCTATGGGGCAAAATGTAAGCTGAACCATCGTACAGATGTAAAGAGTTCCCCTCGTGCTTCAAACCAGGCAACTACAGGTGAGGAACAGGAAGAAAGACCATCAGGAGATATTTCACTGTGCATTCTGCTTATAATTCATCCACGGTTTTCCAACCTGATAATTGAAGTTTTTTGTTCCAAAAGCAAACTCTTCAGAGTAAAATGCCATTATCTGTATCATTATCCTGCTTAGTTTGAATTTGAAAATAAATATTGCCTTTTTTTTTCCTTAAATCAGATCCAAAGCTCACTAATGGCCAGTTTTACCAATGGCAACTGAATGACGGAAAGGGTTGGAAGGATGTTGATAATGATAACATAATAGAGGCCCAGTACTGCCTGCCCCACTCCAAAAGCATCAAAATCTACAACACACCCTATGGGTAAGAGCCAGACGTGTGGACTCGAGTCAGACTCAAGTCATGAATTTAATGACTTTAGACTTGACAAAATATAAAGAGACTTGCAACTGGACTTGGACTTTAACATCACTGACTCGTGACTTTACTTGGACTTGCACACACTATTTTAACAAATACAGATTTTAAAAGCAAAACATGATCGATGTAAATATATTATTACTCTGTGGTTGGACTCAAAACTCAAACGGCAGGACTTAGGACTTGACTCGGAACTTGTCTGTCTGGACTCGAGACTTGACTCTGGACTTGAGGGCAAAGACTTGAGACTTACTTGTGACTTGCAAAGCAATGACTTGGTTGCATCTCTAGTAAGAGCTGAAAACACAGAATATGTCTGATTTCACAATGATGTAATTTAATGAGTAAATATTTAAGCTCGTGGATGATGTCTGTCTCTGTGTCTGCAGGGCGGTGAGCATAGATTTTAACAGGATGAAAGTGTACAGAAAGACTCTTAAAGTCAGACGTCTGGATGATGGGAACACCGTGTGGATCTGGTACTGCCACTTGAGCCATAAATGGAGGAAATATGGAGACAAAGTACGTGATGATCTGGATTCTGCATTTATCTCCTTTGTTTTTTAAGTACTTTTGTTCCTCCTCTATTTACTGTTGATTTATATCTTCTCTGGACAGGATTCAAAGGGTAACCCAGGTCCCGTGAAGAGTTCTGACATCGAGAAGAGCTTCCTGACTAATTCATCCAGCTCTTTTACTTTTAACATTGGAGCTGAAGCTTTTGATATAAAATTCACAGGTGCTGGAAATGTAAACATCAGCAGAACAGAACATCAGTTTTACAACCTCTGCTCTCACTATTTCTTTGAGAATTGCCAGATCATTCTCAGATACTGACCCTGTTACCTCTGTTTAATCTTTCATTAGAAATGCGACAGGTGAATAAAAAGAGAAAGAGAAAAGTAACCCGTCGACCAGAGTACCGACACCAAGCAGGAACAGGGTGAGTTTGCTGCTAAGAATTCAAAGGAACAGAACATATTTTCTGGCAGTTTGTTGTTAAGTAGTTTCTTTTTAGATGTTTTTACAGAATTTGACTTTGCTGTTGCAGAGTCTCTCAGGCAACTTCAGCTCTACACAATATGTCGCTGGGCATGAAACCTCAGTGGCAGTTTGAGGGAAACGGTGGAAGATGGCACACCTTCAAACACGGGGTAAGTAATGTGTAGTGCAGGTTATAAATATCTCAGCGGCTTCATCCGTCTCGTAGTGAGATGAGCAATGACGACAGCGGTGTTTCAACAGGACGGCACTGGAAGCTCGGTGAGTAGTGACGACGTCGAGAGGAAGTACCAGCAAAATCCCTCCGGCAGCATGAGCTTCCAAGTGAAAGGAGAGGCCTACAAGTTGGACTTTGGAGGTTGAGTCGCATTCTTTTAATTGCAGTAATAAAATAATTATTTTGCAGGTCCACAAAACAACTTTCAAGGAATATTTTATTGTATTATATGCTGTGACTCCTGAAACATGACATTTATTGTGTATTTATTCATTCCTATTTTCTGCAGCAATGAACCAAACCAACCTCCAAACCAACAAGACAAGAAGGATCCGACGTTTATGAGGGTCGAAGAGGATTTTCACCTCCAGAAGACAATCATCAAACAGCTGTGCAATATCATATTTATCATGTATTATGACATTTCTTTTTTAGGGGGTGGGGGTTGTTGGAGTCTGCTGTAACCTGCTAACTTTTATTTGGGTGTATATTTAATGCATGTTTACATTAGAGAAGGAGGAGACCATTTTAAACACGGGGATTGGGTCAGAGAGCTTTGAAGGTTACTAACACACACAAAACACTGCTTGCTCAACGTGCGCCAACTGCCTTTCACAGTAATGTCCAACAACTGAAGCCATCACGGTTTCCTGGTTGTTTTGCCTCATCACATGCTGCCAAGCTGGTGTTACACTGAATAAAAGTCACTAAACACTGCCTCTCCAGCTGTTTCTGATCTGACTCACTTAAAACCAAATGTAAATGAGGGTCATTTCTACACGTGGAGCATGTCGCACATTTTTCTCTCAACTTTGTAAAATATTTTGCTAAAAGTGGTGCTACAAGTATATTATAGTATATAGTATATATTGTACTGAAATAAAAAAATGTACATAAATATGAAAATGTATAGTGTGTGTGGTTGTTTTTCTAAGGGTAGAACTACTTTTATCTTTTGTTTTACCAATGAACAATTCACTTTCAATGCACAACTAAAAAAAATGGAAAACTTTGGCATAGTAGCATGCAGAAAACGGCTTGTTGTCATTACATTACACACATTACACAACAAGCCATGTGCAGGGTGCAATAAAACAACCTAGTTAGCATGTGCCGACAGTAGAGGAGTGGTTACTGGAAAATCTTTTCCTGATGGAGAATAGAAAGTGAAAGCTTGTGAAAGTGAGATGACAAACACTCACGTATCGGTATCAGAGTAAGAGTGAGTGAGGAAGACTTTAATCAAACAAATTACGGGTTAAATTTAAACTGCACTCCTTATTAGTGGACCTACAGTGTATTTCCCTCAGAGCATGGTGAGTTTTCAGTATAGATGCGTTTCTGTTGGTATTTCTGTGTCTGCTAAAAGTTTCATCTGTACATTATGTATTTGTTGTTGACAGGAAAATGAAGACGACGTTAACCATTTACAGGCAGCTCCAGGTCTGACTTTGATTTACTGCTACTGTTTTACATCCTGTCAGCTGCATTTTCACTTCATTTCAATGAGGTTCAAGTCATATTCAAAGCTCTTAAATGTTTAAGGAAGGAGTGATACTCACAGCAGACAGTGACTGACACATCCTCAGTCACCTACCGATGTGGACATCTGAAGAATACGTGCATAATAAGCTCAGGTTACTGTACTTCACAGTCAGCGGGAAACATTACGAGTGGCGGCTGTTTGTTGGACATCAGTGGCTGCCAGTTGATAACGACCATGTCATTGAGACACACTACTGCCACCCTGGAGCCAAAGGAATCACCATCAACACCATCCACGGGTCAGTCATGTGAATCTTCTTCTCCAATTTTTGGCCTTTGTAAACAGAAAGTGAGAAAGGTTGACAGTTAAGAAAAGGTTGAGCATATTATTTAGGAAGCACTTACATGCCTGAAGCCACATTATATACTTACTCTGTCTATGAAGTTGTACAGATTAAGCAGGCAAGATAGAGTACGTAAAACTCAAACTGAATCATGTACTGTATGTTCACAGGAAGGTCTTCATAGACTTTGATAACTTCCAGACAGCAAACCCAGCTCTGAAGGTTCAGAGAGTCAGCTTTCTACCTCAGGGCCAGACGGAGGAAGTAGGCTGGTACTTCAGAGATCAAACTCTGTGGCGTGAATATGGCTCACAGGTGAGCTGGTGTTTGATGTTCGGGCATCTCTACAAACCTACAACTGGTGTTACTCTCTCCTCCTCTTCATCAGGGCTCCACCATGAAGTCCTCATCAGTCAGCAGTAGAGATGTAGAGCAGCAGTACACTCTCAACCCTCAGGGAACCTTCAGATTCACCGTGGGCTCTGCACGCTACGGACTCGACTTCTCCTGTATGTGGTGTTTTCTCTGAATTTACCTGTGAGTCTGTTCAGAGCTATTTAGTTTTCTCTGCTCCTACATTTACTGATCATACTTCACTCTGCAGCCATGGCCCAAACAAACTGCGTCACAGGATTACAAAGGGACGTACGCAGGCGCCCAAAATTCACCTCCAGCACAGGGAGGTAAGATGTTGGTATGCAAAGAGAGGATATTCTGATGGGAAATGTTGTTTTCACTCTGTCTCGGTAGCCTGTAAACACTGGTGAGAATCTGGTCGTGTCTTTGCAGCCTTCACTCCACCTCAGTTCTGCCTACGGCTTCCTCCACCCAGGCCTCTAACGAAGGCTACAAGTGGGAGTTCATGGGAGAGGAGGGGGAATGGTCAGAATACCAAGCTTATGTAAGTAAACAAAGCATGACTCTAATTCTACTTTTAGAAAAATAACCTTTGACGTGCTGTGGTACTTACTACACAGGTCTGTGAACATTCTCAGACATCCAGGTGAAGTCGAGTCATGGCAACATCTTTCCTATAAGGTTGAAGAAGTTGAAGTCCAGTTGCCATGACTCAACTTCCAGACTATAACTATGCATGTATGTCAGCATGGTGTTCCAGTTTGACCACCAGCGTCCTCTGGTGGTCAAACTGGAACAAGCTCCTAAATGCTTAATCATCAGTTCAGTAACTATTCATTTGAGCACTTCTTCAGCTGGATACAAGAGCATTCCTCTTTAATGTGAACCTATTTCTGTGTGTAGATATGTTCATATGACAGTGCTGCTATTGAGACACAATACCAGCTGAATCCACAGGGAAAGCTCCAATTTAAGATCAACAGATTCTCGTACACACTGGATTTTCCAAGTAAGACACTCGCACTCTGAAAGTGCTCCTCCCTTAAACCAAACAATTGGTGACTTTGTTGGAGCCAACAGAACTTTCTCCTCACTGATTTATCACAGGCATGTGTCAAGTCAATGACAGGATTGGGACAAGAAGAGCAGTGAGGAGGACGTTGAACTGTGGAAGTCAACAGAGCATCAGGTCGGGAGAAACATTTCAATTTGACTATATGATACGATTCTTGCCAATTAAATTTGAACATACCTTTGTTTACAAATGATACAAATCTTTTCCTTAACTTTAAAGATGACATTTAAAACTCCTTCTAATCAATTACAGGGTTTGATTAGAGACACGATTTCTTAAAACCAATTATCAATGTATTTAACTTTGATGGTGCTGTTTTTCCAGTTCAGGCACATTGACACGATGGCAATTCCAGGATATCGATGGAATGTGGAGAGATTATTCCAAAGTAAGACACAACTTCCTTTCGTTGATGTGTAATAGTGGGATTATTATGTCATGCTATGCCAACAGCTCTGAGGCGCAGTACTTGGGCACAGCGACACTTTGCCTTAAATGCTAGAAGCCGATGCAGTTCTTTTTATGTACGCTGCAGGGTTTTCACTGCAGCACTTCCAGTCAGGAAATTGAGCTCCAGTACCAGCAGAATCCATCAGGCACTATAACGTTTACTACAATGAACTTCAGCTATGAGCTGGACTTCTCAGGTGGGCTGCAAATATGAATATGTATAGTTTTTTTCTTTTGTTGGCTTTTCAAACAGTTGGTAAGGAGTCGGCATATATCTGAAGTCCACACTGTGTTTCTTGTCTTCTACAGTCATGACTCAGAGAAATCTGTCCACAAACACCTGCAGAACAGTACGACGACTCAACTGACGTTGACACGGACAGAACTGGAGGTCGGGGGTTAGAGCAACATAGATTTTATCTCCTGTCGATTCAGCTGTTTTCCACTGCCTCCTCTCGTTGCTGCTTGGACAACCTTACACTGCAGAAATAGAAATGTATATTTATAGACTTCTGTCGGTTTACTGAGCCCTTTAATATTTTACAAAGTCAACCTAAATCCAAAAGAATGTTTACCAGTGCTTTTTATGATCCTGCCTTGTTGTAAAAGTTACGTATTGTTTACGACTACTGCCTCACTTTAGTCTTAAGTATTGTATGCCTGTTTGAGTGGCGCTTGCACTTTCTCCTTGGGCTTCTTTCCCGTGTCCTCTTCTTTGAAATGAATTAGTGTCTGAAGTACTGTTTAAAACTGTCGTACAAACACAAATAATAAAGACCCTTTTATGATATTAGATTGTGTACTTTTCTTTATATGTACAGATTTTCACTGAACCACCCCAGAAGCCAGCATCTTCACACGTACACACAACAAGAGGCACACTACACGTGACAGCAGTAGTATACAAACAAACAATCTTGTAGAAGAATAAGCCTTTAGTTTTTCTGCTTTGGGGTTCTGGCAGGATAATTGACACACGTTCCAAAGATCACTTCAACTTTGTGATGTTGTGATGTCAAACCTGCCAAATATTGTATGTCAATCTGCGTATGAAAAACATCCAATCACAGACACATTTGTGTTTGTGTACGACAGAAATTAACACAAAAAAAAGGCCAAATTCACAAGCAAACAGCGCCATGCTGCTCGAGAGAAACCCCACCCTGTACGAGTGGAATTCTAACACAAAAGACAAAAGTGAATCCAATAAAAGACGTTACTCTTCAGCATGTTAACAACAATCATCGTCAGCAGAAACACAGCAGTGACCAAGGTGCATCTAAAAACCCTAAAACTGGTCAAAACTTTACGACGTGGAATGAGTGCACATGAATGTTTTAGCAGATTAGAAAAATCAGACAGACCTGTGAAGCCACCGTAGGTCAGTGGTGATGAAGGGCACATCGACAGCTGCTGGAGCCAAACGATATGTGAGGATTATTGCACACGACTCATCTAAGGCCTCTTAACCATTAACATAAAAATACCAAGGCCCTCACAGAGCAATCCATTTTTAAATAACTATAGATATTTACACTTCATATGTCGCCAGTACAGGTCCCCTGACAGATGAAAAGTGCTGAGACTGAAGTTGATTGTGATAATCTTCTCAAAGATCAAAGTGACAACAGAAATTGTGCACTTGAGGTTTCCGGGGACAAACAAAATAAATCAGCGCATTGGTCATTGGTCAATTGGAAAATTAGGAATCATTAACTTTTAGATCTTTTGTGGTCACGTTTCGGTAACATGGAACAAAGCAGGTTGTTTAGGAAGCAAATGTCAGACAGATCATGAAAAGAAAAATACTCATATTGGAGTAAGAGATGAGTGCCTCTGTTTGGTTGTACAGATGTACCCATGTAAGGCACGGTAGCTTAAGCAGTGCACATATTTATCGCCTTTAGCCTCTCGGTGCTGTAATAGCTAATCCACATGGTCACATCCACAATTAGACACCAGTGAAACCAACCCTTTCCTTTGCAACAAACCAGCTCAAACGTTACATTAGGTTACACAAAAGCAGACCGAGAAGCATTAGAAATCAGTTTTTAAGAAACTAATGGGGGGAAAAATGAACCATAAATCTCATTTCTTAAAATGGAGGTGATGCAGAGACACGGTAACCATGGAGGTGGGCTGTGTTGGGGTCACTTCTTTTGCCCTATCCCAACAGAAACTGCTAATTTGTGTATCTTCTACATCCCCTTTCCTCCACGTTGGAGCCTCCCATCCTAGATCAGTGACCGCCAGTGCTACACGTCCAGCTACCTCCCACTGGATCAGACAGTGGTTTATGGTATTTGTTTTTTAAGCTACCACTGTCATCACTTAATACTTTAACATACAAGTCCTAAAAAAGTCTGAGGAAATATTTTTTAAAAAGCTATAGGCGCCTGAAGCGGATGACTTTTTCTGCCTTCTATCCGGTCTTAAGGGTTGATACTGATGCAGCTGGTTCAGCAACTGAAATAAACTTAATTAACTCAATCATCCTTGATATGAATACAAATCCTTCCTGAATGAACTGAGTTCGGAATCATCTCAACATATGACATGACAGAATGTCAAGTACAAAAGTGTAGGAAACACCCCCCCCGCCCAGCATTTAAAGACGACAGCATAGAAGAACTTGTTCCCAACCTTTTGTCCTTCTGGTCAAGTACAAGTGGTGCAGATTCATTTGCCATTAAATTGTGACCGGGTCAGAATAAAAAGTAGACTTTTGAAAGGATTTTAGATTCATTCAGTGTCTTCTTCTTGGAGAACTCAAGGCTCTTCTATACAAAGCAGTTAAAAGAATATTCTTAACCTGGCACCTTTCAATTTATGTTTACCCAAATAAGTCCTTCAGATCGTTGTTGGCCGATGCACTATGTTTAATTCCACTTTGGTTCATGCTAGCAGCAGCAGCAGCAGCAGCAGCGGGTTGGGAGAAGTTCTGTGGGCTGAAAAAAGGATTTGCTTGCATCCCAAATCCACTCTGTACTCCTCCCATACCTAATGATGCACCCTGCATCTGAGTCTGAGCGTTCTGGGCTGAACCAAACTGACTGAGCCAAGGACTGTTGGCTGCAGGTGTAGCCACTGGACCCATTTGGTTGAGGGTGACTTTGGGCTTGCTGGATGTAAAAAGACTGTCCAAGGCCGACATGTCAGGAGCCTTATTTGTCTGCCCGACGGGTCCTTGATTCTGCGTAAGAGACCCGAAGTTTGGTGTGCTGTTGGTGGTGGCCATGCCTCCATAGAGCGTGGGGCCTGTGGGCCGCATGCCCATCATCATGCCCCCCGTCTGGAAGCCCATGCTTGAGTTAAAGCCGTTAGAGACTGGGGCACCCACGGAGCCCCCCATGGGGCTGGAGGAGGGGAAGACGGAGATGGCGGAGCCCTGCCCCGGGGCTGGACGTGCCGCGTTAGCCAAAGACATGCTGTTTAGAGACGTCATGCTGTTGAGAAGGCTGCTGGTCAGATCTTTAGACTGAAACATAAAAGGAAGATTTATCATCACAAGCTGCCACTGTCTCAGCACGGTTTGGCATTTTTGCACATGGACATTTGTTGTTTGTACCTGTGTGTTGGTGGAGGCGGCTGGTTTGATACTCTGTGGTGCTAAAGGCTGCTGGTTCCTTAGTTTGGCTGCTTGCTCCTGCTCCTTGGCCAATCTCTGTTTTTCCTCCAGAGTCAGCGACATCTTGACGGGTTTAAGTGAAGGGACACCGTAAACAAACTAGACAACATGCTTAAGGAAGACAGGTAAAAATCTGTGTAAATGTGGCGGGGAGTCATTTCCGTACTCTGTTAGGCTGTGATGCTGTTGCAGTAGATCCATTCTCCTTCCCGTTAGCCCCTGTGCTGCTAAAGATATCATCAATCTAAAAGCAAAAGGTGCCACAGAGAGGTCAGATCTCCAGCCTTTTCAGGATGTTGTCAGGTGACATAATGTTATGCACATATTCTCCAATCTGTTCCTGAGGGGACACGGAATACACTCACATGGCTGCCAGAGCTGGGCGGGTTCTTGGTCTCTTCTGATTGGTTCCCAGGATTTGTGATGTTTAAACTCCTGTTAGAACATACAACAGGCGTATTTAGAAACTGGAATGAATTTCACTATAGGTATTTTTTTTACAAACCCAGGTGTCTGAGCTAAATTGTAGTAAAATATCTGATTAATGTCTACTGTAAATTGAAGATACCTCTGCTGCTCCTGCATAATATGAAGCTGCTCCAACTTGGTCTTGTGCTCAGTCTCCATGCGACCCAGCATGTCACGTATAACCATCATAAAAGCGTTAAACTGAAACAAAATGTTTTCTGTTTTTTAGAGGTTTGCAGGTAAATGTAAAAGGTACCGAGTTTGTGTTTGTGTGTGTGTTACCTGGTTCAGATTGAGGTTGTTGTCTATACTAAGACAGACAAGGTGGGGCAGACTCTTAGTAGCAAGGTGCTCTTTGGGAATGCCCAGCTTCTTGTGACTGAAGGTGCATTTATAGATTCCTAAAGTGAGATTAAAAGTTAAACAGGTGATCGAGAGTTCAATTGTTGCAACAACATAAGAAAGAAGTGGAATAAAGAGTCTGCAGTGATGTTGCTTTACCTAAAATACCCATGAGTACTGCTGGTTCCCTAGAGGGAATCTGTTGTAGGAAGGGCAGGATCTCGTCAATCACAAACCATTTGTCTAGATATTCCAAAATCTTTCCGAGGCATACCAGAGAATTCACTCGCACCTACACAATAACAAACACAGAAGAAGTAAAACATTTTAGTTTGTTGTAATCACAGATAGAAGACAGAACGATGGGTTATGTGTTGTTGGGGCATTTAGCCTGAAAAGAACGTGAATGTGGAAGCATAGACTCACAGCTAGTGAGGAGGTCTGGAGGCAGGCTGATTTGATTCGCGGGATGAGGGAGTTCTTCATGGAAGGGTAGTCAATCAGGTTGGCAAACGTTGGGATGATGTTCAGACACAGCTCCTGCTCAGTCGCAGATAAGATGTGATGAAACACGACATTTTTATTATGCCAAATGCAGCATCCATTTTAGTTTGCTCTTTAGAGAACACTCAGATGACAATAAAAAGTACAAGCAGCTGACAAAAGAGATGTCCAAGTCGAATGCCAAAAATATGCACAGATGAAGGAAGGAAGGAACTATTCTCATCTAAAGCAACTATACATCTCAGACTGGTCTAAAATATATTAAATATATATACATTATGATCGTTTTGATGATGAAGGCACAATACTAAGCAACTCTATTAGTGTTTCTTCCCTATATACCTGGATCTGTACAGAAGGGGCCTCCAGAGCTCTGTAGACCATAGGCAACACGCTGTTCTTAATGTCTTCGGCTGGTGTTTTGGTCAGCAACAGGTCCATCTTTTGCAGGAAGATCAGCAAGATCTGCAGAGCACAGAATTGTCATTAGCAAAACATGCAAGCAAGATTGTACTGTCCTATCTTCTACAGATGAGTAGGGTGGGAATTGGTTGTGCGCAAACACTATGATTTCAGTGGCCTTAGTACAGGATTAAATACTACTACCTAAGTGACATGTCTAGAACATAATTACAGAAGACACCACTCACCATATTACTAGCCTGAAGAAGCATGGGAGGAAAATACAGACAAAGACAAGTTTTTACTTTGAAAGGCTGAGCATGCTTCTCAGTTGGGTTATATTTAACTGATGCATTTCACAACCGCCAAAGTGAGAAAACATCATGCAGTCATCACATTACCTGAGAATTTATCACTTTGTTGGATTGTTAGCAGTCCCCAGATTATTATTAGTGTTTATCTACCTGGATGGGCTCCTGCTGCTTGAAAACAGGCGTGAGGTCAGGCAAGACGAGACGAACATATTCCTCCTTGGTGCACTCCTCTGCGATTAGAAGCACGTTGGGCAGCACAAAAGGAACCATGTCTGGGTTGACAAACTCAGATGTCAGCGCTGGCAGAATGCGATACACCACCACTCTCTGAGAAAAAGGAAAACCTTATTACTAGAGAACACTTTAACAGTAACATGAGCACTGAGCTATGGACAAAGAATGAAGCATGCTTTGTATTTGATGTACACGTGCAACATTTCCTATGTAAAATGTGCCATCAATCACCTTGGGTAGTTTGGGCAGGACTTTGGGGAGGCCTTTGTAGAATTGAGACTTTTGTAGGTTGTCCCTCTGAAAGAGGGTGTCAAAGTACTGCAGAGTAACGGCACCTACATCATCAAAAAATGGGATCTGGAAAAAATTTAATAAATAAATAAAGGCCAACAAAAGTACATACTTACATACATGTGATACAATTTTTTTCAAGCATGTTAAATAAATGCAAACCTTAGTCATCTGGTCTGCATCAGGCCGGACATTGGGTGTGACACTGAGCAACATTTTGACATGTTCTCGCACCTCCTCAGGGATTTTGTTCAAAAGTGCTGGGCTCATGCTGCTCAGCTGCAAACACAGATGGAATGCAGGTCATAAATTAAGTTAATGTCACAGTAAGACTACTGTTTGGCTGATAATATCAACTATTAAATATGTCTTAACATTTTATGACTCTAGTCAATAGACATCTCACCTGGTCCAGCTGCCTGCTGAAGCTCTTAAAAATGTCGTGCTTGTTGACTTGGAAAACTGGCTTTCCCTCATTAAAGACGGCATGCACGACCACGCCTAGTGAGTACATGTCAGAGGCAGCGTCGCAGCTGACAGACAGGATGTATTCAGGTGCCAGGTACTCAGGATTGGGGAGGCAGAGTGGAGGGAGGTTGGGCTCCCACTCTTTACATGTGTATTTAGGCTAGATGGGAAGAGATAGGGGAAGAGGCAATAAATCATCATCTGGATTGGTTCAACTGAGGGAGCCAAAATCTTAAATATATAGTACCTCAGCATCTGTGGGGTTAGTAGAGGAGATGCTGAAGTCAAAGCCCATAATCTTCCACGCTCCACTCTTGTTAAGGATAATGTTCTCTAGACACAGGTTGCCATGGACCATTTTCACCCCACTGTGGAGAAAGGACAAACCTTCCGAGAGCTAAGGAGAAAAGGGGGCGAAATGGGGAAATTAGAGTAAAGCAGATAGAAGCATACGACTTGCATCAAAATACCTTTTGGCAGTGAACTCACAGGGTGAAAAGGAGAGCCTAATACCTTAAGCTTAAATATTTTATTGTATGACGGTGACATTGCAGCCGGTCAGACAACATTTAGAAAGGCATGAATGGAGCTGGTTAAACTTGCTTTGTAAAAAAATCAGTGTTTGTCTGCATACTACACTTTCAGATTAGACCACACGGTGATAAAATCTAATAATAAATCTAATAAATGAAAAAATATTTATTCAAACCAGTCTCAACAAATAAAAGAAAATGCTCCTGTCCTACATCATGCAGTGTCTTCTATCTGCACTCTTACCTGAAGCAAGCCATATTTGGTCTCCACATCATAGAGTTTGTACTCTTTGATGTCGTTGGGCACCGGGCTGGGCAGGTTGTCCCACTGGCCCAGCACATTTGACAAACTGGCAAACACCGGCTCTGTACAGAATGCTAAGCAGTCTCTACGGGCCGAACACAAAAATAGTTACTTTGGGTAAAAATAGATAAACATAGGGTGGTAAAAAGCAGAAAGCCTATGACAGCCTCACTATACAAGATTCTGTGTATGTACACGCACAGACAGAGAAAACAAAACAGATGTTATGCACTTCTTTGAACTGTAGATCAACCCATTTGTCCTTGATGTATGCGTCTATGCAGATTCATGACTGTACATGTGTAATGTGCATGTAATTACCGTGACTCTTCCAGAGGATGCTGCACAGTCAGGAGGCGCGGGTGACGCAGTCTGGTCAGCTGCTGCACACCTTTTTTCAGCGAATCAACAATTTGGTCCTTTTCAAATTTCTGATATTTGTCAACCATCTTCTTATCAAAAACAAACACAGCTACTTCCTGGGGTGGGGCAAAGACAAAGACAATAAGGTGCTTACACTAGTCTTTTCATCGTGGAGCTGTCCTCATCAACAGCACAGAAACTTATTTATCACATTAAGTCTGAAGTGGAAGCGATGAGGGGGAGGACGCACCTGTTTGGTGGACTTCTTGGTGCCGTTGTAGATCCTCCAGCACAAACCAGGACCCCCACTTGCAATATGTCGTCCAACCTCAAACTCCCGTGTAACCGGGTTGCCCATGACAGCGCTGGTCACATCTGCCGTCACCTTGGTGACGGTGCTTTTGAGCTTGTTAAGCATAGACTCCATGTTCAGGCTTGATCTGGAAGTTGGGGTAAAGGAAGTGGATGCCAGATCACCAAGGTCAGGTAAGCAGTTGAATATAAATAACGTCTCTAACTAAGTGGTACTGTAGAGAATAGGCCAGTCAGTCAAATGTTAAAACGGCAATAGTCTATGCAATCACTCAAAGAGACAACTGTAGCCTAAATCTTTCTGGCTAAGTAAAAGCCTTCAACACTCCATTAGACATGCACTCTAATGCTAGAAAATTTGCACATCGGTGTGCTCACCAGGCAGGACGCCTGTGCTGGCTGCGAAGAATACACATCATAGCAGCGCAAGCTGGCCCTCAGAGCAAACTCAGTCACACCACATTAAGGTTCTCTTTCAACATACTTCAGAGTGCTCTGAAAGCATATTAGGCAACAGGAAGTCAGACAAAGAATATTGTCTGAGAGTGATGCAGCTAAAAGATGGATATGTGAACAGTCTCTGGTGTTTTTGTCTGTCTTGAGTGGCCTTCTAGTATTTCCACGTTTATTCCGCTGCTTTAAAATGAGAGGATATAATTTATAATAAACACCAATATAAATCATTATCATGTAAGCAGACATCCACACTTTACAGTCAGCAGTACAGCCCTATTCTTGAAGAACAATGTTAAGCATCAGTATAAAATAGATCAGTGCAACCCAAATACATATTTATTAATTATTTTGTAAGTCCAGGACTAACTATGTAATGAGAAGCCCTACATGTGCTGACATACAGGATTAATACAATGTCTCAAACTCGAGGGGAACAGCCAGACTTTAGAAAGATGTCTAAGTTAGAGCCTTTCAGTTAAGCGTTTGAATGTATCAATGAAAGTCAGTGCTAGTATGCCAGTATTTCTTCCTATACCCTTCTTTGTCTCTTTTGTGTTCTCAATTAATGTTCTATAAAGAAAGTCCAAAACACTGAAGCATAGTTCTGGGGTGTAAAACTGTCAAGGGGATCATTTGGCTGTGCTGCACTGTCAACACTGCGGCACAGTGCCGTCACACAGAATATAAGGGTAGAATAAATGTAAAGTAAAAATCTAAGTAACCAAATAATTTTTCACCAAGTATATCACGTGGCATCAACCTGTCAAAAAATTTTAGTGGCAACAGGTTTGAATTAACTGCATGTTTAAGAGTTTCAAGAGTTGTGCTACGATCAGAACTTCTAGTTTACTTTCTCTATTTAGAATATAACGATATAAGGCAGTAGGAAATGACCATATCAATACCAACAGCACGATTTTACCTATGCACTTCACCAGAGCAACCTTCACAGAGCCCACCTAGCTTTGCGCAGTCGTTAGCACGTTAGCTGCAAGGAGAGCAGGTAATTCATGAATACCTGGTTGCTAGCCTTGATATGAAGTGACACCTACACCGTCAGAAGATTATTAAAAAGTATCTAAACGGCGGGTTAAAGTATTACAATTATAAATGAATCGCTTAGCGTGAGTGTCATGTTTGATTGGGACATACCTTAATGCTAGCTTAGCTGGTTAACCATCTTGATTACACTGCACGCATACGTCCAAACTACCACCACACTGTCACACAATTCCACCAGCTATCATCGCAGACCTTGTTTTAACCCCTTATGTACCAATGTAGCTGGTGTATGTTGCCTATAGCGGGGGTCTTTTATTTACAGTTAGCTATGAAAGCTTACTGGCCAACAATACGTAAGTGGCAACTAGACAGTGACGCTACAGTCATTAACGTTACACCAAAATACAACACGGGGCTGTTGTTCCGATACACTCCAGCTTCTTACCTTGATGTTAAAAGGTGTGTCGGTTTTATATCTTATTCTTAGTGAACTCTCAGCAGTGCCGCTGTCAGTAAAATCCGTGAAACACAGCCCCCATATCTTCCCGTAGCACACGGAATGAGTTATCGTTAGCTAACGTCAGATTAGTAAGCTAGGGAACAATACTTCCGGGTTTTAATCAGGTGCATCAACGTCATATGCTTTTTAAAACATATTTTATTTAAACTTCAAAATTTTATTTTAATTTAAACTGACTTTTTCAAACTTTATTTAAAAGTCAGTCTGCATGCAGTTGCTGTACATAAAAAATCACAAGGAGTATGTTATGTTAGATCAATTCTTTTTATTAGATGTTTTGAGCATGTAGTAGTAAAAAGCATGTTTCAGCATCATAAAGTGCATTCAAACATGATTCAGTGTTTTCAAAGGACAACAGACTAAAATTAGACTACTCTATAAACTTTATTATTTTAATAGGTGCCATAATCAATTAAAAGAATGAAATCCATCACCATGCTAAGGCACCATGCTTAACCAAAAACGTTAGTAATTTCTGAGTTACATTATGATTCTAAGAAAGGGCATAATGTATAGATTTCAAGCACCTGAAAAGTTACAAAAAATATGTGTGACCAAGTCCTGGCACTAAAGGTATATAATAAAATTAAAATACAGTATATTAATCGGAGCTAACCTTAGCTTAACACAACACTGTTTCCATTTTATTTTAAATTCATTTAAATGTTAAACTCTTAACAAAAAAACATTCCTGCTTAATTTCTAACAAAAACAGGACTACATACTACTTGATCCAGTTATATTAGTGTTGCTTATATAATATTTCTCAGTAAACACTATCATCCAACTGAAAAACAAGACACAAGATATCTGCTATGATAGTTATTCTTCACCTGGTATAGAAATATTGTCTATTCAAAGTAAACACCATTGTGTTAACAATTAAATTTTCAAAACCCAAATTAACAGAACTTTTTGAATTGTACATAACCTTAATTGATATACCCACATCTGCAAGCAGTGCATCAATGAGTACAATATAAATTCAAATTACAAATTACAGAATGTACAATACACATTCACAACATAAAAGCAGTGTCAACAGTACAGAATTAAGCTTATAATTCATACTAGTGCAAAACCAGTTTTAACTACAGTTATGCCCATTACTTCAACAAATAGATGCTTCATCAATCACATACCATGAAACTATAACAAAGAAAAAACTAGACTTAACAACATACTGACTTATAGAACCTGAATTATTGTATGCCCCTTGTGACAAAAAAGTAGAGACCGCAGCTATGCTACACAAAAACAATTTACAGTATATTTATTGTATATGTGCCTCAACAACATCTCAATCCATCTCAAAATACAAAATATTAGAAGAAGGAATTGAGTGTATGCCAGATTTTAAACCTAGCATTTTTAATTAGATGTAATCTACAATGTAAATTTTGTACCCCAGCAGTACAGTTCAGTTTTGTGTTTCAGAAGGTGCTGGAGAAATGCTGGAGGAAAACCACAGGGTGATGTTTTTCAAACTCTTTGAGCAGCCGTCTCTTCTCCTTGACAGGCATGGTCTTATTCAAGGAAATGTCACGAAGAAGCTGTTTGAGGTTTTCCAGTGTGCTGGCCTCCCGTTGATCCTCATACTCCTGTGGCGTGACCTGCTGGCAGAAGGTGAATGCTGCAAGACACAGCAGGGAACTTTAGTGTTCGGCTGAAGCATGCACATTACTCAGAACAACAAGTGAATCGTTTTTAGGATGAAAATGAAGGAATGCGGCATAGTGTGCAACAGATTATGGACATGTGATTGTGTACGTTATCTGGAGTGTTATAGAAGTGTTAGTGACGTTGTTTTTAACTTACTGGCAATAGAATCGGGGTCTTTGCCTTGCTGCATAGTCCTCAGTGTTCTCCTCACAGCTTCAATAAGGGATGCTGGAGTCTATTAATCATAGAAGTAAAAGAAGGACAACACTAAGCACAAGATGAACCTGCTAAGATACTAGTAGGTCTACCTTGTCCAATATTTGTAGAGAACTTAATAGAAGACTATTCTTTGTAACATTTATATGAGCTATAATTTTGGTTAATTGGTTATGTGCCCCCAGAACAATTCTACTGAAACAGAAGTGTACCTTGAAGAGCTCTGTGTGATTGTCCATAAGAAACAGTACCAGGGTCTCACTTTTTGAACGATTCAGTTCGTGATTTTGAACAACTGCCTTCTGAAAAGTGCGGCAGACCAAGATCCTGTTATCAGTCTGAAACCGACACACAGATGTCCATGAGAGATCATTTCTCCATTAACTAATATTTTGTCAGTGTGTGCAAGCCGGAATTGATGTTATGAATTGGAAGAGGACACCAATGAACTACCTGTTTCTGCAGACGACAGGCATCTAGATTAGCTGCTGTAGCCATGAAGGCCAGTAGTCGCCGAAGTTCATCTCTCACACTTGTCTCTAGTAGTCGCAAACACAGTTGAGATACTGTGATTGCCTCCTGCAACTTTCCTTCATCTGGAAATGACCGAGAAGCGAAAGAAAGAGGTAAGATCCTCACAGAAAAAAAGTGTTGATATTAATGACTAAAGGAACTGACTCTCACCATTGAATCTCAGTTTTGAGAGGTGCTGTCACTAAACGCTTCCTGCACCCACCTTTCATGTAATGCTAGAATCGTGCTAGAAGTGTTCATGATTACACATAATCAGAATAAAACATTTTCAAGCCTCACCCAGTAAATTCAGAATAGCAGAATGTATGTCCAGGTAGCGGCCTGAAAGAAGCGGCGCTTTTTCATGTCCACTGTAGTACTTTGCAATAATCTCGAAGAGAAGTCTCTTTTGGCTTGTCATCTGCTCTGCATTACCATTCTCTCGAGGGACATCATTGGTTTTTAGGCAGAGCTGTTCCCCTGCAGCTACAATCAGCTGGTCAGGAAAGAGCTCCAAACAATCTGCTGCTGCTGAGAGCCATCCATCCAAGCTTAGAGAAAAAAGTTAGATCATTACTCGAGAGCTCAATAATCAGTTGTAAGTTCTGCAAATGCATTTTCACAACCCAATTTTAAGTATTAATCAGAGCACTGACTGTGGTAAGTGAAGAGTGTCAGGCAGCTTTCTCTCAAGGCATCTGTTAGAGATAATCAGGTCCTGGTTAGCCAGAGGACCTCTACATGGCTGGGACCGAAACCTGGCAGGAGAGGTTAGGATGCTGTCCAGCATGGGCAACTCCACTATTTGTAGCAGCTGCAGCAGGGTCTGCTGTCTCCAAACCTCATCTACCACTGAGAAAGACAGGACAGGGTTTAAAATCCTTCTGAGTAACATTTATCCAATGTTAATTCTGCAGTCTGCTCTGCTGACTGGGTTCTTGTATGGGATGCTTGAAATAGTGTCAGAATAGATCAACCTTACCAGCCTTGGACAAAAAGGCAGAAGATGGTGGGGCTGTAGACAGGGAGGGGTGCAGGTTGATGGTCTTCAGCAGCCTCTCAACATTTTTATCTGATGGCCCGACAGCAAGAGGATTGGGAATTGTTCTCTGTTCATTCAGCCTGCATAATTATGGTAATTTATGTCAGTTATGTCAAAATTAAAGCTATGCTTTACTGAAATATTAACAAAAATGTCTAAATATTTAAATTAGTTTTGTATTATATCAATATAGAGTGTTTTACTAAGATTGGCATTTACTTGAATGTAATGCTTTATTTAACACCTAATGGAAAAACAATATACATTTTGCACAATTAATTCCACACATATTGTAATTTTATACAATAATGTCAACATTATATCAGTCAATCCTTGCAGATGTTGTATGTGAATATTCACCAATACATGAACATACATCACTTATACTAATTCAAATCTGTGACACACTACTATAACATATCAATTCTAAAACCAACCTGGTGCTCCTCTTCCTCTTTACCTCCACCTCCCCAGAAGCCATGTTTTCTCTGTCACTGCTGCAGCCTTTTACAGAAGAGCCAGGCAACATTTTGTATTCCAGAAAACGGTAAAGACTACAGCTGCTGTCCTCAAAAGTCACTTCTTTGTCTCTGCGAAACAGCTTCGTGCCCACTGGTTCAAACACCTTTGCCTCCATCAGAGCCTGGCAGAGCCGTGCGGCTTTGAGACGAGACACTTCACTTGTGCAAAACACCACATTCTGCATCAAGTAACTGAGGACGGCATCCACAGCATCTGAGCCTGTGAAACATTCATTATGAACACGTAGATGCCTTCTACAGCGGCGCACCTCTACCTGGGTTTGCAGGGCCTGGATGATGTTGTGCCACATCTGAGTAGCACCAAAGGGCCCTGAGAACACTAATAGGAGAGAAAGGGTCAGAGGAAAATGGGTTATTATTCAGCTCCAATGGGTTTTAAACTGGCTAAACAAATCCATTAACATACCTTTAGTTTAGTAAAAAATATGTTGTGGCTCAAATTAATTGTGAACAACAAGCACATGGGAAATAAAAAGACATCTGACAACTGCAATGAAGAGGTTTGCTAAATTTGATAAGTATAACAATGCATACCGATCTATTACCGTTTATGATGTTTTTTTTCTACTGTATGAGCATAAAGTCGAGGGGGACACGTACATGTGAACAACGCTTCACCTATCTAATAGTTATTATTAAGTAACATATTATGGCCTTATATGCAAAACATATTGTGAAAGTATAAATGCTAATGTAAATACTCTCTGTTATGTAGGTTAGCCAACGTTAATGTAGTCAATAATCAGTCTCAATTTCCCATTTGATTAATAAACTAGCTAGGTAACATCACTGACATATTACGCTTTTAACTTTCACTTGTAATGGGGTGTTAACGGTGAGATAGTGGTTACTTTCTTGGCACAAAGAATATGTATTCCTCCCCCAGCACGTCTGGAAAATATATGAAATATATTACCACTAAAAATATTTCTCCAGAATTAACGGCAGAGCGTTGATAACGCCTCGGCTCAGTCGAAGCTAACAACTAGTTAATGATCTGTCAAAGCCCTCGAACACCTTAGCATGTATTTAAAGCTTTTTGTTTCTGTGGTTGTAATAGGATAAAGAAACATTTGCCGGTTTGACGCTTACTTAGTGTTAATACTCAAACTTACCATGTTGTACATTGTCACGAAAACGTCTTGTTTGGCTGTTCAGACGCCTGAACCGAGGAGTCAAATCAACCGCCATCATACCCCCCCTACGTGACGTAAACGTCCCTCTTCTTCTTCTTCGTCTTCTTCTTCTTCTTGCACGGTAAAAAAATACGTCTGCCCTCTACTGGCAACATGCACATACACAAACAGCATGTTTTCGTTTCCCCCCCAAATCGTATTGTTTTTTGGGGAATCATTGGGTTATATGTTAAGAGACAACAATTACTTTATTGTTATGTACTGTCTTTCCTGCAGCAAAATATGTTGCACTTCCTTAACCTGCCCCCAAATGTTCGCTCGTAATTTTTATAAAGCCAGATAGGAACAATTAAGTTGTAGAATTCATGTAATAACTATATTATTTCAGACAAGATATGTATTTTTAAATTCGATTCCTACAAAAAAAACATAACGCATTCAATAGTAGAGATAGCAGTATCACATTTATAACTACATGAGAAGCATCGCATTAGGGTTGTAGTAGTAGAAATCACATAAATACTACTGATTTTAGTACTATTTAGGTGACTTTTACATAATATCCCAATACAGGCACAGACACACTTACAGTACTACCACACTGAGGTCACATCCGTAAACAAAGACGTCCCACGTGAAGCAGGGCGGAGGGTACCATTTCAAAAATATGGTACATTATTGTCCATTCTTGTTTGAATTGCATTTATATACAAAATCTATACATCGAGATACTATTTGTCACAGCCAAACATATTCTTTAGAAAAAATGTTGACCCATAGACATGGGTACACTTCTGTAGGCCTTTGCTGGGCCGTTGAACTCCCCTACATTTCAAATGGTTTCGTCTTTTCGCCCTCGGAGCCAGCTGGGGGAACGAAGACCTTTAAACAGAGACAAATAGTACAAGACGACGGCGCAAGTCTTCAAATCGGAGCTATTTCTGGTGTCATAGTCTCCCTTTCGGAGACTTGAATTAGGTAAAACTAAATTTAATTCGTATCATATTCGTTCGTTTCCTGTTCTTTTGGTAACTCTGACGCGAATGAGCAATTTTGTTATGAGCGGAAACTTGGGCTCAGCTCAGTGGTCGAAAGCTGCGAGTGGTTCACAGCTAGTTTATCGACGCTAACATGAGCACTAGTAAAGAAAAGCTGGCGTGTGAACTTCCTGAAAGTCATGTGCATTAATATGCTGTTTCTCTCAGAGTGTTCGGTTTGTCAAAGACGCTGCTATAACGTGGACAACAACGAGTTTGGCAGCAACAGTAAATTTTATCAGCAGTTATATTCGACACGTGGATGTCTTGTTTTGGTAGAGCTTGGATCACGTGTACCCCCTTCTTACGCGTGTGTGGGTTTTTTTTTTTTATCCATGCGCTCAGCTATGCAACCAAAGATTTTCCATGAAGCCGTGAGAGACAAGCAGCTGCAGCCAATAGCGAGACGCGCCCTGCTTTTTAGCCCCGCCTTCGTGAACCATTTCTTTGTTTACATTATGCTGCAGACCAATGTGGCCCCCAGCAGAGTGTCTTTGTTTCTGGAGGGGTTACAGTAACCTACACCTGTACATTATGCACATTATATGTATTTTCTCACATTTCTGCTCATGTAGCATTCATCCAAAATACACCACATTCCAATGCTGCACCCGCAGTTGACATGGTATTGCATTATTAAATTAAAGTCTAAATGTTTTTTTAATTTGAGTCTTCATACATATCAAATCTTTCTGTATGCAGCATGTGTTTTCATAGCATTTAGCGTTTTATTCTGCCTAACATTCAAACAATTTTTCCCATCACTCCTGTCCTTTCGAGATAATCTCTAAAAATTGGCCTGCTACGTTGCTTTGACCTAGCTGTCAAGTCTAGCAGATGATGTAATGAATCGGCTTTGAGCACAGCAGAGGTGCATGGAAGTCATACATGTCTCACCCCATGGGCTATCTTTAAACCAAAAGAGCAGCAAGGGGGTGTGCATTCATTTTTGGCAGCAGATAACTGAGTACAGGGACAGGAACACCCAAGGGTTACACTGTCAGCGCTACATGTCTTAGATAATATTAGAAAGGCAGAGGTCTTAAATGATACGAAGTGTGAGTTTCTGCTTAGCATTTTTCCTTTAGCTCACTAAACTTCCTTTCCTTTTTAGAGTATGCATTGTTTGTGTGGACAACTGACAATGCAGGGACCGTTGTAACGGGATCCTCTTGACGGTTCAGAAGCCCTTTGTTGTTCCATGTTGCCCTGGAGACACGGTTGATCCTATATAGGCATCACTCAGTGTCCCTTTCATGCTCAAGGAAAAGAGGCTTTTATTTAAACGTAGCTGTGAACGTGAGTTCTATTTGTATACCCCTGTGGCAATGAACACATGCTCAAATCATCAAGCGATTTTTTCACAGTTACTTAATTTTCCATCAAGATGTTGATGTTGAAACTCAGAACTAGGGAACAAGGCTACAAACTCTGTTTCCATGGTTACTGGCCCGCCAGCTGTTTCATTGGGTTTATTGAGTGGGTCTGATGTTTCTGTTAACAGCCTTGGCAACAGTAACTGTAGCTGAGGTTAAAAATGTATGCTGTCTCACTGACGTTCATACACTCTTTCTGACTCCAACACAGGTAACATTTACTTTTCCATTTTCTTCTTGGGTCATCTGAGACTTTTGTTTTGTGAATGTTGTAACATATGAATCCATTTGTGACTCTGTTAATGGACTGAATTAACTAAACTTTGTCAGTGGCCTTCTGTCAAATTTATATATATCAACAACTTTTTTATGTGCAGCTATAACCCAAGATGCCTCTCTATGACGAGCAACCCACCTCCACATCCAGTGGTGAGGACCAAGGCAGTGATGTGGACTCGTCGTCAGAGCGCTGTGACAGCATGACGTCGACCAGTGACCTGGACTGCTTACGTGAGAGCTTCACCAGCGACTGCTCCAGCAAGCATTGCACGCCCTCATGTGAGCTTTTTTAATATCTCCATATATGAGCTTACCTGACATCCCTTCTGTTGTTTAGTGGTTCATTTTTGTGTCTGTGATTCCTTGTTTTAGTTTAGTTTGACTTTAAAATGCGATTTTCCGAGCCTGTATTTTATTAACTTTTACGGCCTTAATACACCTTTAATTGACAATTTTATGTTGTCAATATCTTGTTTAAACTGTTTACACCGTTTCTTTTATATTTGCTTCCCACAGCGAGCCCACCCAAAACCTTAACATTAGATGAAGTCATGGAGTCTGCCAGAGACCTGTCCAATCTCAGCGTTGCCCATGAGATTATTGTAAATTGTGACTTCCATCTAGAGCCAGACAGCCTACCTCAGGACAGGTATTCCCAGCTTCATAAGACCTTCTGTAAAGTCTGTTTCTCTACGTTTCGATCATGTTTCGAATTAATTTCTCGAGTTGAAACACCAGTTTGTCAGAGAAGGGTTTTATAGCAATGTAAACAGGCTAGTTTTTCTTGTCTTCTCACTATACTACTCATCCTGTTTTGTTAGTGTACTGAAGTCTTTCCAACTCTTAGTTCCAACTTAGATATGCTACAAGGTATTATTAAAAAATATACATGATATCAAATGTTACTACGTGCATCATTTAGGCTCGTTTATTAGCCTCATTAAAAGAGATTTGTCAACGTAGAATATGTAGTGTTTGGTGATCACAGAGAGAGCTGCAAGTCTGTGTGTTCTCTTCTCTGCTTTATGCTGTTATCTAAAATGCTTTCAAATGCTAACACGAGTCTTTATGTGTGATGCTGAATAGTAAAAGTGTAAAATTGACAGAAATCCAAAGACGCCCCAATATGTCTGGCCTAATTATTATTATTATTAATGTGTAAGATCAATAAATCAATTGTGTAAGATTATTATTATTGTGTACGAAATGTTGTGTAGAAATCAGGGGAAAAGGAAGAAAACATTTTCTTTAGTAAAAGAGAGAGGAGAGTGCATAAGACGCACAGTACACAATACTGTAGAGTGATTTATGACAACACAATATTACTTCAGTAATTACAAAATGATTTTCTAACCTCCACACCAATCACTTTAAAAATGATATAGTACTTGATGAACTGACTTAATGAAAAATACCAGCGCTGGTCACTAGTCCTGAGAGCTAATATATTGAGCCAAACTAAATCATCTATTTCATTTGTCAGTTTATGGAAGGCAGTTCGAGATAATGTCCACAAGGCTTTCTGGGACATCTTGGAGTCAGAGCTGAACAATGACCCTCCTGAGTACTCACAAGCCATCAGACTGCTGGAGGAGATCAGAGGGGTCAGTTCAGACGATCAGACAACTATTTTTGTGTAATTTGTATAGTGCTCTTAATATAAAGATGCTGTATGTTTAGATCCAACAACATGTATGTGACTGAGCTATGAACTTAGAAACAAAGATGATCATTTTCCTCTTTCGGCAGATCTTACTGTCATTCCTTAATCCAGGAGCTAATCGAATGAGGACCCAGATCCAGGAAGTGCTTGACATGGACCTGATTCGTCAGCAGGCTGACAACAGTGCTGTAGATATCCAGGGGCTTGCCTCTTACATCATCACCACTATGGGCAAGATGTGTGCACCGGTGAGGGATAATGAAATCAAGAAGCTTCGGGAAAATATAGATAACATCGTGATATTGTTCAGGTAAGTACACATTTGGGGTCCAAAGCATTTAAAAACATTTCTGTTACAGAGACGATTTAGATTTTACCAGGTTTGTTATGAATGTTGTGTTATAAGCAGCGAGTTCATCATAGCAGCTTGCTTTTCTCTGCACGCTACCAGGGAGATATTCCGTGTGCTGGACTTGATGAGGGCAGATATGGTCAACTTTACAATCGAGAATCTGAGGCCTGTGCTGCAGAGGCAGAGTGTTGAATATGAAAGGGAAAAGTTTCAGAGCATACTTGAAAAAACACCCAGTAAGTGAATCTTAGTTCAGTACAGCTCTGTTTTTAATTTTATTTACCAGGTTATTTACTGAATGCATAACCTGTAATATTACATAAATATATCTGCTACTGACAAATTGTATTGGAGTAACACTATTGTATATTCTTTCAAAGCAAGCAAACAAATACTATTGATTTACATTATTTTGTTTTACCTTTTCAGGTGCTTTGGACCACACCACCTCCTGGATCAAGTCAGTAGTGGAGGAGCTGCTGTCAACAACCATCCCTACAGAAAAAACTAACTGCGAGGGGAAAGGGAAGCAAGCCTTGCCGGGACCCTTCCAGATCCTCAACGTCGCATTCCTCCGAATCCTCACGTGGGATTATGATAAGAGCCCATTGCCTGAGGTAAGTTTGTATGCATTCATCATTACGAGACAATTTGTGTTTTTACCAAAGGTTTTGAACTGTTCTTTTTCTTTTTCTGTGGTACTTTTTGGTTACCGTGGCATTTTAGTAGTGAGAGGCAAAGTTTGGACAGACACATGTTCTGGTCATGCGTTCGTTCTCAGCTAAGCTAATCGTCTGCGAGCTGTAGACCCATATCTCTGCATAGACACGACAGTGGCATCGGTCTTCTACTGTAACAAACCTTCCCAAAATATCAAGCTTTTCATGTGAGACACTTTCTTGGTTCTCATTTAGACCTGGATGACAGATGAGGCACGTCTGCGAGAGATTCAGCGGACGCTCCGTAAGTGTCAGGCAGTAAATGAGGTGCTTCTTATTGTCTACAGCACCATCGGAGGGGCTATCCAGGGTCTGCCCTCCTTGTCTGAGCGTCTAAAGCGGATGACCAGTGTGCTGCTGGATGGGATGCACAGCCAGTCAGTTCACTTTTCTTTCTATCAAAGTCCATTGCTTTTATCTAAAGATGGCACTACTCACAACAGATTACAACAGATTATCTACTGACTACGCCACATTAAATAGGACCTCACGCCAGATCTCTCTTCTCCATTAACTTTAGTGACTTTAACCTGGAGGAGGCACTAGAGGCTGTCAGTGCTCAGATCTGCTGTGAGCTCAACAAATCTTTAACAGAGAGGAACTATCCTGCACTGACCCAGGCACTGCAGGCCACCCTCACAGGCCAGATCTGCAGCACCACCCAGAGGGATAATCCCATTCGCACTTTAGTTGGTAAGATGATGGAAGACATTATTTTGCTTAATGTGAAGATAAATACATACAGTATTAAAGTGAAGTATAACATTACTTTTGTACTAAGCCAGAAACCTCACTCTCTCTTCATTTTTGTGCAGAGGATCGTGTGCAGCAGTACTTTAAGGTGCTAATCTGTGATCCTAAACCACAGGCCAGATTTGAACAGGTACCGGCTGGCTTGATTGCTGTTAAGCCTGAGCTAGCACTGATTGGAGCAAAGTTTATCTCTTTGGTCAACTACAACAAGACTGTCTATGGACCTTTCTACGCAGATATCATGAGAAAGCTGATGTTCAGCAACAACCCACCATCAGGAAATCCTCCTCAAGACACAGCTCATGAATCTGTCGCTTCTAATTAAACCAAACTGGTGCTCACGCAGTCTGAGTAGTGTTATTGCTTCTAGAGAGCACCGATGCTAAGGAGGTACAACAAAAGCTGGGCACTGCTACTGCTTTGCTGGACTAATTCATTCTAAGAGTTACCTTTGGCATATTGTAAGTGTAGTTTTTGTCACTACATTTGGCTGTGATGGCACCATGATACCAAAATTCAATGTGCTTTCAAGATATTTCTTTCCCGGTGATATTCACAGCTTCAGACGAGATAAGCCAGTGTTACAATGATTCATTTCTGAACCTAAACCTAAGAAAAAACCCATTGTAAATTTGCTTGTAGTCAAACTCCTTATTTTGGAGATAGTGTGTTGGGGGAAGGGCAAAAACATGTCTATGTTGAGCTTTGTGAAGCAAAGTCTATATTAAAAGATGAATAGAGATTCACCTTCTTTACTTATAACAAGTTATTAATTTATATGTTATATCTTAATATATTTTATGTCTAAGTAGATAGTGTAACTATGGTTAACTATGACCAGTTACCAACATACAGTATGCACTAAGAGATAGCTCTTTACCTAAGAAAATACTGCTGTGATTGTTCTCCCACTCTCTTTTTTACCAGCCAAATAACTAGACCGTGTTTATTAATGAAATATACTCCATTGTTCTACATGGAAAAAATGTAGAAGAAGAAGAACATTTTTGGATTTCAAATTTTCAAATACAAAAATAACATGTCTGCATGATTAGCTTTGTGTTGGGGTTTGTCATTTTAGTTTTTACTTGAGTACTTTGTTTGGGTGTTTGCCATATATGTGTTCTATAGTTTTACATATATACTGCCATTAAATACGTTCTATATTGATTTCCTTGCTATGTTTATTACATTTTGAAGTACTGCAGTTGTTACAGTATTGTTATGTTGGCTGTTAGAACCTGTTGAATAAGTAAAGGTGCTGAACTCAAAGTGATTCTGTGTTTACTTTTCCACTGGACATGCACAAAGAAAAGCTGTTGGGTACTTTAAAGTTTAGACAAGATCTCGGAAGTTGTGTTTTCTTTTCTTATGTACTACAATTAATAAAAAAAAATTCAAATTGAAGTATGTATATTCTATGCCAATGTACACAAACAACAACAACACTGTCAGAAATATCTATTAGTGATGTTTGCAAAGACAATGTGAAAACATTAAAATCAAACAACTTAAAAGAAACGGATTCTTCTTCTTCTAAACTTCAGTTTGCTAATATATGTATTTGGAGATTACCAATTGAATTGTATGATTTAGATTCTCTCATGCTCCCATATAATTTTATTTGATATTATTCAGGAGTAGGTACCCACCCACCCTGAGCCTGGTTGTGTGGAGTTTTTCTTGCCCAGGGCTTGTTCAAGTGGGATTGTTGTTGTATTCCATATGGTTTATAATTGTATTGTTGTATCTTTAAGGTCTCAAACCTTATATTGCAAACTGCAGTGAGATGACGTGTTGTCGCAATATAAATAAACTCAATTAATTTGCAGGTCTGACTAAGTCCACATTACCTTAATCAGCTTGTTTTATTTGCATCATCAGTGCATCATTGTACTGGGGAGTAAACAACATGCTCTCATCTCCTGCTGTCACCAGGCAGTAATGTTGCCTTTAAGATATCTTGAATTTATGAGTTGTAAACTCAAGTGGACACGTTTTGTATTACCTAAATTTGCTGAGGTGTACCTTTTTAGCCGTCATAAACCATTTGGAATACTAGCCCTGTACATACAAAACCATAAATATTAATTCAAAATTAAAAATACCGAATGATGTGCGGCTCCTCTATTCATGTGCCTTCGATGAACAAGACATTCATATTCAAAACAAAACTATAAACGTATATCACAAAAATAGGTTACGGGTATGTGATTGTTTTTTATGGAACTTGTATTTATTTTTATTACATTAGCGGATGTATTTAACTGGATTAGTGTGTATAATTACGAGCACAGTAGCAGTACGTGAAGGCAGCGCGATCTCCGCCCGGATACAGGTGACAGTTTAACGCACAACCGTGATCACGTGGTTTGAAATGCTCTGTCGCAATTGGTTGCCTCACCCCGGGGTAGTTGTTTTGTTGTGAACCGGGAAGCTTTTTTCTTTAAAGACTGGCCGTTTAGTAAAGCGTTAACACAGAGACACTAAGTCATTTCATTTTTATCACCATATAATCAACCACATATCAACCAAATAAGGCAAAGAAAATACCGTCCAGGTTCCAGGAAAGCATATGGTCGTAAGTATCAACTAGGAGCTCCTTTCTTTGTTCCATTTAAGTAAGTTAGTAAAGTATTGAAACGAGTCAGTCTAACGTTAGTGGTGAGCCGAGAGGTTTCGATAAAGTGTGTATGCAGAGTTACAGTTAGCCCTGGTTATTCACTTAATTCAGTGTTATACAGTATGAAGCTGTCAACAAGTAACTAACTGTGCTCACACCAATGTCGTGATACTGACAGCGCAGTGTGCTGTTTAGAAGAATATCTGTGAAGGTTCCCAGTCATTCAGGTCATGTTATCTCAAAAAGGTTTTATCCAAAGCAACTGGACTTGTTTGGTTTCTTGACGTTTCACCCTTCCATTCCAGAGGGCTTCCTCAAGTCTGCCTGACTGGTGTGAGGAGCAGGTTTATAAACCCAGTGGAGCCCTCAGGTTGGGGATTGGTGGTCACCTGTGGGTGGTCCTCCCCTCTTGCTTTCAGTGTGTTAATGTGACCACCTGGGCCAGAGTGTGAACTACTGTGGAACTTCCTCGTATTGTTAAGATAAGGGCATTGTATGTGGGTTATAGATTGTGGTTGAGGCCTCCACCCCTGTTTAACAAGGGTCCTTCAATCTGAACTGCTGAGTCCTGTCCTGATGAGGTGGCTTTTCTGTGTTGAGCCATGCATTTGTGGAGCTGTTGTTTAGTTCCTCCTCTGTACAGATCTGTACATTCCTCACTGCATTAAACTGCATATACTATACTGCTCTATTTGTGTCTGGGGGTTTTGTCTTTGGGGTGGACCAGTATCTGTCTTTTAAGTGGACGGGGATGTTATATCTGTGAAGGTTCTCTGTCATCCAGGTCATGGTTATCTCAAAGGTTTTATCCAATAGCAACTGGACTCATTAGGATTTCTTGACGACGTTTCGCTCTTCCATTCCAGAGGGCTTTTTCAAGTCCGAGTCAAGTAGAAGTTTAAGAATAAGACACGTATGACTGTCATTTTTTAATTCCTTTGCTCAAAGTCAGATACACATCCTAACCACAGCTTATTTAACTTCTGTGCATCTTCCGTCGCAGCCCCTGCATGGTAGGTAGAGATGGCGCTGGAGGAAGGGGCGCGATCCTGTCTTCTACGTGTTCGCCCCAGGCTGGAGGAAGACATCAAGCCCTCCTACCTGATGGACCACATGATCACTGATGATGTGATCACTGTAGATGAAGAAGATAGGATCAGGAACCAGGTGAGCCATGCATTTGATGACCTATGCACCACCTACTACTGACCGTAACACATTTTTTTTATTACCCATTTATCTAAGTAGTCCTATATATTGAATCCCTGACAGTAAACACGTCACCGGGTCAGAGGATATTACAAAATATTACAGTTAATCTTGGTATTTTACTTATTCTTATTGTTCTTACATGGTGTTTTTTCCTTTTTGTGCCTATAGTAAATAATACAATTATTCACCAGCTCATGAGAATCTGTAAAAAAAGAGCATTTAAAGTTCTTGTTATAACGTTCACATCTCATCTTTAATATTTCTCTAGCCAACCAGGAAGAGTCAAGCTGCGGCTCTGGTGGAGCTGCTGCTGAGAAAGGACAACCGTGCCTACATCTCATTTTACAATGCCTTGGTTAAAGAGGCATATGATGATTTGGCCTCACTGCTCCATAGAGATCTACCACGCAGCTCAACTGATGCACATAAGAGCACGTCTGATGGAGCCTCATCTTATGGTGAGCTGTCGGTAGCTGTGGGTGGACAGGGAGTGCGTGGGCGTCTGTGAGTGTAGTACGTGCACGTGTAGTCGCTGTGGTGTTGTTCTGTTTAAACGTGTTCACGCATTAGCTACACTCTGCTTGCTGTTACACCTCTAGTATGAGTCTCCTTTTTGTCCCACAGTGCAAACAGTGCTAAGTGAAGGAGGTGTACCACAGAGGCCTGTGGTGTTTGTCAACCGACCAGAACTGGTGAACCGGGTCAGGGAGAAACTCTACCACCTGCATAAAGAATCTGGGTGGATCACTGTCTTTGGAATGGCTGGTTCAGGCAAATCTGTCCTGGCTGCAGAAGCTGTTAGAGACCATGGACTCATCGAAGGTAGACAGTCTTGATTCAACAGTGTGTAACGTTAACTAGGAGCATATTTCACTTTTAAACTGTGTTCATGTCCTTTTGCAGATTTGTTTCCTGGAGGCATCCACTGGCTGTCTATTGGCCAGGTGGACAAACCAGACCTGCTGGGGAAGATTCAGTCATTGTGTTTTCGTCTGGAACAGAGCCTGGATTCTCAATCCCTCCATCGGTCCCCAAATTCACTAGATGAGGCTAAGGAGCGTCTTCGCTTCCTCATGCTGCGCAGACATCCAAGGTTTCTAAATTCAGATAAACACGATTTCATTCATCGTGTTTTAGCCCAGTATTACTGTTGTTCAAATTTAAAATGTAAAACTGTGACAAAAGGCAATAGTTTTAATATCAGTCCAGTATTTTGCTTGTTCACCAAGTGATAAAACAATGACCGTGCATGTTTTTACTCATGAAATGCTAAATTAAACAAAATTATTTTGTATGTTTGGCCTTCTCATCTTCTTAACTCCATGTGCTGTGGTAAAATCTTCATTTTAAACTCTTTTTTTCCTGTCCATGACTAAGATTTCTGTTCTGGTTTTAGATCTCTGCTGATTCTTGATGATATCTGGGACAGTACAGTACTGAAAGCATTTGATATCCAATGCCGGATACTCTTGACCACCAGGAACAGAAGCCTTACCGATTCAGTTAGTGGTATGTTGTTTTTTTTTTACCACATTTTATTTGTGCTGTTTATCTGAATATTAGATAAAGTCTTGTGTTTGAATGTGTCACCATCCATCAATTAAATGTTCTTCTCTGTTTTTAATTTTGTAGGTGATAAACACGAGGTGGAAGTGGAAAGTGGTCTACATGAAAACAAAGGACTGGAGATTCTCGCTCTGTACACTAAAACTAACATACAGGGGCTTCCTGAAGAGGCTCGCAGCATTGTCAGAGAATGTAAAGGTCAGTAAATTAAAAGATATTATACCTGCAATAGATAATTTTTTTCACAATACAACGTACAAATATTCGAACACGTGCCTTTCTCCTCGTGTGTGTTCTTTCAGGTTCCCCTCTGGTGGTGTCCTTGATTGGTGCTTTGCTTAAAGAGAAACCTAACCGGTGGCGTTACTACCTCTGCCAGCTGCAGCAGAAGCAGTTTAAGCGCATTAGAAAGTCATCGTCTTACGATTATGACGCCCTGGACCAGGCCATGGCTGCTAGCATTGAGGTGCTGCCTGAAGAACATCAGGACCTCTACAAGGACTTAACTGTGATAGAAAAGGACGTCAAAATCCCTGCTAAGGTTGGATGAAACAATGGCTTTTATTTGGTTTATTGTTGTCTTTGATTAAATAGATATTATAACTGCTGTTACTTTAATTTTGAATCTGTTGTTTTACAATATAAAGCCAACATTTAGAGCTCACGTGTAAAGGACTACAGTTCACCACATAAATCAGGTAAAGGGCTCCTCTTACCTATATTATTTCTCTTCAAAGGTGCTGTCTGTCCTGTGGGACTTGGAGCTAGAGGAGGTCGAGGACATTCTCGAGGAGTTTGTCAACAAGTCTCTGCTTTTTGTGGACAATCACAACAAACCTTATTTGTACTATCTCCATGACCTACAGCTGGACTTCCTGGTGGAGCAGAACCGTAATCAGCTAGAGGTCAGTCAAAATGGAGCGCTGGACGTAAAACTTAGACAAACCTTCTAATATCACTTATATCTAAATGTTTCTGCATATTAGAGCCTCCACACTACGGTGGTGCGTCAGTACCAGCAGCACTATAGAGATGGTCCTCCCATGTCGGGAGATGAGGAATGTCTCTACTGGATCAGATTTCTGTCTCATCACATGGCAAAAGCCAATCTCTCCCAGGTAACACACACAAAACATGCAGAGATACTGTGTGTTAGTTTATATTTGACATATTTTAAAATATAAATATAAATGATTCCTTCTCTTTGTCTTTTTCTGTCTAGGAGCTTTACTCCCTCATGTTCTCCCTGGACTGGGTCAGGATCAAAGCCCAGATAATGGGTCCAGCACATCTAATCAACGACTATGTGGAGTTTGCACCGATTCTGGATAAAGAGGTCGGTGGACAACATAACTATCGTGTGCATGAAACAGAACAAATTAGGATGCTTTGTTTATGGTGGTGATTGTGCCCTCTCCACAAGTCTTTGTGGGTAAAATAAAATGTGCATCACTCTTATATGTAATCATTATGCAGTGTTAAGGATTTTGCCCTCAGACTCTGTAGTGAAGATAGTGACATGTCTTGTGTGAACCTTAACGGCCTTCAGTGCACTGAACTGTGCAACTCCTTTCTTTCCTCCCAGAACAGTGAAGTGCGCATTCAGTTCCAGGAGTTTCTGTCTCTGAACGGACATCAGCTGGAGCAGCGCCCTTTCCCTGATGTGGTGCAGCTTGCTCTCTCTCAGCCACACACCTCTGAGGTCTACAGACAGGCTCTGCAGCAAGCAAAGCTCCGGGCCAACTCGAAACTCTACTTTGACTGGCTGTACGCAAGCAAGCGAAAATTTACCATGTGGCGCTAATTATAGCTAAAGTTAAAATCAGCTAATGTGTTACCTTGTTGTGCATAAACTGCCTAATCTTCCTTGAAACCTTCTTGCAGTTACTGTATAAATACTTCTGGCAATTCAACAAATCTTAAAGGAATAATTCAGAGAAAGAAACCATCTCCCTTGAAGTGATTTCACTGCATGCAGACATACATTTATATTATTATTATTATATTCAGCCTTATTGTGAATTCTCCAAAACTACTATGCTAAATTATTGGCGTGTTTTTCTGTCCAGGAATAAGAGCAGTGTAGAGAGTCTGTCCCGTCTAGTAATCCACCCACATCAGAGCTCCATCTACTCAGCCTGTTTCTCCCACGATGGAACCAAGATTGCCTCCAGTGGAGCCAGCAAGATTCTCAAGGTATCAATACGGACGTTTTCCTTTGGCAAAGAGAAATTTAAGACAACATGCTCCCAACACTGGGACTACTGTCTTTCAATGTGACAATATTCAGTATAGACCAATTATTTAATAACCAGCTCTTCAGAAAAATGTGTGCAGCGAATGCTTTATGAAGACTTTATGATTTGTTATGACTGTCTGTCACCTTCGTGCTTAGGTGTTCAGAAGCACCTCAGGTGAAACGCTCACAGAGATCCCTGCTCATGATGACGAGGTGCTCTGCTGTGCCTTCTCCCCCGACGACCGCCTCATAGCAACCTGCTCCAGTGACAGGAAAGTAAAGGTAAAAAGAGAACTGTCCGCTCGCTCTTTGAGACCAACTTTATCAGAACGACGAACAACTAAATGAAACTGTAAACACAGTTCAAGTTTAACATAATAAGATTTATGAAAAGGCTGTGTCTGTTAGGTTTGGAATGTGGAGAGAGCCATGCTGCTGAGAGTCTTTGACGAGGAACATCAAGAGCAGGTCAACCACTGTCAGTTTACCAACTCCACACGGCGCCTACTCCTGGCCACCTGCTCTAATGACAAGACCATGAATGTCAAGGTGCGACAGCTTGTTTCCATGCACATCATATGCGACTTGTGTTGTTTCTGTCTTGTCATTCGGATGGGATTTCTCTGTTTCGGTAGGTGTGGAACCTCAATAGGGCATCCTCCCAGAACTCCATGTTCGGTCACTTTGAGCCAGTCAACCACTGCTGTTTCTCCCCCGATGACAAATATTTATCTACTTCCTCCAACGATGGCACTGTTAAGGTCGGTGCCCTTTCCTACAACAGCGTGTTTTAAACTTCATGTGATTTTATGAATTGGATGCATTAAACCGTATTTTGAATTTATATTATCTATGTGCCTTTAAAAGTGAGTCTGCAGCTGCATGTATGGTGGCATATGTAAAAAGAAATTACACTTTCTAAACATCCTGCTTAACATTACAGAGCTCGGTGTGTGGTGACATGCTCCAACGTGGTGTGTTTTCCTTTGTGTAAGCAGCTATTTCAGGTGTCATCTGCAAATGAGTGGAAGACGATCTGTGTGAAGAGCATGTTCGCTGAGAGCGATGAAGAGGTGCTCGTCAAGTGCAGCACGTGGACTGCAGACAGCAAAAGCATCATCTGTGCTGCCAGGAATGCTGTTTTGGTGAGCGTTGCGGACCGTGCACATTTGTTTCATCACGTTTCTATGAGGGGAAACATTATATTTTGTTTTTGTGTTTGCCAGATGTGTGATAAAGAAGATAAAAATGGTTTGGGTGCGAATCTGTCTTGTTTTACACGTCTCAGCTGTGCAGATAAAAATCTACACCACAGGGTTCACTTAGTCCTCCCTGACCTTGTTGTCATGTCCTTGAAGGAGACAGGAAAGAGAGGCTTCTGGTCAGAGGGACCGAGTCTCTCTAAAGGCACAGAGAGAGTCTTTAGAGCTTGTGTCCTGGTTATAAATGTGCGCAGCCCCTCCTCCCCCGAGCTTTCTGAAATGAGTCTGTCTTGTCCTGTAATCAGCCAGTCTGTGTCCTCTACATTTTCATTTGTTCATATTCTGGGAAACAACCCAAACACTGCAGATATGTCTGAGCATGTTTCATTGCCTTTAAAAAAATGAACAGTCCCCTCATTTAGGTTTATAACTGATACAACGTGTTGTCTGTCTGTGTCTGCTTCAGATGTTTGACATAGAGACGTCCAACATGTTGTTGGAGATCAAGACCAATCGTCTGAGCATGGTGCAGTACTGTCACGCATGCCCTACCAGTAACCTATTGGCCATTGCGTTCTCAAACTACGCCGTGGAGGTACAACTTGTATAAATGTGGAAAATCGTTTTCGTTTGTGCATCATTTGTTGTGTATAAAATGTGATAGAGATGCACATTTTTGAATACAATGTCCCTTATGCTGTAAAAACATGTTTCATCAGTAGCCTGGTGTCTAAACAAAATAAATCAATTCAATTCAATTCATCTTTATTTGTATAGCGCCAAATCACAACTATCTATATATGTGTGTGTGTGGCTTCCAGCTATGGGACTTGGAGGCCAGTAAGAAAATAGCTGACTGCAGTGGTCACCTAAGTTGGGTTCAGCGTGTCCAGTTCTCCCCTGACGGGTCCCAGATGCTCTCCTGCTCATATGACCAGACTATCAGGGTGACTCAGCGCGCGTGTGTGTGTGTGCGTGTGTGTGTGTGTGTGTGTGTGTGTGTGTGTGTGTGTGTGTGTGTGTGTGTGTGTGTGTGTGAGTTCTGATTATTGGTATCAACTTGCAGAGATACTGTTATAACCTAAATTTAAGGTTTTAATACAGAACATAATTTCACTTCCCTATTGGCATCTATACATTTTAAACCTAACAATTTTGTTGTGCATTTCGCAGGAATAGCACAACACTGCATACAAATCGTTCTGTAGCTATAGTGCAAAGGTTTAGTGTGAACTTCATCTTGTGTGAATGAAATCATTGCACTCCAATATTTTAGACCACAAAGAAATGCAGATAAAGATAAAAACAGCTTCTATATAAGATGTTGGAAAGAAAGTTCTTTGCAGTTTTAGGCTTTTCTAGACTGTCCTACTTATGATTCACTATACTATCGTTGTGTGCGTGTTAGTTGTCCGATGCAGAGAAGGAAATTCGGTTTGAAGTGCCAATCAGAGATGGATTTTGATGTTTTGGTCATCATCTCTGGTCTACTCGAGTTTACAGCTTGTTTGTTGTTTTGTAGTTATGGGAGACGAAGAAGGTCCACACATCCTCGGCCATCTGTCTGAAGAGAGACTCTGACGTGCTCTTCAATGATGAAGAAATCATAGTTTCAGCTGCAGACAACCGCAACAGACTGCAGGTGAGCCAGAGGCAAAATGGAGGGTTTTAGTGAATAATTTAGAGCCAGTGAGCTGGTCGCCGCTAAACATGTGAAGCTGCAACGTTTGCCTTTCTGTATGCCTAAAAGCTCATATCGTGTTTTAATAT
Organism: Microctenopoma stevenorrisi; assembly: GCA_032270685.1. NCBI lineage: Eukaryota > Metazoa > Chordata > Actinopteri > Anabantiformes > Anabantidae > Microctenopoma > Microctenopoma stevenorrisi. The sequence goes on from JAUMTR010000015.1 coordinate 9,108,883, forward strand.
AAAACCAGGTGCGTGATGGCAGAACGGGGTCGGTGCTGTTTCAGTCGGAAGAGAAGTCCTCAAGGATCCGGTGTACCTGTATGTGCAGACAGCCCCCTGCTGTAGTCCTGGGCCAGGAGGATGGCACTGTGCAGGTGTGAAACACATGTAGACGTAGAATACTGTATGTGTTTATGTTTATGAGGGACAAGGGAGAAACTTCAGTCTCTATTCCACGTTGCTGCAGAAGGTCTTTTTCAGGCTGTGTTGAGTCACGAGATCTGACACTGTCACACTCTCTCTTTGTATTTTTAATCTGTCCTGTCAGCTGTTAGTCAGGTCAGCTTCAAACATCTCTTTCATCCCCCTCTCGCTCCTCCTGCACTTTTATTATTTCATTTTTATGCACTATTTTTTGCTTTTTAGCTGTCATTTCTTTTTTCAGTGCTCTTTACTCCTGCTCTCTATTTTTGAATTTCACATCTATCACATACCTCTCTTTCTTTCATCCCTTTTTTTTGTTTCATATCTATTCCTCCTTTTGTTCTGTGTACTCTACTTCACTGAGGCTTTGGCTGTGTTAAAAGTTTTCTTTGCAGGCAGCGAATGAGGTTTTAGTCTGCTTTGTGGAGTGTTTGCATTTTTCAGTATGTGTATGTATGTTTGTATTGCACATGCAAAAACGGAGGACACCACAAAAGTTCCTGTCCTATTTTAAAGTCCCCTGACACGTTACTGCTACGTCCAGGCTAGATTCTACTGCAACTCTAATTACATAAAAGGTCCGACAGTCTTAATGAACACAGTAATTAATGATTGTAATTACAGCTTTTCTCTGGCCCCTTCATCCGCCTCTGCTCCTGTGTCTTGGCCCCAGAGATATGAGAGCAAAGGCCTATTGTACACAGACAATTAGTGTTCTGTTATCAAAGCTGAAACATGACATCCCAAAAAAAGTGATGCTCACAAAATACATAAAATATTTAGCTCATTTAAAAAGTTATTTGTTTCTTTCTTCTCTGAGGTTGTTGATATGAGCCAAGGTGTTTGCATGGAAATATGTCTGAACTGATGAAAATCTGTATCGGGCAGAAAGCCGTCAGAGCTGCAGTATATTTTAATCAGATCTCTAAATGTAGTAGAAATTGTCTGAAATGTATTTGTAGTTTTCATCTGTTTTACTGAAGCAGGTGTGTTGTATGGGCAAAATATTGACTTAGATAGATTTACAATCAAATGTTGAAGAAATCTTAGTTGTCGTTGTGTGGAGTATAGTATAGTATAGTATATATCATTATAATAAGTTCTTTTTATCCTCCTGTATCCACACAGATATGTAGTCCCTTGAGCTAACACCAGGGGGAGCCCGGTGCTGGGGACTGCTGCAGTGGAAGTTGATTCATTTTTTTTTCCCTCTGCTGGACTGACTCAGTCTGCTTTTGTGAAAATGTGACACTTTTATGTAGGAGAGGACAGAATGTAACTGTGTGTGTGTTTTGTGCTCATGAAGGTGTGTGTGTGTGTGTGTGTGTGTGTGTGTGGTGTGTGTGTGCGCGTGCGTGCTAGTCAGGTACTGATAGCTCTTGACCTACAGCAGGAGGGCGGTGCTGGCTGTAGAGCTGTGCACCGGCAGTGTATTGTATGGAGGGTGTAATCTTTATGTGCCTAATTTCAAACTGTTCAATAATTACTTGTGCGTCTGCTTCCTCCCTTCAATGTGATCTTCAAACAAGTGTTTTCCCCTCTTTACGTTAGCCTGCTTTTATATTTGTCTAGTTTACTTTTACACCCTTAAGAATTTTCCTTCACGCACCATTCCAGGAATCCTTCAGGTGGATGTGTAGAGCTTGCCAAAACATTCTCTCCTAAGCTTTGAAACTTGTGCCTCAGTACGTGGAGTTTGACAAACATGGTTGCGGTGGCCCGAGGCCTGTTTTGTTCACACATTTCAATCGTTTCCTGTGAGATGTGAATACTCTGGTGTTTGTTAAAATCTCCGCTGTTCTGGGTCTCTCTTTACTAGGTGTAACATAATGTCCTGCACTTATTTTTACTGGTTTGCTGTTTCGCAGTTTATCTTCAACCTTAAGTAATGTATGTTTGTTTGTTCTGAAGTTTGCAGAAGTAACTGAAGTTAAATATGCTTAACGAGTGTTTTTACCTCACGGGACTGATCTGTTATGAGGTTAATTAGAAAAACAGAAGTTTATTACATCAACAGACTTTTTAATTGCAGTTATTATCTATACCTTTATCCTTTTTGCATCATAATACTTTAATTAGTCCTTTTGTGTTCGTGTTTGACGGGTCTTTGTTATCAAATTATTTTAAAAGTCTGTGGCTACCTGGAAACCACAAGCAGGCAGATTATCCAGTGAGTTAAATTCAAGGCAAATCTCTGCGAAGGACTGTCATGTGCAAAAAGAAAATATAGAGTGAAATGATTTTGTAAAAGCACAGATGTGCTTTGAGCTACTGAAGGCTAACCTGCTCTTTTTGACAATGGGAACATGCATATGTTTTCTGTCTTACTTCAGAGTATGCTAACGTTTGCTAGTGAACACCAAGTCAATAGTAGACTAGTGGTAATATAATATTGCATTCTGTCCGCCTTAGACCAGAAATGTGGGCCGGATCACCTTCCCTGCAGCCACTTTGCTACAGTGACTTTCTCATTTATCTCAATCTCCCACTCAGATTTTCCCAAAACCCCGTCAAGGCCTTTTCGAAGCCCTTGAGCCATCCAGGTGTCCCAAAATCTGTCTGTAAAAGTTTTGTATCTCAAAGACTTAATAATAAAGCAGAGATCCTGAGTGATGCCACTTTTTTTCCTACATGCTGAATTTTTTTTGAGCATCAAAGCTGTTTTGTTCTTTGACTCACTGACTCAAGTCTGCAGGACTGTCACACCCCCTGCAGCCCCCTCTGCCTCTGCCGGACGGAGTGGTCGCACTCAAAGCCCCCCCCAACTCCACTTTCTTTTTGATGTGCTTATCTCCATCAAGCCAGCAGCAGCACGTCACCTCTCTCCTGCTCAACTACTCCCATCAAATACAACGTTTTGCTGGGATTTGCAGGGAAATTGTCAAGGAAACATTTTATTCCTAAGCATATCTTGGCTCCTTTAAATGTTCCAGAGATATTCTAGACACTTAAGACGACCCTATGTGACTTTCCTGGCACTTTTGAGCTTCTTTGTATGTGGAGCACTGCTTTTACTTTATTTTTTTCCCTGATTATTGTCAGCTTGAATATTTGTGGTGGTAATGTTCTTTCTTCCTTTAGGTGTTGGAGTTGCCCTCTGGCAAGCTTCTGGCCACTTTGCGAGGACACACAAAAACAGTGCTGCACTGCCAGTTCAGCCAGAACGGCCAGACACTCATCACTTCCTCAGAGGACACCACAATAAGAGTTTGTATTTCCTTCTGTCTTCATGCTTAGTGTTTATTTTTCATCCTCACCACCTTTCCTTGCCTTATTCATGCCATTTTTCGTTACCTCCCCACACAGCCTTCGTCTCATTTTTCTTCTCTGCCATCGATTAGCCTTCTCTCTCATCCCCATAGCTCACCTTGAGTAAAACTGCCTGCTCGGCTGAATCACTCATCCTCACAGTGTTTCCTGTGTACGTGGTCACGTCTTCACCGTACCCTACCTGTTACACCATACCAGCCTCTCTGTCCTCCTCCTCACCTCTCTATTCCTTATCTCCTCATCTCCTCTTCTTCCTTTTTCTGTTGCTTTGACTTGTGTCTCAATAGCCCCTTATCCTCTCCTCCACCTCCCGAGCTGATCGCGGGCAACTGTTTGTGTTTGCGTACAAGTGTGTGTGTGTGTGTGTGTGTGTGTGTGTGTAGTTCATGCCGTTATGCTCTGTCAAACCCCTCCGTTCATGCTCTGTTGCTCATTTCCCCTTTCTTCTCTTGCCCTCCCATCTCCTCCTCCTTCTTCGTGTTTTGTTTTTGCTGACAGACCTGTCCACTGCAGCATTTCCTCCCCTCTCAGACACAGCACCTTGTTCAGTATTCACGCGGACGCTGCCTGCACCAGCACTATTCTCAGATTGTCTGTTGATTATTCAGAAGCTATTCAAATTCACGCTGTTTGACGTGCGCTTGCTAGGAAATTGAAGTGTGTATTCAGATGTTAATGTGGATGCAGAATGAATGTAAAGAGCTTTGAAGACGCTGATGTTAGCTGGTGATGGATTCTAACCTTTAAACCAATGACATTTTCTACTACTTGGAAAAACTTTAAAATGAAAGTAAAAAGAAAAAAATTGTCTGATCCTGGCATTTAGTCCCACAATTGTCCAATTTGACTTCGCAATTGTTGAAGTGATTTTGGTGCCAGGTTTTAATATGCTACTCATGTGTCTACAGTTGCAGAGTTGATGCGTATGTAAATGTACAACAATTGAAATTGGAAAAACCCTAAAAATGGCTAAAAGGTGAATTGTCCGTCTTTTCCCTTTGCGTTCCACTGTAGGTGTGGAGGTGGCAGTCGGGGGAGGTTAAAATACTTCAGGGTCATAAGGAACAGGTCAGATGCTTCTCTCTGCTCCTCAACTCGCCTACCAACGCGAGGCTGCTGTCCTGGTCCTTTGACGGCACTGTCAAGGTGTGGGACATGGAAAGTGGAGAGAAGCTGCAGGACATCGAAGCCCATCAGGGAGCCATTCTGTCTTGTCATGTCTCACCGGACGGGTGTTTCTTCGCCACCACCTCTGCTGACAAGACTGCCAAGGTTTACCACTCACACATACATGCTCATAGGATGAGACATATCAGCTCTAACCGCTAGTATTAATGCAACTTATGACACATTAGCATTGTCCCTCAAACCTCCCCCAAACTCATTACTTACATCAAATACATACTAATGTGTTACTGCGGGAGATGTTTGAAGTTAAAAGTGTTTTGAGAAGAGAAGCAAAGGGCCTTAGAGATTATCATGCAGCACATGGTCCCAGGCCTGTTGAGTTAGTTGCAGGTCAGTCTGTCCTACAGCTCTCATATCCAGCAATCATTTAATCTGACTGCAGCCTGTGGGCTGGCTGACCCACCAACCTGGCAAGCAGACTGGCCTGCAACTGACCCACCTCCCTGCCTGGAAGTAGTCTTTGCCAGGTTGCGGTTTACCAGCATTGCAGAGTTTGACTTTGGTCTGACTTTGACTGACTCAGCGGATCGGAGATGTGGTTTTCCGCAAGCAGCTCTTAAGTCATTGTTTTTCATAAATATCATCCACAGAGCATTTGACTGTACTGTCTGCATGGTATTTGAAACCGCCTTTTTTCAGTCATTTCCTTGGATCATAAATGATTGTGGATTTAGTGTTTATTTATACTTCAACGAAGATTAAAACTGGTGGTTCAGCATTAGGAACGACGCAAAGCCACTCTTGCAGACATTTGTTAAAGCAGTTTATCAAGGGCAGAGTCTTGCGTGGGGATTTGGTGGACACTCACTGTTGAGAACTGCGACTGGGTCTTGGTAGTGAGGGATTTTATGGATTTGGCAAAGATGATAATTGAGGTGTCTATGTGTGTTGTGAGTCTTGTTAGCCGCCAGTCACATAGTCTTTGGTAGATCAAAACCCACAACAAAGTCCCTTGTCTCCACCTACTGAGGGGTCAAACCAAAAGGCTCAGTCATGCGTGTCTTCGTTGAGCACCACAAAAAGAGAATGTTATGCTCATTTTCCTCTGTCTCATTCTGTCCTATTTCTTTTCTCCTGGCTATCAGATGAATGGGACTTTTTGTAAAGACATAGTGTAGTTAGCCAGCTGCCAAATGAAGTATCTAATTATGAGCCGTGTTATTTTCTGTGCAGTACAGGATGCAACTGGGGTGAGGAAGAAACACAGAGCACAACACTGGGAAAGGAAGAGAAAGGAGGGAAGAAGTATAAAAAGAACAATGGATGAGATGCAGATAGTGAGAGGGCACTTATTAACAGTTGCTTCAAGTAACAGTAGTTCTGCATTTGGCACCAGTATTTATCCTCATAAGACACATGAAACCATGAAGATTGGATGGAGCATGAGGAATAAAAGCTAGATTAAATATGAATTTAATCTACACATCATCATATTGAAGTACACCCCATTTAAACAAGTCACTCTTAAATAAATAATGACCAGTCGTAAGTAAATGTATCCAGTGCAATAACCAAGTCAAAGGAGTTTATGGCTGTCATTCCTAAAATGTTTATACTCAACAGATGTCCTAACTTTTGCTTCTAAGTCTTCCTGATTCATGATTGTTTTGCTCTCAGATGTGGCTCTGCGAGTCCCTGCAGTATCTCCAAACACTGAAAGGTCACCAGGGCTGTGTCCGGAGCTGCCGATTCTCCTGGGACAGCCGACGCCTCGCAACTGGAGACGACAATGGAGAGATCCGGGTGTGTGTTCTACACGTGCAGCCTTTCCTTAGTCTTTGCAGTTTTTATTTTAGTGGCTGATCTGAGAGGGAGGGGAGGAGGAGGAAGATTTTAGGGAAACGCTGTGGGTAAAAAGAAGAGGTGCGTATAGAGGTTTCAGATGAGCTGTGAAGATCGACTTCCCACTGAGCATCTTGTCTCTAGATACTCACATCAGTGTCCACACGCATGAATTAACATGTTACTTGTATGAGTAGTGACAATATCTTAAACCGTCTCATTTGTCGTGTACCATACAAAAGTGCAATTACAGCAGTCAACATCCATCCCAGAGAACACCCCATAATTACATCTCATTACTCACTTAGATAAATGCTAACTAATACATCATGATTGCTGCAGTGCAGTGAAGAGGGGTGGGATGAAAAGAAAGAGGCAGGGCTCCTCCTCAGGAGGGGTGCGGGAGCAGGAGGAGGTGAAGGTTGCGTGAGAAGCTGGGACGAAGAGAGCGGGAAGAGGAGGAGATGTTTGACAGTGGGAGGTGAAGGAGAGGACTTGGGCTGCCAAATTGGATCCCCAAGGTTGTTGGAATCACACCGTTAGTACACAAACGTGCACACGCAGTGGAGGAAAAGTTAGGCTGTGTGAGAAGCAGAGAGGAAGATCCAGGAAAGCCAGTCAGCGCCTTTCAATCTGCTGCAACATATGGTGGCACAGCGTGATCCAACAAAGGGTTAACGCCCTCCGGTGGCCTCGGAGCCGAACCGCTCCATTATCCAGAAATGGCCAAATCATTATGTCCTATCACATAAACCACGCTGAAATCTCACCCGTGTTTCTATGGAAACAAATGTGAGTCATTCGGTACAAAAGCACGCCAAGTGTTAAATATAGCGGTACGTGTGATGTGTCATTGTCAAACAGTTGCATAACAGCAGCAGTAGATGATAGATGTGCTGCACTGGTGCTGATGGTCACAAATGATCAGTTCATTTAAATTCCACCTTTCTTTAAGCAGGTAGATTTAATTCAGATTAGCAATATAATACAAACAATACAAAACAAATAGGTCAACAATATAGAATGGCTTCCAACAAGTCACCAACAATATTTGGCAAATTGTGACTGGGAAATTTAAAATATCATAAGACACCTGGGTTCCTGGTAGAACTTTATTCCCATCCACACAAGTTTAATTTATTCTTTTATTACTGTATACCCACTTCATTTCAGCATGAACTCCATAAACTCATAGCCTTGCATAGTTACCATGGAAACAATTTTGTTGGTAATATGCAACCTAATTTTAGAAAAATCCAATAAGAGAGACAGATGTTACGCCCCCCCCCCGCGAGCACAGCCACCTGTTACTACAGGGTCACAGCTCTGTATTGGGGCAATGTGATAACAACTAAACTAAACTAAATCTCCATGACAACAGAGCAAACTCCGTGCTGCATGTTGATAAAATGTGGCTGTCGTCTAACAGGTCTGGAGTGTCAAGGATGGGACTTTGATGAAGGTTTGTTCTCGTGATGGCAGAGATGCCATGGACTCGCTCCACGGCGGCTGGGTGACTGACCTTCACTTCTCTCCAGACAACTCCCTACTGGTCTCCACTGGTGGCTACATCAAGGTACGAGAGCACACACAGAATACTTTTGTGATTCATCATTTGTCGACATAACATACTGTGAAGGAGCTGTGATTAATTTCTGCACATTGATTAGTTTATAAGAGCAGTACTGTTGGCAAATCAAAAACACACTTGATTTACAGCATATACTTCCCATGAAGAGCTTTTTATGTCCTTTTACATGAATGTTTTATAATGTATTGCTTAAATACTTGTACCTGTGGCAGAGCAATGCTGACTACCGGTTGGCACCAAACTGGACTGTGTGCCTCTTCCCTGCCCACACATGAACATCAGTATATATAAATAAAGACTCTCTGCAGGGTAAATCATTCACTTTGCATTTCGTTTACAGTTTTCTCCGTCTGTTCTCTATGAAATAATACAAACGAGCCTCCACATGTGGACAGCGACATCTAGATCTAGTGGACGTTGAGGGCCCGGTTTTCAGTGTGACAGGAGTAGTCTTTGTGTACATTTGCGTGCGTGGCTCTTTCGTGTTGGCTTTAAGTTTACAGGAGATGGTGTCAAAGAGCGAGCGCGTCTCAGCTGCGATCTGATTGGCTATCTGCTGGGCAGTGATGTAATCCTCAAGAGACGACCGCTCTGATCGATGGAGCTTTTTATCTTCTGATACAGCGTGTAGGGGTTGTGTGCATGCATGAGTTTGTTTCTACCTGCCTGTGTGGGTTGACAAAGACGTTGAAGGCAGTAGATGGTATCGTTTTTGCTTTTTTTTTTAGAGACATAGTCTTGTCTACAGCAGATGTCTGTCGACAGGAGCATAAATTAAGTCTAATAATTAAGTATATATAGTTGATATATTTTAGGAAACTTTCAGCTCTCACAGAGTAATGTCCCTCAGTAAGATAATACAATGAAATGTGATACGCTACTAAGGTGCTATGCTAGATTTGCTAGAACATACAGTATGATGTTAAGTGTTACATGATATATTTTTTTTATTAAGTATGTAGGATATCATTTATAGGGTGTTGTGTTGTTATCTGCCACCACCTACTTTACTATGTTGAGCATTAGAGACATATACACAACAATAGTAGTAATTGAAAATACGATCCTTTGCACACACACGGCTGCTTTGCACTTATTAATGTAGAGCTCATCTGCTTCGTCTTCCGTTACATCATCATGACAGTCATAATTATCCCAGGAGTCAGCTTCCAGATCGCTGTTGACTTGATGGATCAGCGTGTGGATGTTAGGAGCGGTGACAGATTATTATGCCTGTCTTAAAGGGTGAACTCTCCTGAGTTGGGAGCTTTGCTTGATTAATCTTACCGTGTGTCGGCTGGACCGCTGTGAGAGGTCATCCTATCTGTCACAGTGATTATCGTAACAGAGAATGAGCATCATGTTGATGACTATTGCTTTACAATCAGAAAACTTTGCATTCTTTTTTTAAATTGAGTTATTTTCACTCGCTCTATAGTCAGGAATTCTAAAATTCGTAAAAGGCAGCTGAGATAGAATTTACATATTTTTTTTATTTCATTATTTTACAGCACAGAAGGATCACCATCATCAACCAGGGGATAAAGTTATTATTTTAAGTCTTAGAAGGAGACTTGGCAATCGTCTTAGTCATCAGAAGCGTATTTGGTTTGTATTTATCCTCAGCTGGTGTAAGTGAGAGATTTCATTATGGAGGATCAGTGGGGTTGTGTAACATGTGCGTTTGGATCATAGATGTAGTCTGATTCATATTAAAGTCTGGCTTGAATATCATGAAAGTACAGTACTGAAATGTACAAACTTTTTTTGGTTCCTGCAAAGTATAAATTTGAGGTTATAAATCAACAAAACTTGTGACGACTTTATTGTGGTTCTACTTTTAAAGTTCACATTGTCTTTACTCTATATTAGAAAACATAAACTTGCTATAAAAACGTACTTATACCTTTTTTCTTTGAATCGTGTACTGTGGTGTAAATGGTTGCTTGCACGGACGAACCTACACACATCATCTCTGCTTACCTTGTAGCCTCTTGCAGCTCCTTGTTTTGGTTTTCTAGTCTGCAAGTCTACTATTTTGGTGCATTCTCACAATTATTATTGTGCTGCTTACGATCTAAATCCAGTGCAGTTTGGTTGTGTCTGAATTACACACCATTTTCTAACTAAGTACAACATCAGTTGTGGTTTGTGACAGCGTTCCTGGAGCAGCGTGGTTGGAGAAGCGGATAAAAATAAGCGGCGCTGTAGAAGGCATGTTTTTCTTATGATTATGTTATTCAGTGGAGAGTTTTCCTCTCTGAACATCCGCAGCCTCTCCACACAGCGGCTCAGTGTGTTGCTGCTGCTGCTAAACGGGATGATGATGTTATTGGTCGGATAAAAGCAAGAGCTGTGACAGCGGGTGAAGTCTCCCATGGTTCTCACTCAGTTGACGGGTTGATATGATGCAACGTGAGAGTCGTAGCATGAGGTGTGCTTATTGTTTGCCTATTTCTATTTGTCTCTCTGGCTCCCTGTATAGCGTGATTTTTTCTTGTTTGTCCTCATGTTTTTTTTTAACTACTCTGTCAGAACTGCTTCCCTAATAATCTCTCAAACTGCTTTTGTCTGCCTCTCTTCTCCCCTTTTCTGTCTGTTTTATCCCTCCCTCCCCCCCTGTACAATCAGGGGGGGTTTGAGTATAATTAAAAGCAGCAGGCTATTGTGTGCTGCTGTATATGCGCCTGTCCGGTCACCTGGTGCATGTAGACGCCTGTGTCGGGTGTTTAATTAAACGTGTTTTATGCTTCTTATCGGCAGTGTTTCATCTGTGTCTGTAAGGCTTGTAAAATTGTAAAAGCACAAATGCCTGCAAACAGATGTGTGCGTGTTTGTCAGGGTGTGATGAAGTGGTGCGGTGCAGTCCTCTGAGAGAGGCCGTTACATCCTACACTGCCCCCCATCAGTTCTCCTTCCCTCTGCTCTGGGTCCTGCCGGGGAGACGCTGCAGCCGTCTCACACCTGGACTTGACACGCAAACACCACACATACAGACAAAGCTACAAATGCACTCTCCAGACACCGATGCGACAGTCTGTCACAGTGCCACGATCCAAGAGGGAGGAGGCAGGTGTGAAAAGGCTCATCCTGACTGCACAAACACACAAGACGCCCTGCGGCCCAGAATAATTCACACAAAGCTCCTACAAGCAAAACAGAAGCAATGAAAAAATTCTCTGGTAATATTGACATCTTTCTAACGGAAGTATATTTATTCTCCTTAATCAGTATCTCTCAGACTTTGTTTCATTAAACCAGCTGTCAAAGGCCAGACTGAGGCTGAGCTGTTACCTCAGACTGGAATCATCAGACTGCTGCTGAATTTTTTGAAAACGTACTTCTCTAGCGTTTGTCGCAGATTAAAAATAGCCAGGGAATCTTTGAAGCCATATGGGGAAAACCTAGGTTGGGAAAATTAGCTTCTAAATACAGTAAGACTGCTGATGAGGTTGGTTCACTTGTGCATGACACTGGATCCCCATGTTCCTGAGTACAGGGAGTACAGGAGTACTCACCTGTAGCATTTTTATTTTTGAAATGTGAAGACCCCTCTTCTTTGTGACTTCCATAGAGACATTCTTGAAATCATTGACATCAGTTTGTCCTTTTAAGCTCTATACTCAAGTATTTATGTAGCAATTCTCCAACTTTTTTTTCTCCTTGTGCTCACTTTTGGCTTTAAGGCAAAGACGGTGGAGCTGCAGCATGTATAACAGCAACATGTTTGTGCACATACACACACATGCTAATGTGCCTGTGTCTGATAAAAGCTGAGATGATTTTCAAACAAGGTGAAGATATGTTCTCTTCACACTAACTGATACACCCCCATGTTCACACACACACACACACACACACGCTTCCAAACAATGTCTCCCCAGATAGATGGGAGTGTTTTAGATGACAGTTCTCCCCTGCCACCAGTGTTGTCAGACATCACTTATCAGCTAAGGCAGTAATTGAGGAGAAACACAATTTCATCCTATCTCACCTTCCTACACTCCCCGTGCTTTCACTTCCTATTTCTCTTGTTCCCACAAGACCCGGTGTTCCTGTGTTTTTTTCTGCAGTGTTATCTCTTTGTTTCACACCATTTGCTTTTCTTTCTGCTGTCGTTTTCTTTGTCTGTCCAGTTCGGCGACCTTATGCTTACAGCTGCCCCCTCTCCTGCTGGAAGCACACTTCTCTGACAACCTTGTGCGCGGTGGTTGTTTTTGTCATGCTATCTTTGTTTAAACCTACGTTTACGTCGTATAGTAGGTCAGGCAGTCTCCTAGATCTTTTAGCCATCAGCTTATCTCAGCCTGAGAGAGTGTTAAGATTCAGGAGAGATTCAATTGATGGGAAACGGGAATGTTTTACTGTATTTCACAACCTAGACGTGTTAGTTATGTAGCAAAGAACACAGAGAAGACTTTAAGCAGCAGAGGTTGTGTGTTAATGAACTAATGTGTGAGATTAGAAACACAGAATGAAGCTAATGACCAGCATGAAACTTCTACATAAGGCATTCAAACATTTAAAATGCAGTTTTTGGATTGTGCTGTTATCACGTTTTCATACAGGTTAATACAATTTTAAAAAGACCGATGACTCACAACCTGACTGTAGAATAGTAATTCTAATCATCCAGGAAGTACGCTTTGAGGAGAGAATTGAAGGGCACGAGTCTGCATGAGTCAGGCCACGAGGTAAAGTAAAAAACCAACAAGATGAAGGCGGTGAGGCAGAGAGCTGTCTGACTTCCTGACTGACACGGCCTCTCTGTCATTGCTGTCATAGTTCTACACTACCTGACTTTGAGTACTTGCCGTATATAGGTTTGAGGCTTTCTTGTCTACATTTCTCAGAATGTATTTTTCTGGACACCTGCTATGTGCGGTCAAAATGCAGCCAGCAAATATACATTTTCCACAAATGCTCGTTTGCATTGACTTTCTCCCATACGAGACAAAAGCACAAGCGAGGAGCCTTGAAACCTCTTCTCTCGTTCAATCATTTTATCAGGTTTTTTTTTCCTCTCTACACTGAAACATTTGCATTTCTGCAGCAGCAATAAGACATCGAGTATCAGTGCTATTGCACTTAGTTAACTGGCTAGTTGCACTCTTTCACACTCATCTCCACACCTCCACAACCTTCAAAGCTGCTCGAGAGATGGAAATAACACATTTTGACGTCCTTCTGAGAGGACGTGGATACCCATGAGCCGGACTAACAGGCTACCCTTTGCTGGTTCAGGCAGCATTCACAGTTTGGTTTCATTCAATGCTTTTCTCACGCTGTTTTCAGAAGTAAGCACCCCGCGGGGCTGCTCTAGTGTAGCAGCAGACCTGCCTCTAAAATTACCTACATGAGCTCAGAAGATGCAAAACGGCTCCCGAAATTGCATCTATCTTCTTCTCAGAATTCACTGTCGACATTTTCGCAAACCTTCTTCCTGTGGTCAACATGCATCCAGCGTAGAAACATTTTACACATGTGCACGGTTCCCTGTTTGTTGTGTTTTTCTCTCACATAGGAGACAAACCTTGAAATGAACGCGGCCTGGTTTCTGTGCACTTGTTGTCAGGCTTGGGGTATAAACACAGACTGGTGAAATATTACTGAGGCAGTTATGAGGCAGTTATTTCCCCCTGTGCTGCTCATTAAGCCAGGGTTAATTGTCTCTGTGGCGGGTGAGGGGCCTTTGTGTGAATCACACCGAGACGAAATGAGGCACGGTGGCGATGGGAGATCAGTGATAGGAGGAGATGGAAGGGTGGTGGAGATGGTGATGGTGTTTGCTTTTAAAATGCATGGATACGCAGAGTAACTGACTTCGTCTTAATCTAGGTCTTTCTTGTCTCTCCCCGTCTCTCTTTTACACTTTTAGTCACAAACCCTTCGTCCACTATTTTCAGTCTTCACAACAGGCTGGATACTCTTAAAAAGTACATTTGGCACTATACTGTGTTCATCATTCCACTCTGCTCTGTCCTGCCCTCCCTCTCCCTGCTTCACAGTGCTCTTCTACTGCATACTGTGCTCTGCTGCACAGCTTCTTCAGGTATTAGTTTTACAAGAATTAAAAAAGTTCCAAACCTTACTAATCAAGCAGAAATTGTTAAAATTCTGATTAGTTAAAAGGGCAAGCCCTGCTCAGAAACATTTAGAAGCTAATATCTCTGCGAGTGTGACCTCTCCTTTATGTACAAATAATAAAGCCAAAAAAGGGAAGGGGATAAAAGAGAAAAACAAAAATACAAAGAGGAGAACCCTGCCCAGTCCAAGGTTATAATATCTCTATTGCTCTGCAGTCTACATGGACTTCATATTAATTGATTTTGCTTTTTTTCTATAACCTCCAGTGGAAATAAAGGAATGTGGGAGAGGGGAGAAAGGAAGAAGAAATACAGTGTGTGTGATGTGGGGAGGATTGATGGAGCATCCTCTACCATCCTCTCACCTTGGATGAATAATTCAACCTCAGTTTCTGGTTCCCTGTCTTGGCCCGGTCTCTTTCTCTCACACACACACACACACACACACACACACACACACACACACACACACACACACACACACACACACACACACACACTAAATTCCTCGCTTTTTCTTTCTGAAATAGAGGTGGCTTGCAAAATCGCCTGAATCTACTCCAGCTGGTGTCCCCCCTTTCTTTAATCTCCCTCCTGCCCTGCCTCCATCCTGCTGGCTGTAGAGTCTTTGTGATTTTTTTTTAAAATAAAGCATAGAAAATGTACCAATTCCCCGTAGACTTTGTATCAGTTCTATTTATATTATGAGATGATGAATTACTTCCCTCCACCGCCTGTGAAAGATGCGACTGTGTGCACGCGGACAGGTACGTTATGTAAGCGCCGCTGACTGTCCCCCCAGGTAGCCTGAATAAGCAGACCTATTTAGCCTCACCACAGCTAACGGCGGCGGCTAAGCGGAGCACATTTGGCGCCGCTCTGCTGTTAGACGAGATGAATCAGGGTTACTCACTTGCAGGGTGTCCAGCCCAGCTTCCCCCCGATGCGATTGACACCGAGGAGAAGCTTATCTGAACATGCAGAACGGTGTGGTTGTACAGATAAGGGCTCCGTGCTCCTTGTTGTTTTCTGTCATCAGTTTTTCATCAAAGCAGAGGTCACGTGTGCACCCTCTTCGCCGCCACATTTCAAGTCGAACTCTGTCAGATCATCAGCCTTCTTGAAGTACGAGGAAAGGATCTGTTATTTTGGAGCTCGCTCAACTCCCCCAACACAGTGAAGTGACAATATTTTTTACAATTATAAACCTTTCAGCATGAGGTTTTATGTTGCTGCCTTGGTTTTTATGGGATCTCTTTTATCTTGTTTGTCATTTCCTTTCTTTGTATTATATTTAGACGTCCCTTGTGGAGTGTTTTTTTATGTTTTTCTGAATTATGGTGATTTTTTTCTTACCTTTTGTGCTGTTTTTCTTCTAGTATATTAGAGCTTGTTACTACAGTACTTTCTACCATCACTGAAAATTATTTTCACTGCTTGAAAACGTCTATATAAAGAAAATAATTTTTAGAAGTACCGACTAAATATAGTATATAATGTGTAAATATGTCGGTTGTCATTATGCTTCCATCTAGTCTCACCTTGCATTAGCATTCATGTCCCACACAACTTCCATTTTTTAACTATTTTCAGTGTTACATATGCCTCGACACAGAAGAAGTCGTACAGCAACACACAGTAAACATGCCCAGGGGTGTCCTCCCACCAGCAACTCAGAAATACACGTATACTGTTCATTGATGGTCATATAGCATCTACATGCATCGCCAGCTTCTCCATAAATCAAGTTGGCATCAGTGCATCAACCATCTGCTCTGAGGATATGTACCTTCAGTGTCACACACAAAAAGCTGCTGTTCATTCCCATAAAAGAAACAAGACCGGATATAGACGAGCGTGTATGTAGCTGTTGTTGGATATATATATATATATATATATATATATATATATAGATAGATAGATAAATGTTTTTTTTCTTTACCCTCCACTTCTTCCCATTTAATACATCGTTCTGTGTTTTAATGCCTCCTTTTATGCTCTTCATGTGCACCTACATCTTCTTTGTCTTGTCATTTCACCTTTTCTTTGCTTCTCCATCTTGTTTCTGTCTCCCTTAAGTATGCATACCATCCAGTGTAGACTCATCACCCATGTAAATGATTCATCATAGTGATTTTCTGCCCTGTTTTCTCTTCATAGTAAACCCAGCCTCAATCTGAAGCTAAAATGTTCACACTTTCTGTCCACACATCTACCTCCATCCCACCACAGATACTATTTTAAACATTTATTCTGCACCAGTATCACGTCATCTCTGCGCTAATCCTTTTTCTTCCTCCTAACAATTTAAATCTTTTCCGTTTCGTGCAGAGTTTCATCATTCGCCTGTTGCCGCTGTTTGTCGTGAGATTCGGTCGTGTTGTTCTCCGACTCTTCTTGTTCTCTCCCCCATCTGTCTGGCTGTTTATTTTTGTATTTATCCATAAGAGTGTGTGTGTGCGCAGTAATCTGAGTATTATTATTTAGTTTGAGCTGTCAGTGCTTTGACACCTGGTAGCCATCGTCTTTTAAATTTAATTGCAATAGCTAATTTCCTCCTCTGATATCTACTTCGTGTGTCTTTGTTTTATCCTTCTGTTCTCTATCGATCCCACATCTATCTTGTCTGTCTTTCTTTCTCCAGCTTTCAGGTACATTTTCTATGCTTCCTGTCTTCATCTCTGGATGAAACGATCTAGATTTTATTTAGGCAGGCTTTGGCATTCTGTTCATCAAGTGTTTCAGGCTGGGCGGCTCATGCTGTAGATATCGCTGTGACCTTAAAAAAGATTTTCCACATTAACCAATCAGATGTACAGTACTATTGCAAAAGTCTTAGGCTACCATTAGATTTATGACCATATATGAATATTTAAAATGTATAGAGAGAAATATAGTCGCGAGTCACCTGCAAAATGAAATGATAGGACACCTTTTGTGCTTCGGGGCGATGCGGAGCTGCAGTACAGTGCAGAGACTTCATATTTAAGGAGTGGGGCACCTGGTTAAACCAACATCTTGTCATGATTAGAGGATCTGTGTGAATCGACTCAGCAGGTTATTGATTGATCACATGGCATGTTCTTTTTCCAGCAATTAATCACCGCAGCATGTTGCAGTTTTGTGGGATTTGACTTTATGGGCTGGGAAAAGTCGACACAAACAGGCCAATCAGTCACAATGAGGGACTAATGCGTGAGAGGGGGGGAAATCACTGCTGCACTGCAGGCGGAGATTATCTTGATGATCACCTGTTCATGCTTCATCCATATTCAAGTTGGTCTAAACTGTGCAAAACTGAGTGAGTTTGAGTACAACCTTTACGTTGTTCTGATCTGTGGTTCATAATAATTTTGCAAAGTAGCTTTACATTAGTTGCATTTCATGTTTTCTTGGTTAGCAGCCTCTGACGTGGTGAATAAGGATCTTTTTTTTGTCTTACCAGGAAATTAAGCTTTAAATACCTTTCATACTGGCAGCTAGTTACCACTTACCTGGAGGCAGGAAGTCGGTGTAAGTTTAACGTTGATTAGCTGGAATTAGAAGCAGAACAAATGAAGTTACAGGAGTAAAATGTTAGTGTAGTTGAAGGTTTTGTGTGTTGACGGAAGAGGAACAATTTCTCGTTTCGATGTAAAGCCGCAATCAAAGCCGAGTGAGCACAGACCAGACGCGCTCATGCCAGGCTATTAATGATTGACTTGATGCGTCTTTAATCATTCATCCCAGTGAGATGGAGCTTCAGTGGAAAATGTCAACTCTAAACCGAGATTAAACGGACTCACTCAGGAAAGCTGCTGCATCAAAAGGAATGGAGTTCGTGTATGTCTCTGTGCGTTAGAGCCCGAGGGGGCGTGGGACTTTGAGTCTATAAAATTCATTGTGGTTGTTTTGGCACCCATTGCAAAGTTCCCAGACTCCCTTTCTTATTTTTTCCATCCTGTCACAAAAATGTTTGATATCTGTGGCAAAAACCCTCCAGTTAGAATGAAAGATGCACTCGTGGTCTATATGATGATATACTATGACCTCAGTGTAATCTGTATTTGATCAAATAAGTTCGACTTTATTAAATTGAAATAACAAACATACATGAAGACAAACAAGAGAACAACAGAAAATGATGTATAGCAGGTGGTAGCAGTTAGTTGTCTTTTTATAACATATTATATATATATATAATATATTTTTGAAATCATGAACTTTAGAGGCTGATGTGACTCTTTCTGTATCTCCTATCTAGTGGTGGGATGTGGAGAAGGGAGAAGCCCTGCAGGCCTTCTATCCAACGGGATGTGCACTGAAAAGGATCCACGTGTCGCCCAGCTTCTCCACCTTCGTCACCATCGACAACATCGGTATCCTGTACATCCTGCAGAGGGTGATGTCATAACAACTGTGCCAAAACAAACAAACAATAAAAAAACAATACACAACGACAGGAAAACATCTAATCGATAATCTAACCAAGCACTAAATCTGCCTCTAGAAACTACAGTGTTACAGGCCATGTATTAAAGTGGACACTTTGCAGGGAAGACGTTTAAAAATGTAATATTCTGCATGTCAGAATCGCACACACTTCTCCGTTTGTCTGCATTTGTACTGAACTCTTTCTGCATGGAGGCTGACATTAGTCAACAGCATTACATTTACAAACCTGTCTGGTCTGTCAGCTCTCTCTGCTAACTTGACTATACTAGTTTACACCAGCTTTGAATACAACAACATAAACGATGCATTTGCACCACTGTGCAAATATGTTTGTACATGCACATTAAAAAGACACAGATCACTTGTAAAAAGAAGCAAGGGAAGAAAGGCAGCTATCCCGACTACCAATACTTCTTTTGAATTATTAATACCTAATAATAAAGACACGAATAACAACAGGCTAAAGATACAAGGTGCTTGCATCAGTTTAAATATGAATAATAAATGTTAATCCATATTGCATTAGGGCTGAACATCATTGCATGTCTCCACTCTGCTGGATTTAATCGATGCAGGCTTTCGTGCATCGTCCATCGATACATTAGAAGTCATAAGTGCATTTGACTTAACTGTGCTGAGTTTTTGAAATCTTTATTTTCTTCTTTTTTTATGTTCGTGTTTTGCCTTAAGTTCACTGCATTTGGTCAAAACCTCATGTTTAATATAAACTGTTGTGAGCCTTATTTACACTGCAGCCTTAGCCTGAATGGGCACACGGGTACAGGAGGGCGTGTGTATTCTGTGTAAATGGGTTACGCCGTTCCAATCCACCAGCGTAGATGGAACGTCTGGTGCACTTTGATAAGCATTAAAAATTAACAGAATAATAAAGTTTTAATGATTAAGCATTTAAAATTGAATCCAAACTAGTGTGAAAGCCCGCGAGTCTTAAGTCAAAAGTAAAGGTTTTCTACACACAGATGTGATTCATCATTTATGATCACATTTACACTTGCTGATGTTCAAACGCAGTTCTCGATTTAATTGTGTTTTTATTCTGTAAAGGTTCTTTTAAATCCCTACATCACTTTTTTACTTATATTTGTATCTGCACATTGTCTTGCTACTGAGCCTTTTCATGAGCACTTTGAAGCAGGATATACTATCTTTCATAAATCTTAAGCCAGAATTCAATCAGCAGATTTCCTTCCTGTGTGGAGTTATCTGTCAAACGTAATTGTTGAAATATTGATGTCTACTCTGGATGTATTGATGATTTTGCAGTGCGAGTGTAATTTATAATAGATTAAATTACATATTATATGATGTTGTCTTGTGTGTCTGCCTAGAAAACTTGATGACTGACTGATTTCATTTATTAATTGATGCTGCTACTGCAGGTGTCTTGTAATGACTAAAGCATCTATTAATCTATCAGTCGTGCTTTTGCATCCTCCCTCTAATGTTAGCTATATTATGTATAATACATCATTTATGTGGGCTACAATACAAATCAATAAAATCTATGTAATTTGGGGCACTAGGGACTTGATCAAGCCGCTAAGAGGCTGGATTTCACAAAACAAAAAAAAACACCCAGAGGTATATGAAATATATCAAATTTGCGTCACATAACAGTGCTCCTCATCTTCTGGCCACACGGTGTCGCTGTTGCACAGACGCGGTTTCATAAGCAGAACTAGGACATTTCCGGTAAATACCTGTTGGCGCGCTAATGGAAGTCGGGGTGTTGGCAAAGGTCAAGTTATTCTTGGCTAAATACACAGAATGCACAGTAAGAAACCTAAAACATAAACTTTGTGGACAACACGCAGGTTAAAATATCGAGACGGTTAGAAAAGTGAGCTAATGGCGCTGTTGGATGCCAGCTCGGCACACCTATGCATTTAATAAATGTAAATAAGGATTTAAACTTCTTTGGCGTCCTGGGCATTTCTATTGTGGAGTACAGCCGTGTGCAGAGGAAGAATAACGTCTGAACACCTGGGCGAAGGTAAGACAACATGTTAGCCGATGTTTCTTGTTGGTTTAGCTGCTGTGCTAACTTGGAGAAGCGGAGTTTGTTAGTAATGCATTCAGGGTTAAGTTTAGATGAAGAGGGTGATGACATTAATGACTTAAATAGGGACTTCTTGTGTGTTTCTATTTATTTATATGTACAAAATTAAGCAGTAGGTGATAGTATTCAGTTGTAGATCCACAGAAGACGAAATGCTGTTGTACATATATATATATATTTTCTGTATACATTTTTGAATTTTTATTTATAAAAATGGTACAAATGAAGTGTAGTGTCTCCTAGTTTCCCAGAGATCGTTTTCTTTGCTATCCAATAGATTGATCAGCTCTAAATTCACAAGAGTGTAAAATATCCCATAGCTACGGTGGCCCCTATAGACAAAAAAAAAGAAAAAGCAGAATCTAAATGAAAACGCGCAGCAAACTAAAAAATGCAAACAAAAGAAAAAGCAAAGTTTAATAAAAACGCAAAATGATTCTGTTTTTGCTTTTTCTAGGTTCGTGTTTTGTCTATAGCAGCCCCTGATGATCACAATTTAAATGGCAGCAGAATTAATTTAAGGCTGAAATCCACCTCTCATCTGAGTTATGTGTTACAGAAATTCTACATTGAAGTGACCAATATACTGGGTGCTGTTACTTTCACAATATTTTCTTGGATTTAATATGATTCTTATGATCTCACCACTTGTTATTTTTCTTGAGGACCTACTCTGGTTACTTGGTGAATCTGAATATGTGCTCTATAAACCTAGAATAATGGTGAGTGTCGGAGTGTTATCTGGCTGAAAAAGGACAACATTACATAATTATCTGAATAGTGAACTTGAAATCATTTGTCTCTGAATGGTATTCTGGGCACTGCAGAGCAGCGTGGCAGCAGATTTGGGAACTGCTCCAGTTTTGGTAGACGACTTAGAGCAGCTAGATGTAATACCACATTGCCAGCTGCCAGGCGTCAGTACCTTCTATTTATATACTGTCTTTTATTGGGCGCCGCACAGCAAGGATATATGCAATAGCATTATACATTCATCTCATCTTTTCCACATTTCCACCGGTGTGGACAGGTTCAGATAATCAGTAACAATTCCTTTGCCTTCAAGTGTAAATTAAACATATCTGCTGCTCTCAGGCCTTGAGGGTGGGATTAGTTGAACATATTTGGTTAAAATAGCAGAGTCATCTGGCAGCATCTCACTTTGCTTTTTCAAAGGGAAGAACAGGGAATGTTGTGTCACCTTGTTTTCAGTGTTTTGTCATTTACACACCCTGCGGTCTCCACAGGGAGGTTGTAAAGTTTTTAAAGTCCGGTTGAGGTGTGCTCTAACCTCATTAATTGTACTTTCTTCTGTTTAATTAATCTTTGTCTGCTTCTAAAGTAATTACAGCTATCTGGTTGTCTGAGTATCTACATACAACTGACACCACTTTCCCCTCTTGGCTGCGGCTGGGCCAGGATTTCACTTCTGCAGAGTCTTTGCTGCTGCAAAAGCCTCCAAGAGGTGTTTCAGTATCATTTTTCATTGTCCTGAGATAAGGAAGTGTGTTTTGATTGGCTCAGAAAACAAATACACACACTAAGAGATAACATTTGGAATTTGTTTTCAATATATTTAATATTCAAATTGCAAATTGCTTCCTGGATTACTTTTTAAAGCAGCTGCTTTAAGAGGTAATTTAAAATGTAAAGTTCAGAGGGGTAATTAGTCTGATTCAGCATCTGTTGAGAAGTGTGGGCTAATGTGAGACTGATATTTAAACCTTTGTACTTACTCAGTGTGAGGTCTGCAGTTACACGTGGACTCCCAGGAGATTTAAAAAGGTTCTGTTTCAGAAGAGCTGAGCTTCCCTCCGGCTTTCTGACTGCTAAGACTTTCATTTAGTTTTCATTCTCTCTCTCTATGCTGCCTTTCGCTTCTCATTAATTTTTCACTGTTTCCTATTTTTCAAGCTGGTGGCTATGAAATGTGCAATTGTGCATCCAGATTTTTAGACTGTAACCAACCAAACACTAATGCACGAACACAAGCACAAACACTAATGAAAAGTGACGGGTGGGGAACTAACTATAGTGAATACAGACACACGTGTAGGAGACGGGTCTGATTGTCAGCATGTGTTCAGAGAATGTGAAAGTGTGTGAGTGCATGTAGTAGAAATTATTATTTGTAGTGTGATGTTAGTAGCTGTTATTTACTGGATAGTTTGTACGCGTTTGGCCTACATAAGATTATCGAGCACATTATAAGAGCATTTGTTAAGTTTGGCAGACCTGAGAAAGACCTTATCCATCCTGTGTTTGTGTGTGATCTCTGCCTGGAACCAGGCCTGGTGCTGACTGCCAGCATTTGCAGCTCTAGTTTCCAACCCTCACACACACAAATGCTGTCCCTCTGCTCCTTGATTATTAGATGTGACACCCCTCGAGTATCGGGTCGCCGCCTCATCATTCTCCTGGGTCTTTTGACCCTGTTCTGCTGTTATATCTTCACCCTGTGTGGACATGTGTGTGCCGTTACACCTGACCTTGGCCGAACATCGATTCCTGTTCCTGTCAGCTGTTGGCTCAGCTGTGCGCCACCTTTATTGCTTTCCCTCTTCAGGCCAGAGGGCAGAGAGCCAGAACTCGCTCCACGTTGGGCACTTTACCATTTCGTCTTCACTCTTTCACCTTCCTTCACCCATCAGCCCAGATGGTACAGCCTTGGAAACGCAGCCGTGGCCATGTTGCACAGAGAGGAATGGCAAAATAGTTTATTCTGTGTAAAATATGTATGGTTGTGATACCAGGAGGGCAGTGGAGTTTGAAATGGAACAAGGCAGAGGAAGAGCAGGTGCTCCACTCACCTGTGTCTCGCCTCGTCTAGGCGGATCTGCAGCACTCTGCCACACCAAAAGAAGAAAAGGCAGAATTGTTTATCTGTTCTTTATCTTTTAAGTGTGTAATTATTTTCAAGTGTCAATATTATGACAACAATAACATGAATAGTTGTAGACGTATACTTATGCAGTTTCTCCAGTTTAGTGCCATTGTAATCACAAAAGGACTGTTTATTGTAACGTGCCAAGGGGACTACCTACAAGGTTTTATTTTTCCATAAGAAGAAACAAGTCTCACAGTGGAGTGGTTTATGTGGCTCGTGTTTTTGGACAACAACCAAGGTCTACGGCACAAACAATCTAATCAAGGTGGCGGAGTGATACTTAACATGTGGCGAGGCCAATAACTGTTGGTTGGTTTTAGAAATGTCATAGAAAATGACTTTTAGTTCTTCCCATGGATCTTTGATCAGGTTGACTTGCTAAGTTGAATAAACTGTATACAGCACAAATGGTTCTTTTAAAATGTCCTGTGAAGGTAAAGTGTTTTATTTTCATCTGTGATCATGACTTTCTACGTGACTCCTCCGCCTATTCATTTGCAGTTTTTCTTATTTCGCTCCGTTAAGTGTTTCAATACCATTTTGGCCTTGGATTTGCTGTATTTTGCAGTGAGTGCTGGATGAGGTGTTATGAAAGCAGCAGTAAGTAGACATATGGTCCCACTCATCAAGAGACCAACCTTCATTGTCTTGCACAAGGGCACTTCTACCAAGTTGTTGATAATGTATTTACATACACTGGCTGTTTGCAGGGAAAGAAATCAGTTTGTCCAACCACTTTACCAGCCTGCAATCACACATTATACAACAAGCTTTTGAAGCAGTCAAACTGTCCTGCTTGACAACTCATTTTTCCCCATTTTATTCATGCTGCCTCTAAAATCCACAAGTCACTCATTCGGTTTATTATGGCACCAAATGCATTTTATCTCAAATGTGTACAAAAATCATGGCACAAGAATCACCCCAAGCCTGCACGGCAGCAGTTTTTTCTGATGCGGCAAGGTGCTGCTTCAAACAGATGAACCCTGAATACACACCTACAACACAAACGCACACTCCCGCAGAAAGAGCTTTATGCTTTAATCTGGTTTTGTACCCGTGAACAAGATTGGTGGCGGGACGGGAAGCGCAGGCCACCTAAAGTTCAACAGCAGGTTTGAAAGCCTCTTATGGCTGAGAGGAGCAAAGCGACAGTCACTTTTATCTTACTAGCATTAAGGCCAGGATATGCATGCTGTAAACTGATCAGATTATACGTTCCCAAGATGCAGTTTCTATGTTTTATACCATGTGTCTTCTTAATAGAAGCTTAACACATCTGCACTCCGATAAAAATATATTTATATTTTTAAGTTCATGAACTTAAAAATATGTATATTTAGAGTTGCATAAAAGGTCTTATTTCTAGGAACAGATTATGTGTAAGTCTCTAAAGCTGTTTTTAGGAGAAACTGAAGGATCAGTATGTTACCAGTTACATTAGGATTCAAGTCCTTCTAAATATTTATGCAAAAAGTCAAAATGTGCAAGTTGGAAAGAAGACATTCCCCTCGATTTATTTGAATTCATATCAGCAGGTATATTTAATGTTAATACTACATTATACTACACACTAAGGATGAGTCATTCAAACATGTCTGTGCACATGTTCCATTTCATTTTGTGCCGTGTCTAGCTTGAGCGTGTTGGTTCTGAACTGCTACACACACACGCGAGCTTAACTGAAATGCGAGACACAATAACAACATAATTACTGCAACAGGCAATAGTGCAAAAAGCTGCTCGGTTACTGATATTAGTTTGACTTGAACTGATGTGTTCACAAATATCCAACACAGCTCATCTCTCCATATTTGTGTCTATTACTGGTCTATAGTGCTGTGTGCCCCTTGTCACTCTTGAAAAAAAATCAGATTTTGACTGGGTTCTGTTAGTTTTTCCTCAGTGGGAAGACTGACAACCTTTTACAATTATTACTTGATGAATGTAGAAATGCACTGTACATCAGACACTACTGTTAATCTGACTTGTTGAAGGTTAATCTGTTCAAACAAACTTTATAAATTCTGCATGGGGCTTGGTGTTGTCTCGTGATGTTGGTCTTTTGTTATAAAGTTGGTTTTAGTGGAGCTGATCTGTGAAGATGCCTTGTTATGGTGCAGATTTGTGGGCTTAGAGAATCTCTTCACAAATGGGGCCCACTTACGTACAGTTATTGGATTAGTGAACATATTGTATGTAACGACTGTCATTAGTTTTTATTATTTATTTTAGTGCATATTTTATTTTTAGGTAAAATTTTTTATATAACTAAAACTTTCCCCACATCAAAGAGGAGAACATTTTATTATTACTTTTATAGTCAAAAATGTAAATCTGAAAAGAAAACAAATAAATATAGGTCATAAAAAAATCATCCTAAATAAATCAGTTTATATAACTAGTGTAAAAGCAGATTACTGCTCTTCAAAGCTTTCTCTGCTGTTTTTCAGACTGACGAGGCAACAAACAGGTTTTATGAGGAAGCCATTGTTGTGTTTACTTGTGCCAGACCTCTTGCACCATTTAGCATTAAGCATTGGTTGTCCCAACCGATTAGTGCTGCTGCTGCTGCCGCTGAGCTCGAATGAAGGCAGACAGATCTGGAGTAGAGTGACTGGAGCAGGCTGATGAGCTGTGTGAGCTTGTAGTCTGCCTTGCCTCAGGAAGCTACTGTATCTGCGTTCATGCGGTTTATCTGCTTATCTTTCATGTGCTAAAGAAAAACAAACCCTATTTGTTCACTCATTTGTAGCACTGCTAAAAACAGCTAGACTTTATTCTAGGTTTGACTTGGAGGATTTTTTTGTAATCTGTATGGAGACAGAAGTGTAAAAATGACTAAATGTTGGGTAGTTTAACAGTTTTTTGTCTGCCGAGCTACTTGTGTGTGATGACTTCTCACCCCAGGTCAATGTGCTTTTCACTAAGCCTCACAATAATTTATTTATAAGCTTTATTGGAAAGTGATTACTCAGTCAGTTTAACTGTTGTGTTTATAGCATGTCCAAATTACAGAGTAAATGTTCAAACACATTAAATTAATCAGTAACTGCTAGTGTAATTACTAATAAAGTGCCCTTGTTGTTTGCAGCACCACTTTGTTGAGGCTAAAAATAGAAAGGTTTCTTATATAAATGTTTTTTTAACACATCTTCTATTTTTCTCTTGGCATTAACACCTTGTTTTTGTAGAAATGTGTAGAACTGCCTTCTTTCACCTGAGGCATATTTCTTAAATTAGAAGCGTCCTGTCTCAAAGTGATGCTGGAAAACTAGTCCAGCATGCTTCTAGACTGGACTACTGATATTCATTACTGAAAGGATGTCGCATTAAACAGCCTTCAGGTAATACAGAAAGTTCTGACTGGAATTAGCAGGAGAGATCATATTTCTGTCCACGGGCTCCCTGGAAAATCTAGAATTTAATTTAAAGTCATCCTCTTAACATATTAAACACTTAATGATCAGGCGTCATCGTACGTTAAAGACCTCAGAACCATACTCAAGTGGGACTGTTGGATTTTCCACATTATTCTGTAAATACTTATGTTCTGTAAGGTCCTTAAAGCTTGTAATTTAACGCTACATAAATAAAACTGAATGGAATTTATTTTTCTTAAAAGATGAAAAATAAGATGAGTTTTGTGCTTTGCTGATTCCTGTGTACTGGAACGGTGACATAAGCAGCTTTGTGCGACGGCTCGGCTTCACCTCTGTAGCGTCAGTTGACTGCTGGGAGACATTGTCTCAGCTGAAGGTGTTTTGGGAGCGGACGTCAAACTCAGCTCAGATATGCTGGCCAGGACAGCTCGCACATCATTTCTTATCGCAGTCGTGTCAGTGGTAGTTTTTATGTTCTCCGGGGTAGAGCAGCATGCAGCTCTCCCACATTTTTTAATACCACCTACCTTACATAAAACGTTTATGCTCTCGATTCAGCAAATTGTCGTTATGTAAAATACTTTCTCTGAGCCTTTTTCAGGACTGTCAAATCTAATTTTGCTGGAGCACTTAGCCTACATGGTTATCCTCTGCCCACTTGGCACAGTAAGCAGACCCATGCAAATAAACCCAGATTTAAATTCTGTTTGATGCACGTTCCAACTCTGCTTTTGACCAGTTATCTTAGGTTTGAATGCAGATTAGAACAGCTGGTTGCTTCACATGTAAACCCCCCAGGTCATGTAGCTGTAACTGAAGAATTATACAGAACATTAAGAGCGTTCACTCCAGTGTGTCTTCACTTTCAGTAGCATCTAATGAAACACAGTGATGAGGTGCTGTTAATCAGGGGGTGAGGCTTAAGGTTGATATTGCATGTTAGTATTTCAGGTGATAAAGCTATTTTGTGGCGTTTCCTGCTTTTGTTCTCACAGGTTTAATGCTGTTGTGTCCGACGTCGGTCCTTATATAGCAGCTCTGGACGGTGCTGTCCACGTCATGGCCGAAAGGGGCAGCGTTGCTGCACAGCTGATGTCTTGTTACTTCATTTATCGTGACAGCGATACAGAGCAGTGTTGCTCGACTTAGTTGAGCTTTTTTAAGGACAATTTCTGTTGCAGTTGGAGATTATATAAACAGCAGTGTAGTTACACAGTGTTGCATGTAGGAGCGCAGTCAGGTACACGTTCTGTTTCCATATCCGCTGCAGTGGTTACCATGGGTTACCTGCATACTTTATCTTAGTTTGGCTAGAAAGTTGCTTAAAATGTTCACATCTAATAAACCCCTCAAACCCCGATGCACTACCTGGACATTATAAATGGATGTGTTTTTATGCAAACACTTAAATATCCCTAACTTAATGAACAGTTTTACAGAGACTGGTTGCAAGGTCTATTAGTTTACAGGTCACTAACTGGCAAACTGCTTTAGAAAGGCAACAAAATCCTTACAACACGGCACATAAATAGAAACTAAGCATTATGCAATATCAATTTCACATTCTCTGTTGCTAAATAGGCCTCCTTTACTTTGAGATTACCCGGACACCCTTGCGTAAAGTAACACATGGTGATTATGTGTCATTACTCCCCAGAACACTGGCAGTAAACGTTTGTTGCTTTTTGAAGGCAGAGCATTATTGTTTTGTCCAAGTTGTTTTTTTGTTCCCTACAGAGATCAAATCTCATGTTCAAGAATGTGTGTTTATTAGAGAGGTAGAGTCCAGCTTAATCAGGTTACACATTGCAAGCCAATCAGTGTGTGTGTGTGTGTGTGTGTGTGTTACCCTTTTTTTCTAATGTGTTTTGCAGAAGCAGTTCCTCCATCGCCAACCCTCCATCCAGTCAGTTTCCAGGTTGGACACTCTTCAGTACGTCATGATAATGTGAGTGTCGTTGCACCACACCTCACATTTGCCAGATGCAAAAAAAAGGTGTGTTGTTTTTTTTTGTTCATGCAGCCGATTGCCAAATACAGCTTTCTGCATCATAGTTTCTCTGTGCAAGGTTTTGTCCCATTTCTTGGACATGTGTGAACAGTACAGCCATATACGTGTGGATTTAAATCTAAATGTGGTTTCTGGGTTCCTCTCATCTAATGAGGCATCATTAGATAGTAGCTCTCTGGTTGATGTTGTCCCTTTTAAATACATGCCAGATGCTTTTGGTAGTTATTATGAAAGCAGTTTTTTACATTGTTGTTTCATTTAGCTGTTAGCCGTGGGCAGTGTGCACCATCTGCAACTTTGGCCCTCTCCCACAGTCTGACACAGACAGTGAAACAAAGCGTACACTCTTCCTGTCAGGCACTTCACTGCAGACAGCAGAAGTGTAAGAAATTAGTGTCTGTTAACAAGTCATCATCCTGCCATTACCAGTTACTTTCCGCGCTCAAATAAATCGTCAGTGCTTCCCTGCGTGTTCCCCTCTTCCGGCGTTATTCTGCTCTCATTGTCCCTTTTCTTGCTCAGTTAAGTCGGGCGCCTCTACCTGTGCCAGCAGTAGAAATAAAATGAAGCTGTAGGAGCTTTGGGAAACCTAAATACAGCAGTCACTGCACCACTCTTCACCCTTGATCTGCCAGAAATAATGTCTTGAATTACCTCCCTCTCTTGTCCTGCAGTGTTCTGCTTTTTTTATGTTTTTAACAATATAATTTTCAACAGAATGCACCAAATTGCAGATTGGCAGTAAATCTTTAGCCATAGCCTTTAGCCATAGGGTCTCAGAAAACAGCCCAGTGGTTGCTTCTATTGGCTGCAGATTGCAGCGGTCCATCCTGCAAACAGATTGCAAGCCTTTTCATTCAGTGCTTTATAAGTCATGACAAATGCTTGTTCAGCTTTCCAGAGACCCATTGTAAATGTCAGTTTGTGGAGCTTTATAGACACTCACCCACAGATGCTCATTCTTACTTTCACCCTATTTTATATATTTTTTCCTATTATCCCATTTTTATGAAGCTGAGTAGAAGACAGTTATGGATTGTAAAAGAACTACCATTTGTGTAAAGTTTGCAGTAAAAGCAGCGTTGTTGTTGTTGGCAGTAGACTTTTTCATCACTGTCATAACATACTGGCAACCTGTACACATCACATTACTACATTAGTTCTTTTTTGGTTTGCATTTTGAAGTTTGCCACAATTCTCAACAACTAAAAATGCACTTAGTCACCTTTTGCTGACCGAGGAACCAGAAATCCCAGTTTTGAGGAGCAGCCTAACACATGCAGCTGATACATTAAAGGAAAACTGTACATCTTTATGTCTGGCTTTAAACTCAGCCATCACTTACCATTATCACTTTCTGCTGTAGGTCATTTTAAAATGCCAACAGTGATCAGTCTATTTTCTGGCTCAAAGCTCTGCCAGTCAAAAATAGGCTCACCATGTGGTGAGAAGAGCCAGAGGGTCTCCAGCTCGCAAACCATGCCAGGGTCTTCATGTTTGTTTAATTAAACCCATTAGCGCCAAGCTCTGATGGTTTTTTTTATTATTATTGCATAAACAGATCTATTGAGTTTGCTTACGTTTAATGACTGGTTAAATGTTCATGTGGAAGTTTTTTATCTGATGTTTAAATTCATGCATCTCTGAACATAAATTTGTACTGAAACAGTTTTTCCATTTTGTGTGTCTTAGTGTGTGATTTACAAAGCATAAAGGACTGAGATGATGGAAGTTGTGACATGCCAGGTGTGCTTCCAGGGTGGTACCTCAGTTTGATAAACAACAAGCTCTTGTTTGTGTGCAGAGATTGTCCGAAATGGCATATGCATAAAGTTTAATATCTGGTCCACGGTCTATACATACACACACACACACACATATATATATATATATATTCTTTTTTCATAAAAACAAAGAATTATGCATCACATGGGCAGAAGTCTGTTGCAAATTCAGATTTCACATTGTGGTAGCTGTTAAACTGGTTGTTTGCTGTTTAGTGTGGCGGCATCAATGTATATTTAGTGCTTTTCCAGCATTGCATTAGGGGCTTATGGGCAAACTGTGCAGGGACTTGGTCACCATGGAAACAACACTGCAGCCTTGTTAATCAGTGAGAGTGGGGTTGTCTTGAGGCCAGTGAAGGTAGTTAATTGACCAAATAAGACGGCAGCGAACTGCTGACCCAATGCAGACCTCTCTGTCAGAGTCGATGCACCCCTGAGCTTTCTGAATCATGACGTGTAACAGTAGCAAGATCCAAATCACGCATGCTTTGGTGCTGAAGAGGTTTCCCTATCTATAATCTGTTGTTTGTTGTTGACAGTTTCTCATCAGCCTAGGAGCCTAGGAATGAACCTTTAGCTTCATGAGTCAGTTTAATAAATATGTTTGTTTAAGTAGCATATGAACAATGTTCAAATCTTAGATTTCTTTTCTCTGCAGAAATATAATAACCTTGTCTATTTTGTGTCTCTGTCATTGTTAGGGTGTGGAGTAGTGCAAGTTTTGCAGTCACTGCCATCACAGCCAGATACCAGATCCAACATGAGGTATGCACCACCAGTTTGATATTAGGGGGCTGGAATAAACTAGTAAGTTTCTAGATGGATGCTGACCACAGATTTGAACTTGTATTTATATAATTTGAGTAATGCATATGTGGCGGCAAGGACAGTCGTAGCTAGTGAAACTAATAGCACATTTCAAGCACAAGGGGATCAATAAAGTATTCATTATTATTTTTGGTAGTTAATTTTAACATTTCGTTAACCTGCTTAAATGCTAAAATACAGCAGTTTTCTATTGTAAGATTCTCTGACATCTCCCATATTGATGTGTTGGTGTTTAGCTGTCACATAGCTGTGACCTGTTCTAAAGTTGAACGATTGACATACAGTTTTCATATTAAATAAAGTAATTGTACCAGCATTAAACCCAACCGTCATGTAAAATACAAAGATGTGAAGAAAACAAATGACAACTTTATCACAAGGATAAATAATGGTTGTACAAGTCATATTTTATTTTGTGTGCTTTACAAGGATATAAATGATGACCAGAATTACAAAATCAGTGTACTGGAAGCCCAAGCCTATGTACATTAGTTGGTCAGCAGTGATGTCTCCAAATAACCCATTTCACTCAAAATACCACCTCTGCAGTCGACAACCTGTTTTTAAATCTCCAACCTTTATTTTGGTACCTTGTTTCCAGTGCCACGTACTGCAAATCCGTTAATCTTTTACATTACATGTATGAACAATGAGTTGGCAAAATATCTATGTACATTTTATAATTGGATAATGTCTCATCCAAATACAGTAATACTGCGTTTAAAATAGTACATCTGCTAGATAAGAGTAGAGCCCCATGGGAAATGATGGAGGATTGACCTGACGAGAGTTAGCTAGCCACCTGCAACATTCACTACATGTATACAAGTATGACCATCTATTTTTATTTTAAGGATGGCCATCATTCTTAGCCCAAAGTTTTCATGTCAGCATATAAAAATAATATAACATTAAGACAACAGTAGACAAGAGTTGCACAAGAATAATCATTATGATAATAATACTCTCCTATTAAACATTAAAATGTCGGGCAATACTAATAGAATACTTTTTTTTTTTCCAACTCCAGATGCAGCTTTGTTCACATAGGTTCATCATCCTTTATGATGAGACACACCCGTTGCATCCTAAGTGTGTTACAGCTAGTCCAATCACATTTATGCGCTTGTGCATATATCTCTGTATTTTCTGAATAAAAAAACAAACAAAACAAAAACCAACAAACAAAAGAGCCAGCCGGATGTCCTCGACCCCATAGCAACACTGACAGGTCCAGTGGTGACTTTAGTGAGCCCAAAGTCTATTACCAACAATTTGCCCTGTAAAGTTCGGCGCATAAAACAGATCCTGTAGAAAGTTGAGACTGTTTTCACATAAGTGTACATTCAGAGCATAGCGTCTGTCAAGATGCAGTCCTGTGTGTGTTTAAGTGTCTGTAGGTTCAATGTTTATGGTGTCACGCATCATGTGGATGGATGAATGTTAAAATGTTTGTAGTCAACCTTAAACACTGGAGTGGCATCCATGTTTGTAGTCCGTTTGTAGTCCATTTTGCATGGTATGTGTGACAAGGTCCGTGTTTAGGGCTGGCTACATTCTTTGCATTCCACTGTAATAGACATGAGCATCCGGCATTGCCCTGCAAATGAGATGACATCACTTATCGAGAAAGCCCTCACACCACGCCTCTCCACCGGCCCCCCTGCTCAGCAAATCCAAAATGGCCACCATGCGTCTTACAAGCCACATGCTAAACCTTTTACAGACAAAATTTTCTTCCCCCAAATAAAACAAGGTTTACAGCCAGGGAAAAGTGGTTAAAGTAATTCTTAATGTATACACACACGTGCTGAAAAAGGTGCTATAAAAGCAAAATATCACCTACGTCTTCCTGTGTCACAGGTCAAGTTTAAAGTAGTTAGCATTTTCACAAAAATAATCTGATATAAAGAATCAAAAAGTTGAAATACATTCTAGTAGCCTGCTGGATGAACCAGTTTGAGTCAAAACTGACTTTGCTACATCACCTCTCCTCTTTGATTAAAAAAAAAGAAAACACATTAAAAAAGTTTGAACTTCCTCCAGTTGTCATGCTAGACAACGTCCCTCCTCATTGTCAGCTCCCACACTGGGCTCAACAGACAGCTAAAACACTGTTACGGCTCTTAGCAGTATTCTGGTTTCAAATCTCATTCAAGTTGTCAGCGGCATTTTGACAAAGGGGCTGAGATGTAAAGAAAAGCGAGGGATGGAGGCAGTTGCAGGAGAAAAAGGAGAGGGACAAAGCCAATGGTACACCCAATAACAGGAAGAAAAGGAAAAAGCAGAACAACCAAGCGGCTGACCGCTGACTGACCGACAAACAGGAAGTGGAAAAACGGAGCTGACCATTTCCCCCTGCAAGTGGAGACAGAGGTGCACCACAGCCCTGGGTTCAAAGGTCATGCGCCAGCCCTGCAGGCAGGAGGATGGGACCCAGGCCAAAGAAAGGGGGAGCAGAAACGAAAGAGAGACAAGAAAGAAGAGAGAGACAACGCAGCGCCAAACATCATCATGCACTGGACAGGCTCAGCTAACGGGGCGGGATGTATTGTTTTTTTATTTTTCAGCCGGTGAGGCGACGGCAGTGTGCGTCGCATGTGCCCAACTCCGGGGCAGGGCCCCGGCACAGGGCCACCTCTGAAAGGCACACACACACAGGAGTGGACAAGGCGGGTGTATGTTAGAAAATAGTGGTCTCGTACTTGGTGTTGACTCCTCTCTTGGCCTCTTGACCTGGCTCGACAATCCACGGCACATTGGCGTGGCCCTTCTGGTCCATGGACGGCTGCTCCATCTGACACAGAAAGAGACAAAGGAGACGGGAAAGTGGAAACAGGGAAAGACAGTGTTCATAAACAAGAGGCAGAGAGAAGTAAGACAACAAAATAACATCATTTTCAGAGACCAATGTATTCAGAATGTTAAACGCAGCAATAGCATTACTATTTATTTTTAGACTTATTGTGAAATTGCTATTTTCTGCTATTGAAAATCAACATTTTGTACACTTCAGGGGCAAATTTCTGACAACTTAATTCTAATGAAAGTGAAATTGAATGGAAGAATAATGAATGAAAACAACGTGCATTAATGCAGACATGGAAGCAGAATGGAGAACAAAAGCTAAAGTTCATGTTTGACAAGAATTTTATGATTTTGACTGAGTGGTGCAGTCTTTACTCATTTATATTATTTTGTCATATTACAGCGTCAGTGTTTTACAAAAGGTATTAGCGACCTGCTTGTGGTTGAGTAAACGGAAATAATCTCAGAGATCTGCAGTAAACATAGTTTGTCTTATCTACTCTCAACAGACAAGCTATATATATATATATATATATATATATGTGTATGTATATACGCACACATGCATACATACACACACACACACACACACGTGTATATATATATATACATACAGTATATATTAGTGCTGTCAGAATTAGCGCATTATCTTTAATTATTAATGTGAAATGTTAATGCGTTAAAACATTTTTCGTAGTCCAGCAAATGAAAAAAAATAATATATATATACACACACACACACACACACACACACACACACACACACACACACACACACACACACACACACACACA
>JAUMTR010000015.1:9144095-9184763 GCA_032270685.1 Microctenopoma stevenorrisi
ACACACACACACACACACACACACACACACACACACACACACACACACACACACACACACACACACACACAGTTCTCTATCCTCTCACATGCACTGACAACGACAGCAAGACCTTATAATCTTGTTAGGGGGTTACCGTATTAAGGACATACAGGCACATTTTGGATTTCACAGCACCATAACAGCATACTGAGCAACAAATTCACCCAGCACACCACCAAGACACTGAGATAGAATTTTCAACTACACATGAAGATGTTGCAGAATAATGTCTACTTTAAAACCAAGTTTTGTTGTGGGCTTTTCTACAGAAAGGTCTGAGCATAAGAACCTGACATGATGCTGCAGGGTAGGACACACTGTTACTTGGCTGTTCAGTGACCATCCATTGCACTAGATGCCATTTGCCAGAGATGATTACCTTAAGCACATCTGAATAATTTCTCAGATCACCATAAACACTGAAAGTGCAGTCTTCTATTAACAATTCAACGGCCTCAATTGTGAGATGAAGGTGTGAACGTGTAAGAGAAGCGTAGATTAAAATTTAGTAAAAAAAAAAAACAGCATAAATTGGGTTTTATGAAGTTCCAATCTAGTGTAATTATAGCAATTTTCCAATACTGGTTCGCAAAAAAGGAGTTATGTGCATGTTTAGAAAATAGGTGTATCCCATTCAGGAGCTTAACTGGTGCAGTGGTGCACATGTGGATTGACTTTGCGAGACTGACTGCAGAGCTGCGTCCGTCTTCTTTTTGACAACAGTGCTACAAACTGTTGCACCGGGAAGGAGGCAGTAGCTGAAGAGTGAGACGCACAAAACACAAGGCTGCGGAGTAAGGTGAATGAAAGCGACAGAATAAAATGGAAGCACTTACAGACGGCGCATTCTCCTTTCTAAAAGAAAAATCATATGGAAATAAGGGATAAGAGAAGGAAAAGCGTGAAGGACCTGTGACTGAGCTTTGTGAGGAAGATGGAAGAGTCGAGGGGGAGGAAGAGGAGGGTGGAGAGGAGGCCGGTGAGGGGTGTAAATGTGGCCCAGTGACCAGCGGCTGGAGGGGGGCATGATGACCTACAGGGGCAGAGGTCACATAAAGGTCAAAGTGTGCCTGCTTGTTTTCACCAACAGCGAAAACAACAAATCAGCTGCAAACAGCAAAACCACAGCAACGACAGAGGAGCTGCATGGAAACAGGAAAAAAGCAACAGCACTCCAAAACCATGGCAACAACATGGCAGCAAAGTCATCACCCTGGAAACAGCGTGTTACGCCACAGTTATATAGCAACTACTACACGGCAGCAACACTCCCACCAAGACGAGTAAGACAAGCAACTGCATCATCACTCTGCAAAAGCAGCTTCACAAGTCTTGTTAGTTCTTTTTTCAGTTTTTCTCTAAATGCGAGGAACATTGTGCCAGCAAGGCTCTTCTCATCAAATTTCAGATTCTATAGTTTTAAAACAAAAGTTAGATCAGAATGAAAACATCAGCTCATAGATGAACCAAACTGGACCAGCTGTTTGGAAACATGCTATTTTCACACCACTGGCAGGCAAGGACCGAGCGTCAGTCTTAAACGGTTAATGTCATGTATTTCAGTGCCATTTTTAAGATACACTCGGATTACAATAACATGCTGATGCTGAGCAAAGACAAGAGCTAACACTCATAAGGCCAAGGTAAGTGGATGTTGAGGGAGACTTACAAGCACACAACACAAAAACAATGATGAGAGGGTGTGCGGGAAAGAATACTGGGGGGCTTCAAAGGTGCTGCAGGATAGAAATTATGGCTGGCAGGTGGCAGGAATATTAAGTGAATCCTGCAGTATCTTTGTCCTGCTGCACGCCACAAGTCATTACCGACAAACCGCACGCACACACCAACACACACATGTATACGAACACGGAGGGAAAAAGGCAATTAATGTAACGGTAGCCGACTCAGCAGATTGTGCGTACTCATGGTGTCGTCCATCATCTCCGTAGGCACACAACCATCCACGAGCTTTGCAAAAACACACAGACAGCGTGCGCTCCTTTCTTGTCCTCCATCTCTCACTTTTTCCTCTCTGTTTCACATCTTGTTCTAACTTTAGAAAGCGAGACCGTTCCTCAGAGGCTGCCAATTCTCCTCCATCGCCATCTCCTCCTCCTGTGACTCACAGTAATGGCCTTAAGTTGAAACACACTGACATAGCAGCCACCGTAACTCTACACCCAGTCTTTAGACACACGTCAGACGATCCATGTTAGTGGAGGAGGAAGTGTGTGCAAATTTAGTGCGCCTATTTTAAAGCTCCGTCTGGGGTTAATAGGAGGTTGACGTTGTGGTTTGAAGGAGACATGGAAAAAAAGACCACGTGTGCTTGTACAGCTTTCTCTGTAAGGACTCCCAGTGACACAATGCATTCTCTAACATCACAGCTAACTCAACTGACTTACCACCCTAAAAATCACCCTAAAAGTCAAATCTTCACAAATGGACTGATCAAGTGAGAATATATTTTACTAGTAACAGAAATTAGACAGCTGATACTGACAATCTTGGTTTTGTTTCACAGTGAAGGGCGGGATGCAGTGTTATTTGGAGTATAGCACCCTTCCAACAACAAAACAAAAAGCTGACATCAAATCTCAGGTCAGTTTGTATTTATTTAATTTTTTTTAGGTATTCTATGTTGACACCTGTACACAATATTATTTTCCAAGGATAGCGCTATGCAGGAGTAGTCCATATGGTGGTTCTTTATCTTTTTACACACAAACACACCGCCTGCAAGCCAGCCTCCCTGGAGGCCGACGCAAACAGCCCTCATCAATCAGGTCAGTATGTAAGAGACTACTGGGACAGAAAGACTGAATGGACACTTAACAGATCAAATATCCAGCTACACCTCTGCCGCATCATTTGTTAGGCCAAGACTCACACACTTATAAAACTCAAGCGATCTGAGATAATCTCTCGAACCTGAGTTATAAACAATGTAAATGAACAGGGATACGAGTTCGGGACAAATCATAGCAGAGGGATGAAAGTTATGATCTGACTGTAGTGTGGAACAAGGTCAATGAGATGCGGGTTAGAATCGATTAGCAGATACGGAAAAGCTACATTTGAGTTAAAGGGTGACAGGTGAGGTTAAAGTGAAAATCCATCCCAAAATAACCTTCTGAAAATATATTTGATTAGTTTATCATTGTTTTTTACGAAAACAATGATAAACTAACCTGGAGTTAAAAAACACCTGGAGTTACGAGGTGAATGTCAGTTTGGGATGGATTTTTCCTTCAAACAGCAGGGATGCTTACAGCTTTGCGGATGTTGACGCGGGGTTTGGGAACAGGTTTGCCGGGCTTGCTGTCAAAACTCTCGGGCAGTGTGGACGATCCGTGACCGCTCTTCCTGGCCTGCAGAGCCAGCTGGTAGGCCACCTCAAAGGCCTGGCCCAGCGTCAGGATGATCTCGTACGCCAAGTTCTGAGAGGGTAAAGGTCAACAGGAATAATATGCAAATGTATTATCACGAGTTAAACGAGGCTGACACTTGTTAGTCTGTAGAAACACCGTCAGTACTGACCACGTCAAAAGCAGTGAAGACGTGGCAGTAGTGGTGACTGGACTTCAGATCTTTGGTGATATAGGCAAATGTGGACAGGTCTTCTGGATCCTGAGCCGCGCAGGAGATGTTCCGAATCTCATGCTCTGCGATGATATTCTGTAGACGCAGAAAGAGAAAATGAAGAAAAACAGTGAGGGAGGATATGGAGGTGCAGAGAGGTTTATTATTTCTACTGAGCCATAGAAAAACAAATGTGATTTATTATTCATCTCGTATCACATCCTAAAACCATAATCACTGTAGCACAATTTTGGTTTGAGAGTTTTCTGGAGTCACTGAGTTGGAATTTGTCCTCTGGTAATGTCTCATGAGAAAACTCGAGGCGGTTGCGTTAGTTAAAATACATTTCAGTGCATTGAATTATACAACATCAAAGAACAGCAGTGGTACTGATGGAGACGTCGTGTTTGAATAGAAAGGTTTCAGTGAGGACCAACAGTGGAAAAACATTTTTAGTTTCTGCTAAATAAAGAAACTCACTGCAGCAGCTTCTGGTTTTAATCCCGTTCATATATGTGAATCAAAAATAGTAATATGCAATAGTATGATACAGTAATACAACCCAAAGCAGCAACATACCAAGAGCTTGTAAAAATGGAAATCTGTGTACATTTTGTAACAGGAATCATAGAGATGAAGCTGGCACGAAGCAGTTACATAACACACGGTGTGACTTTGATCATCATTGTCTGAAATGCTATAAAAAGATGTCGACCTATGAGGAATTTACTGTCTCTAGTTTTTGGAAGGTTTGACTTTCCTTTTATATCAGGGCCACTGTCCTGCTTGTTTTCAAACTATCTCTGCCCGCTGTACACACTGTACACACACTCTACACACTGTTGATTACCTGGATCAGGTATATTCAGCCAGTCAGGCGCTACAAGTAGGACAGAGGTTCTTGAGGACCAGGAATCCCACCCCTGCTTTATATTATGCCTTAAAAATAGATTTATTATCCCTAATATTCTGCTTGGTACATTAGATACATAATAATCTAAAATAAGACGAAGAGGCTCTGAGATGTGGGTTTAGCAGCTGTTGCGTATCAGGAACATCTTGGGACAAGTCTCTGAGTTAGTTAGTTTTGATGCAGAGTGATTTACGACTGCCTGACGGTCACACAACGGGCAGCGCAGGCACATTATCCCTCGTACCTGTGATCTTCAACCACGCAGAGCCAGGAAATAGAAAATGTGTTCATGTGGCTGACTACAGTTAATGTCTGTGCAGTGCTGCCTGTGCATGATTTAATGTATAACTGGTGCTTGAATATAAAAAAACAAGCAAAGTTAAATCTTATTCTTTGACAGACACGTATGGGGACAAGTGCCCAGAACTGAAATCTTATGGTAGCTGTGTAGTAATGGATTGAACAGTGTGAAATATTAAACACTGAAAAACACTTTGTCTGTGTGTAAACTGGGCAGGCTGACACACTTTGGGCAACTAACACTCAAATGTCAACTTTGATGGAATAGGAAGGTGTTAACGAACTGTGTGAGATTGCTTTTAAAAAAACAACAACCAAACAACAACATTAAAGCTTATAAAGTTGTTTGAGCTTTTTAAAGGATATTATTACGGAACATTCAGTTCTTTTTATTTTTTCTTACTGATTATTTTGCATTCTGCCTTCTTTCACACCTTAATCATTTTTACACCATATATTCAGACAGGCTGCGGCAGAAGCAGACATCAGTGCTGGGATGCAGGCCAGACCTGACACCTCTGAATGTCCCACATGTTCAAAAGCTTGACCTTTCGTGTGTTATTTACAGTAGGCATTACATGCAATGAGCTGTGAATGTTACCTTATTTGTGGCGTCGATGAACTTCACTCCTTTGTAAGATACGGAGAGTACGATGGTCGGCACTTTCTTCATCTGTTCTGTCGACTTCTTAGAGGACACAGACAATAAGAGAAATAAATGAATACAGTTAAACAACCTATTGATGATTTCCTTGAGTCAGTTCAAATCATCTCCAAAGGTCAGGACTGGAGTGCTGCACATCCAGTGAGTCCGTTCACCTCTAGGCCTTATGAGGTTCTTGTGAGTGTCTGTACTCATTGCTTTAAATGACATACTACTCATGTGTTTTGATTACCTATATTTCATCTCTTTATGCAATGAGAGACTGTGGAATCGTGTGGTTTACAATGAAGTCAACCTCTGAGCTTTAATATATTCAAAGAAATCGATGCGAGATCTTTTCCTGATTTCTCTTTATCATTCTGGTCTTTCATCCCAGGATCCACATTTCTATCACTCCCCGTCTTTTCTTCCTCCCCCGGTGGAATCTATTCGCTGCTAATCTTCCCATATCTGTATCTTCTCTTTGTTCTGTTTTTTCCTCCCTGCTCGTAGCGTGTTGCTGCTGCGGTTCGACCCTGTCAGGATCAGGTAGTACTAAAGAGCTGACAAGGGCAGCTCTGTTCCCAATTTCACTGGCTGCTACACAGCTAGAGGCTGCGAAGTTACAATTTAAACATTCACATCTACCTCCGCAGCAGAATGACGACAGAAAGGAGACATAGATTGAAGATATGTTCACCTGCTAATAAAAGCCTGAATGATATGAGGATGAACAGTAGTTCAAACCTTGGTGTGCAGCAGAACAGTGTCAGACTGAGCAAGGAGACGTCAAAGAGTCATTACTAGCATGATGTTTTAGCAACGCTGTCATGCCAATAAAACCATTTAAATTTGAATTTTGGAAGAAGCCTCCTAATGTGTCAACGTAAATAAAGAGACAGGAGAAAAGAGAGGGGAGGGGAGAGCGTTACTCATGAATATTAAAATTTATCAGCACACTGCAGCAACTGGGGATGAGAGTGAGAGATATGAACTGAGGGCTGAAGGAAAAGACATAGATGGCAAGAGACGGATAATACCGGAGAGGAATGGAGGAGAGCAAATAAGGTGCTTTGAGGTAAAAGGGGGATTGTAGTGTATCGAGCCACCCAGCCGAGGATATTAAAAATAAATCCCTCAATACACTTAATCTGCCGTCACGATATTTTAGGCTTGTGAGTAGTAGTGTGACTATGAGCACCAAGGATATAAGGCTGTGTCCCAGATTTTTAGAGGAAAAAAAAAAGCCTCGCAGTCTCCTGTAGAGTGGTCACAGACTAGATCATTGGGCCATGTTGAGAGTGTAATCACAACTCGATGGATAATTCTGCTTCGTTCCAACACACTTCCCAGTTGGGCGAGTTAAATCTCAGTAGCACTGATGCTTGGTGTAGTCAGGTTAGAATAAGTAGAATTTTATGTGATGTCCTGTTTGGGGTGTTGCTGTAGCAGCAGCAGGGCTGAAGTGTGCCTTACCCTCATTTTGGCACAGGCATCTTGCGTGGACTCTGTCCCTCTCAGTTCCTTCACCAGCATGGAGCCCAGGTACTGTGGGAAAGACACACATTGCATAATAAATAAGGAGATCTTCGTCTTCGAAAATGGTAGGGCACTCAGAGTTTGGGTTTTGGTAAAAGCATTTGTTTGAGCATTAATTCAGATGTCAACAGAATTACGTGAATTAAAATCAAGCTAAAAATAGGCTGTCCTTCCACCTACAGTCAGTCCTGCATTTGACAGACGTGAAGTTGATTACCACAAAGCCATCTGCTGTCAGCTTTGCCTTTGTCGCTTTGAGGATAATGAGGATGACTAACTAACTAGTCAGAGCCATCCTCTGAAATGATGAACGGACCTCCCTGCTGTGTCCCTCAGCGTTCCCGAGGAGGACACTGATGTCTCCACCAGTGCTACTCGTGTCCAGGCCCCGACTGCCACTGTGTCTAGCAGTTGTGAGCCTGCTTCATGCCTTAATTATGATAAAATGGTCTGAGTCACCCTGGCTGCAGCTGAATGCTAAACAAATTATTGCTGAGGAAAACACTGATGTCTCCATCTGTACCTTCGCTATTCAGGTGCTGCCTGGTGACAGCTGCTTCTGTCCTGATAACCACCATTGCATGGTTTACTCAGTCTACTACTACACCGCCAGCAAGTGCTGACTGCTGGATTCAGCATCATGGACAAATCAGTCTTTCCTGACGTCAGTCCAGAGTACTTCATCAGACCTGTCAAGTTTACACAATGAATCCTGGCTAGGTGAAGATTAGTACTCGTCTCAGCCACGTGGATGTGAAGGACATAGTGGGAGTTGAAGATTTTATTTTTACAATCTTTCAAACCATATAAACGGAATACATAAAAACACATAGTTCTACTTTTCCTCTGAACTTCAACGTGATACAAACTCCACTGGTTGAGTCATTTGTGTAAGACTCAGCTGTTCCAACGCGGGGTTTCCTTAAATGCACACTGCAGTGATCACATCAACCTTGAGCAGCTCCTAGAGGGACATCAACCCTTGAGTCTGGCAGGCTCCTTCTGTCTGGTTTCCACTATTGTCAGACATTCTGCACACGTAGTCTCTGATTTAATAAAGAAGCTACTAATGGTGACTGTTTGACAGGGACAATATTTATGTCGACATTAGAGCACTTAATGGGTGTGACATTGACCACCTCGCAGTGCCCTTCCAGCATATGGAAGGGGCTTATTCCCTTATGTGGCACCTAACAAAGCTTTTAGTGAATTAGAAGAGAGATATTTACAGCTGCGTTCATCTCACCTTTGTGGCTCTACAGTAAACAACTCAAAACAACCTTTTGGGCAAATTGCTTTGTGTGACATGTTACCTTTCGTACAACGCAGACCGTGAGTCATGCTTTGGTTTGGGAGATCGGATTGTCCGGGTTTGGGAGATCGGATTGTCCGGGTTTGGGAGATCGGATTGTCCGGGTTTGGGAGATCGGATTGTCCGGGTGTGTTAATACTTGACTCGAGCTGACAATGTTAAGTCATTGTTACTGGCAGTTATGCTAGTGATTGCATTATGGTTGCACACGTAAGCAGATGCTGTCTTGTCAGTGATTCCCCTGTGGTAGTTACTGTTGGATTGCACAAACGCAGAAGTCAGATTGGTACAATAACAAGACTAAAGTCTACAGCAGAACAGAGTGGTGATTGAACCAGCATGGCCACAGATAGTGGATTAGTGTAGACACTCGATGTTGGGGGTGATCTAACCAATAGAAAAATGATGTACCGACCCGTTTGGTGGAAAAATTCACCTTCTCAGCACACCTCCACAGTGAAGGGGATGAAAGCAGGTACACATGGAGTGTTTCTACACAGGCATTCAGATTGATGTGAAAGAGCACGCAGAGGTACTGTTGAGATAACACTGGCTGCTGATGCAGAGTGTGGTAATGATATTACAGTGTCTACAGGGTTTCGTGGCAAATGGATTTGTATTATCTCTAGATAACATTTTTGAGCTCTGCTTGTAGAGCTGACATAATAAAGTTAAGATTTCATCTGAGGTTGTGCTGGAAGTGGCGGAAAAGGTTGTTTTTTTTGTTTATTTAGAGGCTGAGATGAAAGTAAGAGCGGCGCTGATGCATCCTTTATTCTGTTCTGTTGGCTTATTACCATCTCGCTCCCTCTACTTACACAAACACAATATTCTCTCTCTCCCTCTTCAGTGTCTTATCCATCTAATTTATTCTTATTCACTCTCCATCTCTCTGGTTTGCCAATATTCACACTGAGCGCTCTGCCTCCCTCTGTTGTGGCTCTTGCTCATTTATCTCACTTTCTGAGCTTTCTGGAGACCGTTGTCCTGGGACAACGAGTGTTAGAGATGTTATCATAAATGGCTCCGTGGAGCACCTCCACGTTTTTCCCCTGGTGGCCAAACCATGGAGTGCAACCCTGTCTGTCCCAAACACACTGTCTGTGTAGTTGTGCATCTGTCAGAAGCATAATAGTGCACGCTGTTGCTATCAATCTTCTGAGGTGAGAAAATGAAGAAGGGGAGATTTTGACAGAACTCACTCTGGGGATTATTATCTGTCGTTCTCTTCTTGTTTTTATTTGTATTTGATTGCGGCACCACATTTGATTCTATTTGTTCAAGCATGTATTTTCAATCTCTCCAACTTCATTTTTTTCCTCTCCTTCTCCCACT
Source organism: Microctenopoma stevenorrisi (assembly GCA_032270685.1). Taxonomy (NCBI): domain Eukaryota; kingdom Metazoa; phylum Chordata; class Actinopteri; order Anabantiformes; family Anabantidae; genus Microctenopoma; species Microctenopoma stevenorrisi. Next base: position 9,153,765 of record JAUMTR010000015.1, read on the forward strand.
CGCTCTTATTTAATCTAGCTCACGTCTACACCATGTCTTCTCCACAGTGCCTCAGAACCAGACACCCAGCTACATTCCTCTCATTGCTTTCTGTTTTTTTTCCTAGTCCAAATAAGTAATCACTGCAGTCTTGCTCATGGACAATCAGAGGAGCAAGGCTGTATCCGTGGTAACGTGGGTTTATGTCATCCTTTATGTAACTGGTAAAGGTCTAAATTTACCAAAGTGCTGAGAAAACTGAGTGCATTATTGACTCAAAGGTGATGTTCCATGTTTTACAAGCATCAGTGCACACTGAAAGCATTTAAATAAAACTGGACAGAAAATGATGGCTACTATTTCAATGATTAATTATTTGTTTAAAAGTTCTGGCTTTGCAAATGATTATGTGCACTGTTTACAGTCTTTTATGACTGGTTACTGACCTGTTGTGGACTGTTGGACAAAAAAAGCAATACAAACGCTTTGACATTTTTTGGAGGTCAAATTAATCCATCGCCAAAATTATTTTGATATTGATGCAGCGCATAAACATTCATGCCCATATTTAAACTATTAATGCACACAGATACAATAACCAAGCAAAGTGGTCAGACTCACATAGGCTTCATAGTCACAGGACTGAAAGATCAGCTTCTCTGGGTGATGCTGCCAGTACTGCACCGGAGTGGACGAGGTAGCCTCATTGGGCGGACGCAACGTGATTGGCTCGCACCACTCGCCTGCCTGAAATGACAACCGACCGCACATCAGGACACAGAACTGGATAACGCAGATTACAAGATGCTGACACGTTGACATAACTTGTTGGCCTGAGTTCGTAGTGTAACAGTTTTCCTGACTGAACATGAACATGCCCGGAGGAAATGAAACTCAAATGAATTATGCTCGGCTTTTGAAGAGTCCCATATTTTACGGTCTTGAGCAAAGACTGCTGATCATCGCCTTTTAACCCAGCAAGATTTCACATTTTAAACATAGGAAATGCCTTCAGTAAACCCTATGTGCATACTTCTAAAATTCCTGTGGATAACAATTAAAGCTTGTTTTATAGTTTCTCAGTCTTTGTTAAATGAAACCAGATGTGTTGCAGGGGAAGGTATGCACACATCATGTCCCACAGACTCGTCTTTATGTGCCTACTACAACTACTACAAGAGATTACCGATGATGAGGGAATTAAATATTTGTGAGTGTAACCAACCATAAAAATGTGATAGAAGAGGGGTAATAAAACACAAACATCTTATCTATTCTCTAATCGTTATGTTTCTATTCCGGCAAAGCTGACTCAGTGCAACTTCACAGCACTGTGACTGAAAAAGAGGGGATACACAGTGACACACACGAACACACTTTAAGAGATTGTGCTGGCTAACCCCGTGCATGTGTTAGTCTCTGCTGATAAGCTGTGTGATTCACACAGAAACACAAAAATCTGACGGAATAGAAGCACAGCTGCTGCATCAGACGTGTGCACACGTGTAAGTGTGTGTGTCACTATTTGTGGGGATGTCATGTTAATGCAGAACTATAAAGTATTCCCTCTGTTTATAGAGTAATTTAAAATTATTCTAAATGACAAGTGCCTTAATAGAAGCATATTACTGAACGGAGGTCAAAATCTATTTGCCAAAGCAGCAGATTATGTCTGATTGTATTTGTAGGTCTGACAAAATAGCTGTTGCACATCCACTGACTTGCAGTTTGAATTATTTTATAGTGACTTTATACTTAATGCATCTGTCGGATATCATAGCAAAGGTAACAGTAACAAGTATTTTAGAGTCAGGCAAACTAGATATAAGAAGTGAAGAAGTATGTCTTATGACATTCCCTGCATCCCAGGGAGGTGAGCTTTGGAGGTCCTCTGCAGAGAAACATCTATCTTCAATCAAACCTTAATGTTAGAGCAGCGTTTTGGGCGTTTTAAGGTTTGCTAAGCTGCATTTAAAGGGCTCAGAGCATGAAGAATTAAACTCTCTGGGCAGAACTCTGTGTCCCATCATCTGCTAACACCATCGGGCATGGGGGTACTCTTCAGCAGCAGGGATCAAGATGGGTCAGAATCGAGCAAAGAGGGAATGCGGAAAAATAAAGAAAAGCTGAGTGCGTGCAACCCGGGACTGGTCTAAGGATTCATATTTCAACAAAACAACCTGAAGCATAACGCTTAGGTCAACACTGAAGTGGCTTCAGGACAAGTCTCTGAACGTCCTTAAGTGGCCAAGACAAACCCCAGACACCACAGAGCATCTGCGGAGAGACCTGAAGATGGATTTTCAGAAAGTCTGACAGAGCTTGAGAGGATCTGCCAGAAGAGACTGACCAAATACAAGAGGGAAGAAGCTTGTTGAGACTCAAAGCTGTAAAGGCTGCCAAGGAATTTCTACTGACTCAAGCATCTAACATAATTTTAAAAAGTGTTCAAAAAGTTGGGCTCTATACAGTGTTCGTGGTCATGTAGGAACCTAATTTGTAATTGTTTTTGGTGCTCTAAGGCACAGAGGGATGAAGCTGTATCAGGCTCTGAACAGAAAATATCACCAATCTTTGACCATTCATAATCCTCCCCTTGACTCCATCCCTCGCTATCCCCTCTCCTGCCTCCATTCATCCCTCCATCCTCTTCTCCCTTCCTCACCATGCTGACTTGGGCCATCTGTCGTTCCAGCTTGGATCGCGGCACGTCGTCAAAGTAGTTGTCATTGCTGCGCTGCCTGCGCCGGGCGTCCGCCTGCATGATGAGATGCTGCACGTCCAGAGATCCACCCGGGACCCCTGCTGTGTACGCGGCCTGGCCAACTGATGGGCTGAGCTGGGGAGGAGTGTGGTTCCCACCAGGCTCCTGGGACAGAGCGGGTAAGTAAGGAAGTAAGCAACAAAGACTCATTCATCATTTCATAATGTGCTGTGTCACTGCTGCAAGCACAGTAAGTAGGGCGATTGCATTCACTATGCAATGTGACATTTTATTTGTGCATTACTATGCTGCTGTGTACTAGAATGTTAAATTGCTTTTTGAAATCAAGGACAAGGATGCTGCACTGTAACCAGGACGTCTCAGGGGTTCCATCACGGGGTCCTTAATTACAACACTGAAGCTTTGCCTGGTCTGTTAAGTGAACTGAAAGAGATCAACTAGATCCTGAGGTGGAAAATTATGTTTAAAAGATTTTTCAGATTGAGCAGAGACTAAAATTCCCAAAGGACTTATGGTTTTATATGTTTAATGGTATGATGGTCTTATTTCTCCTGGGAGGGCACTGACTTTTAGTTTATAAGAAGACTCAAGAAGCCTTTTCGGAGGATTTCTGAGACACATTCAACCATAATGCACTCATCTGTCTGCCACTCTTTGCACTGTAGTACTGAGTAAGCACAGCTTCCTGCTCATAGTCTGAAGAAGGAAATAACTACAACAGTGTAAAGGCTTGGCTGTGAAGAAAAGAGCAGAATGGACCAGGCAGAACCTCTGAACATTAGCACAAACATCCGGAGAATGTTATAGGGACATTACGGCGCAGCCCCAGAGTGAGAGGGAAAGCCAGTTCATTGTGATTAGCATCCAGGACGAGCTGGCAGGGAGGAAACTGCAGTGGGACGCCATTTTGTGTCTGCCTGAGAGATCTGGGTAATCTGTTTGGTGGTAACAGCAGCAGTGGGGAGGCTGCATTTCCCTCAGAAAAACACAACAATCTAGAAGGGGACAAGTACTTTTCTCTCTCCAATAAATGTATAATTTCAATCTACTCTGGTTTAGAAATTGTTGAGTATTATCACAACGTACTGTTTACTCAGACTCACCCGTAGGGAGATGGCCCGCGGAGGTTTTTGTGGTGTGTCTTCGTGTAGCCGGTCCCCCAATGAGGCCAAGATCCGTTTTCTATGTCCGATTAGACTGATCTTCAGAACCTATAACAAATAAATACATTATTAAATTAATTTAAGCAGTGCAGATAAAATGACAGCAATGCTAAAAATGATTTGATGCACGAATTAATCTTCTGTTTCACCTACTATAATGTGAGTTTTCTCAGTTTTATTTCATTTTAAAGAAGATAATTGTTCAGACAATCCAAGCAATATAAAGAGAATAGATTAAAAATTAAATGGAAGTTATGATTTTATTATTTATTATTTTTTAATATTACATTTTTGAATTGGTTATATTGTGTTGTTAAAGCAGCTGTGTTTATAAACAAATAACTAAATGTTATCGCAATGACAAAAAAATGATCATGTGCATAAATTCATTAATATAGTTCAAGGGATTTGAGATGGAATAAAATTATATCTAAGGAAAAATATCATGTAGGTAACAGATTAACAGGAGAAACAAAAATGGGATGATACTGCTATGCAGAAAACATTTTCACAAAGTGTTGCAGCTCCCAGGGAAGTTCTAATGAGGGAATGAGGATAAAATGGACCCCAAGCACACGCATACGTCATATTATTACATAACCAACATGACTTGGATGGCTATACCCAAACTCTAGTTGTTTTGTTACATGTACAAGATCATAAAGTGCATACACCATGTTCCTAACGTAAAGCACGCCCCACAGAGTGTGATGTTTCCTGTATTAAGACTCACACATACACACTTGGACAGGCTGATTAATCTAGCTGTCACTGCTGGTGCAAGTTACCACTGTTCTTTTCTTTCTGTCAAATAAGAAATGACCAATTCCCCAAGCAGAGTAAGAATTAATCAGACTTCCTCACTACAAGCCAATGTTTTAAAAACAGGGACTTTTACTTTACTTCTGTGAAACACATGATCAAAAACATTGAAAGAAGGAAATAAGACAGCATGCACAGCCTCGCGCCTTGGATATTTAATTATTAGTCCGAAGCTCCAACACTGTATGTAAGAACCTGTAAACAACAAACAGGACCCATCCAGGCTAGCGTCTCCTAGTACCTGTCTTTATCAAGGCTAACGATAAGTATAACTACCAGGCTCTAGCTCTGGTAGATAATATAGATCTTCTACTCAGAAACTTAACTGTCAGTTCACATAAAACAACTCCAACACCGTCACATTTCTAGGTTCTTTGCCAAGGTAATTATTTGTTAAAACATTGTTACTGAGAGCTGAGAGTTTTCTTTCCACTGATATTCTTCATGAGATACAGATTCACTAATACGAGAATGTGGCAATTTTGTAATAGTCTCTCGGTTTTCCCCAGGCGCTCATTACACGGGCACAAACAGAGACAAAAGCTCACATACACAATTGGACACCTATGAAAGCATTCATTCTTTCTCTGGTCACCAGGCGTCCACTGACTGTGCCAGTTACTGGGTTTTCTAAAAGAGGCGAGCTGGAACATGGCAGCCTTTTCTGGGATGTTGTTTCCGCCTTCTGGCAGCCGTACTCCACTATACAACAAACTGTTGCCTGGCTTTATGGGGCTGTGTCTGGAGGTCTTCCAGTAAAGGTATGTGCGTGTGTGTTGGTGTGTGTGTGTGTCTTCAGTGCAAAAGGTGGTAATTAGCCTCAATGTAAGGCCTTGCTGTGAGTTTAATGACTCTCTTGCTTCTAGTCAGTGCAGCTAAAAGACACACACAGATACACACTCCATCATCTACTGCGCCAATTACTGCCCTACATCTGCTGGAGAAACAAGTGGTGGGGCGTGCACGTGCATTGTTTTTCGTGGGAATAAACCTAAATCCCATGCGTCATAAATCAAGAATATGCAAATTGCATGTAAACAGCTAATGTATCCAACAAGCTGAAAAATGTAATTTTCTCTTCTCTTTTTCTTTGCTATGTCGGTTTCATAAAGTTATGTTTATATTCTGAGTAAATGGGGAGTAATGAGCAGATAAGAACAGGTTAAACCACATCCTACACTGTTTTTTAATTGTTAAAATTAGACAGATCAAAGGGAAACAGAGAGAAGAGCTGAGTGTTGTGGGTAGTGGAACTAATTGGCATATTATGCCTGCTACATGCTCCCTCCACCAATTTTTACTCACTCACCCTTCCTCCTCTCTAGCTGTCACAGCTACTATCCTATTCCTTCTTACACGTTGTCCTTTATGGGCAAACAGTGTCAGTGATACTACACCCTCTATATGCCTTTATCTTTACTAAGGAGAACTCTGGCTCACTGCATTTGATGCACTCATTGATCATGTGATTTTATCTTATTCTGCAGCTTCTGCTAAATCATTGCTTCAGGTGCTGGTAACATCAAACGGGAATGCAATGTTCTACTGGTAGAAAGAAAATATACACTTCAATTAAGGACATTACTGAAAATTAAAAACTATTTCAAACAGGTATCCTTGTTTCCAGTGTATAAGCATTTCTGCTAGGAGTAAAAAATATACTACACTACTCTATACTATAGATTATGACCTGGTTGAAGGAATTTCTGTGCAGTAAGTGGAATATGTTATAAAATATTCACTCTCCACTCTGTCTCCTGAGGGGCAGTAGTGTGACACCAGTACTCACATTGCTGTGTCTTCACATATAAATTCACACGCACACACACACACACACACACACACACACACACACACTTCAGAACGGTTACAGTAACTGCCTTAAACGGTGTGTATCTGTGTGGTAGACTCTGCCTTATGCAACAGCATCTACTTCAACTACAGTAGAAGGCTCAACCTCAGCTTCAAGTTCAACTGTTACCATGGCAACAAAGAGCTGCAGCAGCCACACACAAGCACACACACGCATCCACAAAAGAAAAAAATCCACGTGCCCATGGTTGATATCCTTGAATGAGCGACACGCTGAACATGACCCAAACATAATTGTTAATACACACTCGCGCTCTGTCATGCATGACTGCAGCTACACCCCATTTGGATTTAAATCATATTAATAGCAGCCTTATATACCTGCAGAAGTAGGATGTGTCTATTGCTATCACACTAAATGTACTCATTTAGGGTCAAGGCTATACAAATCAACTCTGGAAGCTCTGATGACGTAACCTTCACAGAGCAACATGTGTATGTTCGGTGTCAACAGCACTTACACATCACTGACTGCAAACGAGGGGAATTTGCTGAACAGACATTTATCTGCCTGCATGGTTGCTGCACGGGAGGATGTCTGGCGAGGATGTCGTTGGGACCCAAACTAACTGCCTCTCACTGATAAATGTTTAAAACGGACTGAAATAATAATGTAAAGGTTCAATAAATTCCAAAAACAGCGGTCGGGACCGACCGTGCTCATGCTGATGAAGGAACATGCTACTTAGTGCACAGGCAGCTCATTGGGCAGTGTATTACTTGTAGGTACCACCTACCTGAACATTGCTGCAGACCGTACGCATCATATCAACTGTATAATCTGACTGCAGCGACCACATGGCCACAGAGCAGTGTTTTAGTACACTGTTCATACTTTCCCATCAAATACTATAATATGTGGTCTGATACGGTGAATGTACAGAAATAACTGACGGCATACAGCGTTGTACTCTTTAAAACCTAGACCTGAACCATCAGTTTCTAATTCCCTCTTTTTCTCCTTGTTTTTTATGTCTCTCTGTCTAATTATTAGGTTAGTGTTTTTCATTAACGAAGTATGAAGTGATCTCTTTGCCTGCAGTGTCTGGCTGAGCAACAGTGCTGGTGTCTTCCCAGAGTGTATATATGTGCAGATCGATGAACTGATCCTGTTAACAGTCCTGTTAGCCCAGATTGAACAGATTAGCCATCACGCATACGGCAGATGAGATGCGCTTTCTCCCAGCCTCCTGTCACTTAGCTGCACGATCAAACTCCTAATGACAATCTGATGCTTTCCGTTTAAATATTCAAGTTAATTTAGTAAAAAGTCATGAAACGAAAGGAAAAAAACTCAAATCAGAGTTTCTTTTACTCTACGTCACTCCGAATATAGTGTGTGTGTGTGTGTCTAAAGAAAATTACAAGAACATGCTGACCTCTTTAAAAATAAAAGGGACATCGAACGATGACAGCTGTGACAAAATGACACATCTTGCAAAGAAACCAGCGCAGCAATAGGGGTAAGCGTCAGCATTACCAGCGACCTCTCTCATTCAGGACACAGGAGACAAAAAGCCCTTTCTCTCTTTCCTCCTGAAGGAGAGGCTGGAAGCCGGTGGGACCCAGTGGAGCATAAAACCCAGTGAGTGAACCCACAGTCCAGCCACTGTCTTTGCTCAAGCTAGCACATAGTTTTAATGATGGAGAAGGAAGAGAGCGAAAACTCTATTATTACTCTCTCTGCTTCTGTTTAATCTACATTGACTAAACAGCCCTTTCATCAACCTCACATGCCTTTTCTGTTCCCCTCTTTTCATTCTGTTCATGTTCCCCTGACCTCGAATTACCTCTCATCTCTCCTTTCCTGCCCACATATTTTTCACTCTGCTCCCCACTTGCTATATACAGATGATGGAGTGAGAGGCTAGAAGAGAAAAGACAGCCAGAGAGAATAAATAGTGTGAGTGTGTTTGTGATTTGGCCTAATAAAAGATGGGGCTTTGACGCCAAGAGCTTCTTCTGTTCAGCCTTGGCAACTGCATTTGATTGGTCCGTGTTTGTTGGCTTCTGCTGTGTGCATCTGCCTTCTCTAGGCTGGTGTCAATGTGACCAGTCACCTCTCCCCCTATAGGCTGTAAAGTTGTGACCTTCATGATATCAACAGGCGTCTCCAGTCACTCAGCCGCTGTCTGCTGTATTTCCCACCACTTAACTCTTTCCAGATGAAAATGAAAACTCTTGAACTTTCTGCCAATATCACAAACATATTCTACATTTTGTATTATGACATTTTTTGATTTCATATTTCAACTGTACTTAGAAATAAATGTAAATCATTACATTCAGCCATTTCTGATGTAACTACAAGACCCAGAGTCAATAATCTTGAATATTTCTAGAATTTATGGCATAACATGAATGTGTCTGGAGTCGTGCTTCAAGTATTTGGACTTGAACAGAAAGTATAAAGTCCTGAACACAGCACAACTACTACAGTCATATTTAAATGGCTTATAGATACATTTGAGTACTAACTTCACACCAGGTTCATCCTGTGGTGCGAGAACTGTCCAGGACTAAAGCAAAAACCAGCCTACATCCTGCAATCAATATGATCTGTTATCAAACAGCACTGGTGCTATGTGGACAGCGTGCACAACCCTCTTGTGTGCGAAGGCATAGTAATTTACAATAGCTATGTTTAGATCATTTTTCATCTCCATTATTGATGTTTTTCTTACCCGTAATACTTAAATCACAGCCAGCCACCTTCCTTTCCCTTATTCTCTCGTTGTTCCATTCCTCACTTGATGTGTGTGTTGTTGCAGGTGGAGCCTTTCAGCTGGAATGATTAGTATTGATTTGCCTAGGCTCCTGACAGATTACACACAGACATTCACACGCAGTAAAACACGCGACCCAAAACTATTACCCGTCAGAAAGCACACACTCTTAAGCAACAACTGGGTTTATCACAGCAGAGTCAGGCTTAGAACTACAGCTTCTCCTACACACTCATAATAAATATAGATATACGTGTGTGTGTATGTGTGCATATATATATATATATATATGCACACATACATACACCAGATTAGGGAGTGAGGGCACTGGAGGGAAACCAAAGACCACTGGCTGCCTAGCAACCGAAGAGCAGAGGGGAGTTGCAGCTAAGGATGATGTGTTAAAAATGATGTCCTACAGGGACCAATAGAATGGCTTATTTTATTGCTAAAAAAAAACAACCCCCCCCCAAAAAAAACAGGCAGCCAATGAGAGCAGGTCATTAATAAGGCCGCCTACACGCAGACAGATACAGTATATCTCCATTAATAGAAAGAGAACTGTAACTATGACTGTGTGTGTGTGTGTGTGTGTGCGCGCGCAAACAATGCTTCATGCTGCAGGATCAAGGCTGAAACGAGATCTCTCAAACATAGTCTTCTGCAGGCACAGAGCAGCATGAACTGAAGTGAAGGAATGGTGCAAGATACCTCTCAGCGTTAATAAGTACTTGAAAGCCCGGAGATGGAACCCAAGGCTGCATGCGTGTAGATACGTGTGCACTTCATGATTGTACAGTACTGTCGCTGTGTGAGTTTGTCCAGAAAGGTACAAATGTGGATAAACCTGGTTTTTCACGCCTGGTTTTTATAGCAGCACATAAAAATATGAATTGCACTTCTCTGATGTCAGGTCTCGATGACGACAGACAAAGGTCTTTTATTGACTGCGTGTACTATATATAGAAGAAGACCTGTGTGTGACCCACGCAGCTTCTTTGATGTGATGTCCACACAACAAAACACAGCAGGGGCTACAGACATAAAACCAGGCTAATAGGACACCTGTAGCAGCCATATGTTCATATGTATGCTCTCTGCTGAGGAAACGCTTCTGGTGGGACCTTGCTGAGTAATCCACCATGATTATCTGTGGTGGGAAACTGTTTGTCCCAGTTTTCCTCTTGATGAAGCAGGGTGCTTGTTCCCAACAGCCAGTTCAATAGGAAATCCTTCAGTAGCAGTGTCTGATATACGAGGTGAATTAGTGAAACAGCGTGTTAACTGTTTACAGGTTGAACAAAGATGCGGATAACCCTAGTAATATTAAATTCATTAACACGTTTGTGTGCTATGTTGTTTATAATTACTCAGATGCTACTTGCTAAATCCAGCCTAGTGATTTACAAAACCAAAAGTGAAAAGTGTCTGAATTACTGCAGACTTTAATAATAACTAAATTAATTGCATGGAAAGTCTATAATCCTGTACAGCCAAAAGCTAACCACAACTTCCTGTAATTCAGATCATTCCAAAATTGGAATTTTAGGGCGGAAAATGCATTCGACCTAAAGCTACTATGTACAAAGCTTAAGCCAAAACAAGACTCCAAATCAATCCACTCTGCTTCATCCACCGTCCCCTCTCCCTGCTGTGCTGTACTCTATCACAGTCTGCCCTGTTCTGTCCAGCACATTAGATAGTGATAGTTCATTTGTTGAAATTACAGCACGTAAGAATCCAAAACCAGTCAAGCAGAAATGCTAGAAACTGGTTGGAAGGACAAGCTTTGCACCAAAGCATTTGGAAGATGATGTCTCTGCACTGATGGTAGCAGTGTTCAAAGACCCTGAGACACGGCACACCTTTGACAGCAACTCTTCACAGTGTAACAATGTTTCTAATAAAAATTAGAAACATTATTTCCCTGAACAAATATGTGTTTGAGGTAATAGTGTTGCTATAGTTAAGATCTGTAGTGTAGTACACTTCTTCAAACAGCTATTCGACTCACCCTCTACACTGCTCCTTTTGTGTGCAAGGAAGATTAGTTGGTCCACATTCTCTGCGAACGTCCCATCTTGTTCAGCAGCTTTTTAAAAAAAAGGAGCCGTGATACACCATTTTCAAAAGGCAGTCGAAGTTTAAAGTATTCCCACATTCACTGTGGTGAGTGAGCGAGATGTCAGGCTCCCAAGCTGAGATATAGCCTGTGTATTTAAAATATTACAGATAAATATATATATATATCGAAATACTACTAACTACTAAAAAAGCGTTCTTTGCAGTGGCTAGTGGTCCTGTTTTGTTATCCAGTGCCAGTCCAGTCCCAGATATCCACACCTTGAGTGTGTTTACATGCACTTAATAACTCAGCTACTCTCTGTTCCCTCAAGTAAGCTGATTCCTAACAGCTATTTTCCACCGGGGACAGCAGTGGCGCAGAATGACAGCTGATTGTCGCCACACTACCCTATGGTTTTATTTCCTCCATGAGTGCAGAGGCGAGTTTCATAAGTGCACCAGAAGCAGCGCTGCGCTATGCAATGAACCACTGAAGTCACTAATATGTAGGTATAACTTCTGGCTTTTAACAACTTTAGTTACATACTTATATATTTCTAAGCTGTTTACAAGTATGTGCACAACAAAGTGTACAAGTTGGTAAAATCGTTACAGATCATTACAATGACTAAGACTAGCCGTCCTATATAGAAATAAATCCCCCCACCTAACCAACCTGTCAGCTGTTTAACATTTTATTGTTTGTTAAATTAGTTGAACAATTAAAAAGAAGTGTTGCTAAAGTTAAAACCCTTCACAGTGGAGAAGAAATCTGATTACTGATCTGCTGCATGTATACATGGATTTACGCCCACAAAATGTCTCACAGCATCATCCATCATGCTGTGGTTTCTCCAGATTGTCTTCTGACTAATGCCAGTCACTGAAGAGGAATCCATTGCAGTGACTCGCGGTGGTGACGACTCAATGAACAGAACTGTGATTGATCAACCAGTGCTTGAGGTAAACAGCATCGGGCAGGATTTCCAACTCAATCTTTCCGTCTGTCTGGCCTGGGAAAAATATTTCTTTGCGTGATTGTCCTGCTGGGACATGTCTCATTCTTTCTCTCTGTGTAGCCTCCCTAAAGGTCCTCACTTGCATTCTGTTCCCTGTCATCACTACCGGAAAACGGGTTTATACAGGCTAGCAAACATCACCATCCTGGTTGCTTGATATTTATCTACCAAATGATATATTAAAAGTTTAGAACAGCCATGGTAATATATTAGAGATTACCCTTCCTTTCCATTATACATAGACATTACAGTTTGATTGAGCGCAGACTTTTACAAACTCACTTAAAGTCTACCAACATCCCTCTCTAGAGCTACAATATCGTGTCTCCCTTGTCCCAGATTTCACTTCTCTCGCCATCTTCTTCCAGCAGTATGCATGCATACAAATGAAGATGGGACCTAAATCCAGGCAGCAACAATTTAGAAGATTCAACTAGTAGTAGTATTTGCTTTTTTTTCTTCTTTACATGATTCAATCTGGAAATTCAAGTATTAGCATGAAGCTGAATCCGATACGGGATTTAAACTGCTGCAGAGAAAGTCTTGTATCACAATATAAGAACTTGGTCTAGCGGAGATTGAGATTATGCCTGACTCTTCTTCAACTGAGATGAGCAATTTAGTTTTCCTCTGCGCATAAATCCACTAGAAAGAGAAATAAAGCAGACATCACCTGTTGTTCTAATACAATAAATATGAAGGAACAAAAACCTGTCAGGTTTACAAATGAACACAAGCTTCCCTGAAGTGGCTCCAGCACAGACTCCTACACACTAGATGCACAAAAACATTTATCTCCAACTCCTTCACACACAATCACACATCCAGTGAATTAGCCTAGTCAGCAATGATGATTGAGCGCCATGGAAGCATTCTGTATCATCCGTGTGCAGCATCTAGACCATGCGAGGAACAAAAGGATCAATGCTCAACATGATCTCTTCAGCTTATCTATTCCTTTTGTTTTACAGCGATGCCTCTTCTTCCTCACTGTTCTTTCCTCATTCCATCTCCCAGTAAGCTTACCTCTCCTCAGGAAAGGACTGATACCAAGTGAAAAGGTTGAGAAGTCGCGTGTAGTTCTCGCTTGTCTCTTCTCGTTCCGTCTTTTCTCACGCTCTTCTGCCTCTCTTCACTGTTGCTGCTCTTTCTTTTTCCTTCTGCCTCTTCTCTCTATCCACGCTTTTCTAGTTTTACTCCTCGCCTCCTCACCACCAGCTTTGTTTCTTTCTCTCACCCTCACACTCTCTGCAGATTTCCAGCGCTCACCAACTCCTCCTCCTTCTTCAGCTTGCGGCAGCCAGACTACATCTCCTACATGTCTCTGCCTGAGCGCGCTCTCTACACATTCTCTCTCCCCTGCTCTCTCTCTCTCTCTCTATCTTTCTACCCAGTTTACATCCCCCCTCCTCCTCTCCATCTCGTCACTATGGAGATGCTCGGCTCCTACAGAGACGAGCTCGTGCTGCCTCACAAGGTGTATATTTGTGTGCGTAATGAGTTGACAGAGTTCAGCAATAGCAATAATATTTTAACATGACCTCAAAAAAACTTTTGTTTAGCTACATATAAGCTCAGTTAGCGACAATCAGCTCAGGGCAGAGCTAAAACCATTTACACGATCATAGCAACCTCATTACTTAACAGGTTTCTCTAAATATAAATGCATGCAGAATATACAGTAGGAACATATAAGTATTAAATCAGACTTCGCTCCAACTATGACACCAGGGGTCGTGATGCTTTATATTGCACATGTGCATGTGTTTATGTACGAGAGCATATCGTGTGACTGCAAGTGTCACACAAATGAAATCCAACCCACCAAGCTTGACGTCATGCTTACCATTTCTGTCTTTCCAGGAGTTCGCTTACGATCCAGGGGAGTAAACCAAAGATGCACTTTAACGCTTCAAAACAACTAGATGGAAAAACACGTGAATCCAACTTTAATGGGAGATGGAACATGATTTGCAAATGTGCTTGCATTTGTGCATTAAAATGAATTTAAATCACAAGTTTTTCTAGAGCTTTTGATCAGATCACATATACTTCTCATGAATTTGTAAATATTCTGAATTCCATTTTCTCCAAGTGCTTTTCATTCACGTCGGTGTGAAAATTGGGCTGTTCTTCAACCCTGAAATTGATATGATCGAAATAGTAAATGGACCTTAGAGATGCCTGCTGTAAATCAATCCTTCTCCATCAGTAAACACAGATCCCGAGCAAACACCAAAGGAGGGATTATTGCTTCTCACTTGTTATCAAGTGAAGATGATGGTTGTGAAGTAGCAAGAAAATCCAGCTACAGCTGCACAACAGTACTACCAAGCTGCGGGTTTGGGGTGTGCTCGGAGGTCACACACATTATCTCCTGACACCTCCCACACTATCTCCAGCACAGTGAGCGCTACAACGGGAAGTGCAAATGCCAAATAAGGCTGCAGGAGAGCAATAGCGGCAGGCGGGGACGGTAAAGTACACTGCAGTCCTGAGGCAAATCCACCCACATGAAAATTAACACCAGCTACTACTCACTCCCTTTTCTCACACACTATGTGAAGGTGCTGTATCCTCACACATTTGGGCATGCTGGATATGAAAGCCTACAGCATGAAACAAGTGCGTGACAACCTTACGTTGAAGACGTCTTCGTGGTGTGAAATCTCATGAGAATGCCACCAGGTAAAGTAACGGAGGTTTGCATGAATGTGTGTCTGAGTGTGCAGGAACTATCGTATGATAGATGGGGTTTAGTCCTGTGGTGTCTAACGAAGGCAGGAACCATCTGGTATTGGGATGTGAGACAATCTGTCCATTTGGAGAGGTGACAAAGAAGGTGATAAGCACAGGAACATCATACGCGCGCGCACACACATTCAGAGTATTTGGAATAGTGTCAGAAAGTCCACAGTGCAGTCCACACACACATATCAATTCATTTATATCAAGTCCTCATATCTCTAGTCTCTATGGTAACTAGTAGCCGTCATGGCAACTAAGTACAAACGGTAGAACAGCTGAACTTTCATGACTGTTCTCAAATTTTTTTGGACCATTTGGACAGTTACACACATATTTACAAACACGAGTCGGTGAGTTTGAGGTATTCAGAACACCTTCGACACATTCCAGTCTGTCGTTGCTGAAATAACAACGTGGAATGCAAGGACATGCCCCTCAGGCCCGGCAGGTGACTCACAAACATGCACCTACACAGAGTTAACACATGCAAACATGCAGTGACATGCAAAAGACACGGATGATGGAATGAAAGTTTCATCTACAGAACATACTGTGCTTTCTGTGGGCAATAGGATGACGCGCTATGAAACAATGGAGACTGGTCGGGAACAGGAGACTCTGTATTACTCTCTACACTATATCTTACCCTATCATATCTAAAAACCATTACTATTTAGGTAATAACCAGTGAGAAAATAAAAAACGCTAATTTAGTTTTTACTGTGAAATTCTAGACCGCTTCTGCAGCTTTGAGGCTTCCAAAAAAACCTCAAGGAATCATGGTCGAACTCACAGCTCAGACGAACTCAACCACTGACAGGTTGCGAGAAGCCATTGTTTACTTTTATAGAATGATTATGACGAACCAGTGTTATTATGCACTTTAATGAGTAGGACTGTTTTAGTGCGATTTGGGATCTTCATCTGATGTAATGTTGATTCAAGAACTATACACAGATTCAGGTAATTAACGCTAACTCACATTTACATACATCCACAGAAGCACCTGACACTGTGCAGGCCTTTTCACCGTGAGCCGCACACATAGGAGACCACCCTATTCTGATATCGAAGCCCACTCCTCTAGAAAACATTAGAGGAATTGTTCCTTGAGGACCTGAAAGTATCTGCACTCCGCCATCGTGAATGTGGCTTCCCAAAACGAAATCCATTTCTAATTGCTTCACTCTGGTCTCCCTGGGGACTCACTTAAAATGAGAGCAATTTGCTGCCTTGATGCAGCTGTTTTGTACTTTCCTTGCCTCAAGGTGGTCTGACTGAATTGAGAGGGAGCAGCACCACCATGTGGATCTACACAAGACGTGTCTGCGTCTCCCTGCACTGCAGGGAAATTAATATTTATATCCGTGTTCCTTCTTCAGCGGGTAAAAGACAACTGAAAACAGAAGAAAGCAATAAATGGTACGATCAACAGATTAAAATACTCATCCATTTATAAACTAACCAGTCAGCCCAGTGTCAGTATGAACGGTGTTCAGCGTTTAAGTTGCTTAATAAAGCTTTTTAAAGTCATCATTTTTGTCCAGATTAAGCTGAAATGTTCCCAAAACAAACTCTTCTTCTCCTCACAGCCCAGGTTAAGGCCCAAGGCTCTAAATAATGAAGATTATAACAGTAAATTATTCTCGAGACAGCTGACAGATTTTACCAAGAGACTTGTGATATTAAAAGCAGGTTGATAGAGTCGTAATGTCTTCCCATTATTACTTTCTCAAGTACCTGACATAGCCCTCTAAATTAGTTTGGGTTCAGGGGAAAATTAAAGGCTCAGAGCAGATTAAATGGCAGCTCCTTAGAGACAAAGACTTGCAAAAGCTGATGTCCTCACACACAACAGTCCATTTACCATCATCTAATGCGAAGCCAACAAAACACACAATTTTATGCTGTAACACCGCAATGTTTCATATTTTCATTCATTATCTACAGATTATAAATGTCAGTATTGTCAGTATATACTACTCCATATGCTCAGCAGAATCAGATCAGTCAAATATTAATGCAGTGTAAAAAATAAAGCAGTGTGCACACTTACTCAACCATTTTTAATAATGTATTCTTTTAAATAATTCATTAGTATTAACAATTTAGAAAGAAGAAAGTCAGATTTAATAAGTTTTCATTTCACCTCTCCCACTACATGCTTTTATTTTATACCGCTGTATAACTGTACCTGAATATTTGCATTTTCTGCAATGAGTGGATGGACACACACACACACACACACACACACTATGACACAAGACTGGTTCAGTTCCTTTTGCTCTGTAGGATTATTCTAATTTTGATCTTATTTTAATAGTTATGTTAGTTTAAAATAGTTTTGTAATTATTAAAATATTACCATATCTGCCATGTTACCTACGGGATACCATGAAAAAAGTCACAAATCAAACATTATCATTTACAGTTTTACGTCCAAAAAAAGGTCAAGAGAGCTGTTGAGAATTGTCCTTAGTTTACAGAAAACTGTGCGCACACAACTACGATAAAGAACGAAGGTCTGCTGGGTTTGCATCTGAATTTTCTTCATTGCAGATGAACTGCAAATCAAAAATATTGACATTAGGATTGTTTAGGAATAAATAGATGTTATCAGAATGGTCAAAATTAAGAGCCAAGATGTGAGAAGTGGAGTTTTGTTTTATCATTCTGCAGTTAAACTGGAGGTGTGATGCAGATGACTTCATGAATGTGTGTGTGTGTGTGTGTGTGTGTGGCACACACAGGCAGGATTAAAAGGTTTTCTAAAAATGTTTCTCTTATCCCACAACAGCAGCACTGCACACACTGTCTGTACCCAGTTCGAAAGACACACACTTGTATCCTTCTATTTTAAAGTCCTCTAACAATGCTTAACATTCCTGAAAACCACAACATCAGTTCTCTAGCGATTATCTGGTGATTACTCGAAAGCAGTGGCCAAAGTCTCATTCTCCTCTTTCTCTCTTTCCCCATCCCTTCATTTCACTTACATGTTCCTCTGCATCACAATTTTACCCTCCCACTGCATTATATGTCTGTCTCAGTGAACTCTCCATCACCCCAGAGACGACTTCAGGAACAGCGTCTTGCTGCAGTGGTGCATTATCACTAGACGCCACTTCATGCAGCAGGGACAAGTGCTCTTTCTTTCACACTCACTTACACACAATTGATCAAATTGTCTTGAAACAGACACTAAGCAGAAGGTACCGTTCGAGTTGTGCATATTCCAAGCACCACCTACAGTAGATATACCATGTGTTTTATTATGCAGGTTACTTACATTGATTCCGCTTTTATTGATATTTAGTAAAAACATTTAGAAGGGTGCTGGAGCTGGTCCCAGCTTATACTGGGTGAGAGTACATCCTGGACTGGTTGCCAGTCTAAGTTACCAGACAGAGTCAGACAACCATTCATAACAAACAATCACACAGCAAAACCTCAAGTTAACATAAAGAACATAAAGAAGATAGCAATCACATAAAACAATTTCATGAAATTAATCAAAATTTGAATAATCAATCTATAGAATATACAGACGCTAAGTACTGTGTGTGTGAAAAAATGTTTTCTCACTCATTTACCGTGTGATGTATTTCACTGACATTTCTCTTAAATGTTACTAAGAAACCACAGAAAAGAGTTTTATGATATATTTATACGGCTAAAATACTGTATGTTGAAATAATTTAGGTCCATATACTGTATTTGTGCAGCCTCTAGTGGCTCTAATCAGCATTACAGCTGTATCTTTACCACACAGCAGGTGAGTTCGTTAATTAACATTCATTTTTTGCATGATTTTACATACATGCATATGGAGGTGTGTATGTATATATATATGAACACTATATGCAAATCATTCATTCATTCATTTAGGCACTTAGTAGATCATTTAAACTTAGTGCTCTTGTATGTATGGTCCAAAAAAGGAAATGAGATTTATAGCTTGGCTTGTGCTTTAGATGTCAAACATTGAAACACATACATAAACATAAGCATGTATTAACACTTTCTCTATCACACATATGCATTCCGAAACACATACCCTTACACACACACACACACACACACACATAAGTGCAGCATGTGGGCGGTATCCCCAGCGCTGTGAAACATCTTGCATCCCACATGCTTATATAACTCCCTCTCCACCTCCTCCAGTTGATCACTCATCACTTTATCACTTTATCCTCCACTGGGAAGTAAAAACACCCCTTCTCTGTCTCTCTCTCGCTCACTGAAATCAGCCAGACGGCCCCCTCTGCAATCGAGCATGATTTTGTTACACTTTGAGCATCAAAGAAGCACATCACTCCAATGCAATCAGACTGCAGTAAATCCCATCAATAGTGAAGATTTCATGATGGTAAAAAATGAATCATAAACCTGCACTAAGTCAAAGTCAAACTTGGTTATCATCCATCACCAGTGAGATATATATATATATATATATATATATACAGGAAGAGAGACTCAATCAAAAGAAAGCGGCAGCTAACTGTCTGCTTGCCCTTTATTACTGCACATTTCTGCAGAGTACAAGGTGAAGAGCACCTCCTTCCTGTTTGTGTTCTCAGCGAGCATTGCACAGTAATGAGAAGAAATGCCTGATGGGCATTCTGCACAGTGTGGCCTCAGCATGCTTCCCACAGTGGGAAACTTCACATCGACTGCAGCCGTGTTTTGGATAAAAGCTACACATTTTGCACGTATACTGGGGTATAGGGGAGCAGGGCAATATATGGAGCAGGAGATACAAACTCACTATGTCATGAAAGAGAAAGATAAGGACAGAAGCCAACAAGCCCTAGACACAACTGGATATGCCAGTGCTGTCCTCCGTTACAAAGGAAATGTTCATCAGAAGCCATCATTTGAGCTTTAAATGTTTTCTTCTTAGGTAAAAGTGAGAGGATGTTAACAGTTCATTAATATAGGAGATTAGTCAGTGTAACATATCATTTCACGGAGTCTAAACTGATATCTGAATGGTTCAAAGACAACTTTGCTAACTGTCATTCCATGAAAATAACAATCAGAATAACAACAACTAACAGTCAGTGTTATGTTGTTTATCCGTTGTTCATGTATTTTCAGGAGAGCAGGTAAAAAATACTACGCTCTTGTCACATACAGTATGATACACACTGTATTTCTCCACCAGTGCACATAGGAAGATTTGGATATCAAAAATGATCTGAGACTCACATTGATGAGCTCGATCTCCCAGATCTTCTTGACAAGCTCCATAGAGGTGTAACCATTGATGAGGAACGACTTGGTGTAGTCGCCGAGCTCCAGCGACTCCAGCCACTCTGCCACTGATGTGGGGTTGTTGCCATCGTAACCGACAGGCCTCACCTTTGGTACAGAAGAAGAGACGAGGGAGAAAATTAATATTTCCAATCCTGTATTACAAGATTTGATTTGTAAGACTGTCTAAGTTCACTGCTTCTGAGTTTTTCTGATTTATTTGTTCTTCTCAGAAATATAATGTGAGCACACACTGAATGTACTTATGTACTGAATGTGTTATTTTTTATCTGACCTGGAGCTTTATAGCATAGAACAGCTGGTTGAGAGCTGCTCTGTAAAAACATTATTCTGTTTACATTCTGTTTGACTGCTGCGCTGCACCTTATTCACATTCTTAATGTATCCACTCATTTCTACATGGGGATTATAAGAGAAGGAAATTAACGCAAATCAAATTTTTAGGCTGGGTCAACAAGTCACCTACAGCAGGGGATTGTTGCTTTAAGGGAAACGCTTCTTGACTTTAACAGATCATGTTTAAATCATTCACTTTTAATTTAGAAGCCAAAACGTCTTCAGTGAGGATTCAAAAAAACATCACACAACCTCCACCTGAAGAGCGGATTTGTCTACGTAAGTCTGTTCATGTGAGTTCAGCCAAAAGTTAAAGGTTTCATCTTTTTTTACAGTGTTTTGAAAAGTTTAGTGGGGATGAGAGGAGAAAAGTGCTGACTGGAGATCAAAGTTTTCTGAGTAGCTGTGTGAAACCCGCTTATCTCTGGGTCTCCCTTCTCTGTCTGTGCTCCCTTTTTCCGGCTCCATTTTCCCGCTCACTCTATACAGTCACATACCTTTGATCTTACTTTTAGGTTCAGTTGGACTCACACACACTCACACTCACACACACACACACACACAAGATGTTAGCATGTCTCTACCAATACTAAGTCTGCAGCAGGTGAGTTGAGTTGTTTAATTTCGTGGCTTGGGTGATGTTCGGCTGTGCTCTGTAGTGATGTACAGTAGAAGGACCCATTTCTTTTTCATGTTCGAGCATTCTGCAGAACATGCAGACAGGAACCCAACCAGCCTCAGAGAGAGTTATATCACACAGAAACACAAGTGTCTGAATTTTACATGAAACTGAACAGACTGGCTGAAGATAACATCTTGGAGATAAATTTTGTTTTATAGATATAGTTTTATATTTCTCTCATAAAAATAGACCATTAATTTATAAAATGTGCATATTTCTGAAAGTGCTTATTTCTTAAATGTCTACTTTGAGCTTGTCCTCCCTGGACTGTTTGATTTGCTGCAGTACTGACCCTGGGCAGCAGCCGTATGGCCTGTAGGAGACGTTGTCTGTGAGCAGAGTTGAGGATCCCAATCTCCAGCAGGTCCTGGTCCTCCACCACATTGCTGCCCTGCAGAGTAACAAAACAGCAATTTCAATTTTTAAAACACAACATCATGTTTTTTTTTTCTTCCTTCAACTGACAGATCAATGCTCTGCACACATGATGGTGCAGCAGATGTGTCAAGAGAAAAAAAATGTCTTGTTTGTGTCTATTCAACCTTCATCAAGCATCAGCTGAGAACATTACATCATTCTAATTATATACACACACACACAAAAGAGCCGCACCCAGTTATCCCATCAGAGGAACACACTTCAGTCAGTGACCAAGGATAACCTTGACTGAGTATCCTTATGTGTTCTGGGGAAAGCCAATGAGGAAATTATTAAGGACATATACAAATATCAGTTTAATAAAGAAGCTAAATGAGTAGACAAAGGCCATATTACAAATATCTTACAGATTCCACAATGTTTAAAGACAGTATTTTTCTCAACTAATAAGGTATATAAGTAAGGTATATGAGTAGAAAATAATATGGTTGGAATGTATAAAACCTTGCTTTAAAGAAACACGTCATTTGAGCCACCCAGCGCTAGCTCCCTATAAGTCGCTTTGGATAAAAGCATCTGCCAAGCAAAGTAAAGTAAAGTTTACCACTTCAATGTGGCTGCCATGGTATCAGTCAAAATATTTAATATTTATTAAAAAGAAAACAACAGAACCCTGGGGGGGGGGGGTCTAAAAACATCAAAAAGCATCTTTAATTTAATATTTGAGATGACAGGATAGGTATTCTCTCATCTATTTGTGCAGAGTGCTACCCAGCATAGTCAAAACATTTATGTATATGTGTATGCCTCCAAACGATTGCTTGGAATATTTGGTGCAACAACTTACTCACTATTACATTTATACCAACTACCAAACAGGCCTTAGCATAACACAGGCCTTAGTATAACACTTCTAGTTCATTGTATCAAACAGTAAAGCAATGGAAACATAAATCTGCAAATAAAATAGTGGTACACAGCACATTTGATACTCTTTAAGACTCATAGCGCACACGCAGCCAACTTGATGGGTATCATATGGACTCTCACTTTTAATTAATCCAGTGGGAAACCTTAAGAGACCTATCAGTCTCTGCCCAACAGAAGCCGAAAGAGGTCCTCATGCAGACAGATAATTAAAGGAAAGGTGGAATGAGAATAGATGTGCAGGCAGACAGCTGCAGCATAGACAAAGGCCAACTCAGACAGAAATGTAGTACCAGAAATACAGATAGTGCCAAAAGTGAGAAGTAAAGCCTTGCAATCGCTAAAATGATGGGGGGTAAAGAAATAGAAATGTGTGACCAGCTTGGTGGCAGGGCAGGAAAACTAGGTCTTGTGTTTACATTACAGCTTTAAGCTTTATGCTAGCATCAGCTAAGCTAAGCTAACGGAAAAGTGCCATATGTTGTATGATTGAATGACAACATTCAGGCTTTTGTATAGTCGTATTGTCTTATGTTACACTGGAAGACTTGCACCTTAATTTCGTTGTACAATGTCTCATTGCTACAGTGACAATAAATATTCTGATTCTTCACCCAACGCCAAGATGCAAATGTAAAAGCTAATACTCCTACGTTGTTTCAGCTTAATCAGGTTATTCTAGAGCATTTAAAATAGATGGATGTCAAAGAAGACCATTAAAAGGCATCTACTGCATTACACATACATTTAAACACCAGGCAACACTGTGCTTAAACACGGGTGAGTTTGGAAATGGACTTGTTAACACACACATCCAACCACTGAGTTTCTCTACATCTTCTTCCTCTAGGGAAGGAGACTCTAGGGACTTGTGCTCTCAAAAAGGACATTTTGCACCCAAGCTGCAACATTTTAGTTTTGGAAAAATTGATTTTCCTTTTTCAATATGACAGAGTACATGCAGGCTCCAGCATACTGAATGTATACTGAACTAGTTGGGAGTAGTACGGTTACGTTTATGTGCTGCATCTGCCTACTGTAAAAAAATGTTCTGTATGGTTAATATTTAATTTCTGCCTTAAGAAACTGCTGTGTATAGAGGTATCTGTACACCAAAGTCAATTTCTTGTATCTTCATCACACGATTAAATAGCAGACACTGAGGGATTGGAACCAGTCTACAAAGACTATGTTCTTGTCTGATCTTTTTGTGTCGATGGTTAACAATTATGTTTGTAAGTGAAACGTACCGCATCAAGGTATAAGACACACAACACCCGAGTAATGCTCAAATGTTAATGCAGTAATGCAGTTAAGAAATTCAGATTACGGGATAGTACATGAAACTGTAACCAGAGATCTTGAATCCTCTGGCATCAGTGAATGGATAGCATGGATGTTTTGAGACAGAACATGCATCTGGCAGCCACGACAGTCAAGTTATACAAAACAATCTTTAATTACAATATAAGCTAAATGGAAGCAGACAATACCAGATTGTTAACTGATGTCATAAAAAATACGCTGCATGATGTCACATTGTGTGTGCCATTGTCCGGTCTGTCTTTAATTGATTTCTTTACTCTGCTCTGGGGATCCATGAGCACATACTGCTTAAACTAATGCACCAGTCTACTAATCAATATACTCTGTTATTTTTTGACCACATCAGGTTGTCCGGACCTAATGATCTAGCGTTAAAAATGTTAACACATGAAAGAAGTTGAGAGATGACGCTAAGAGATGTTGTTTCAGGCATATTATTAAAGGTTCGTCCTTTAATAGGACCCACTAGTCTGTGTAGTAGGTAAGGTACAGACCCGGAAATCAGAAGAACCAGAAGATCGTGCTTTTCACACTGTGGATAAACGTATTCTTTCTATCATTTCCTTCATCAACCTGTTCGCTGGAGCCTCTTTGAGTTCATGGATCAGCTCCCTGGATGATTAATAGAGCTAAGAGCAGAGCCAGAGTTGAAGTAATCAAGCTACAACTTTACAGCAGAGTAATGGCTCGGGGAGTTGGAGCAGAGTAGGTGGTGGGGGGATTCAAAGGCATGACTAATTGCTCCCTGCTGGGTTCCTGATAGCGAGAGAGATAGAGCTCCTTAATATTTGTTCCTTTTCTCTCCAAACCTACTTTGTCTTGTTTTTATTTCTGTCTTAACATTATGTTTGCCCCAAATCTGCCATTTCCAAGATCACACGATGGATCAGGGGATAAATATCACATGGATGCATCAATGCAACTAGAGCTGGTTTGAATACACAGTACGAACTGAAGCCCGGTAAAACCACAAGTCTGCGTTCTCCTGCCTCCAGTTTATTTTATAGTCCAGACGTACACACAGTAAATTACTAAATGCACTGTAGGAGCACCGTTACAAACACTAACTGTCCATTTTGCTGGTGGTGGAAGGTGTTCAGCATCTTTTATGTTGATAAAGATGCCATGGCCTGTGGTGGTTGTGGTAACGGCACCACAGTGGGTCACAAACGCACAAATTAAAATTCATGAACAACGGCAGGGGGTTGAGGTGAAATCAGTAATACAGCCATGTTGGTCACCGCACGAAGGCCACACAAAGTACAACAAATAAGGCTCAGCATCTCCCCATTTCTTACTCTGGTCCCTTAATCACTCATCATTTCTTCAGCAACTGTTATGGTATTAAGTTGCCCTCTTTCTATTACACTGCTATTCAGAGATGGTCTGTTTCTGTTGCATCGTTAGAACAAAGCGTTGGGCAAAATAAACTTCACCAGTCTTGTTCTGCAGCTGTTCTTCCCATTACATACTACATGACATCATTCACACCACTGCTCAACCTCGCCTTTATCAGCTGTCTCATAATCTTCTTTGAGTTTGCTGTGATGCAAATGAAAAGGCAGCTGGATAAAAATAACTTTCAGACAGTATTTTTATGCCTCATTTCATCCACAATCCATTCAACATCAGTTTATGTGATGTTCATGAGTTCTGGTAGCTCATCTCTCGAGTGAAGTACAACAAATCATGCTTAGTCTTTTCATTTCCACAGTCTTCCTTCACTTACATATTCTGGTCACTCTGGTTTCTACTCTGGTGTGTGATGTTTACAGAGGGTGTATGTTTCATGGAAATGATGAATGATGAGCACAAGATGAATGGGCTCTTTGCTACACATCAGCCCCATAAAGATGCCACTGTTAAGTGCTTCTGAGCATGCATTAAGTCGTGATATATTGCATACGATCATGAGCTGTCCTTCTCTGATCAGATCAATCTGAACATTATTGGTAATGAAAACACCCTTAAATTAGTCCAATAAATGACAATTAGCCGTACCTTAATGATATTAATTATCAGATAAATAGTGTTAACTGGATGCATAAAATGTTAAAGTGCATGAATTGGAAAGGTTCATTAAGGTAATGAATACAATTGGCCGTCATAATATCACTTTCATCAGTTTTTCCAGGTTTTCAGCATCTTGCAGTTATTTGTTTTGCTTTTACAGCCTGCAACTTCACCAGTCTCATTGTTTTTCATCAGCACCGTATTCAGATTCACTATACATGCTCAGCACCAACTGGAGCATCTAGCAGCCATTAATGCCACACATTTTCTTCAGGTGTCAGCAGAAAAATACCCTAATAACCCTAACCCTAATACCCTGTTAGTGGTAAATGGTAATAGTGGACGTTTACTTGTATGTCTGTAAAAATTCCTACACACTATAGTGCTTTTTCACTCTTATATGCTGCTACAGATAAGATTCCAGGTCAAATTCATTTGTAAACCAATCAATTCTGCTCTGGAAATACATTTTCTAATACACTGACTAGATTCTGCCATTTGAAAATTGTTTCCCATAGAGAATGGTGCTGAAATTAACTTGACCCCTAAAAGATCTACAGCTAAGAAGAAAAAGGAGCACTACAAGTGCCAGCATAATCCCTGCAGCCTGTACATCAACTGCATTAATATCAATTTGTGGTAGATGAGTTTTCCCAGGGATAGACACGTTAAAACTCTCCTCAGCAAATGGGAAAGTAGAAAACCTTAAAAAGAAAGTGACCCACTCACAAATAGAACTTTGAAGTCACCACAATGTTTGCACGGCTGTTTCATCTCAGCTCTTTTCAATATTAATTGTCTCTAACGGCATTTCAGAGGAGGTGACTGAGCTATTGAGAAACAGTTTGAGAGCGACGAGGCCAAGAGAGAAGAGAATCCCCAAGTCTCTCAGAACGACTGCCAAATACTGTTACTGACTAGAAACTAGGTGCAAATGGGAGTAAAATACATTGGCACGCTGCTATGGTGCGTGAGTGTACGCCTGTATCAGAGGGAAGATGGTAGATGAGTCGCGGGTTCACCTGGGGACATTACTAACAGGGAAAACACATTTTGAGTAAAGAAACACGCAGAAATTGCTTATGTGGGCAGCGTATGTGTGGCATTGTCTGTACACACTTACAGCTGCTGCAGGGGACTTGCAATTTCTACTTATTCACCTGCTTACAACTAGAAGAATCAAAATATTATAAATACAGTTGCTTTGGGTGTTTGACTTAAATAATAATTCAGAGAATTCAGTTAGAAAGGATAGTTTCAACTAACTTCCTAAAAAATAGAATACTAATCTAGTAATTGACTTATTGATAAGATTAAAAAAGTTTTACATTTGTATAAGTACTAATTATTTTTCAGTTTAAATTTTTTCTTGCAATTCTGTACACAAAACATTCATGTAACGTGGTGTGTCCTGAACCACTCCTGGGATAACAGATGTGCTATTTAGGTTCAACAGCAGTTCACCGTTGTTTATACATAGAGGCTTTAAAATAAATCTCATTTTTACAATGAAAATCAACTATTTTTACTGGATATTGACTCCTAAGCCTAGAACATCTGACAACATTTGCTGTTTACTTACATTTTACGCATTACGTTTATTTTTAGCAGTAACATGTGGCAAGACAAATATTATTGAAATGTATTTATTGTATGTGCTAAAACCAAATAAACCTTCACATAATTTTAATACATAAGATGATAAAATGGAAAGAATAGGGATGAAGGACAGGACCGGAAGGAAGGAAGGAAGGAAGGAGGCAAGGATAATTAGAAGAGAAAAGTGACAAATACTTCAAAGTGGTGTGTTAGCAGCAACGTAGCACTGGTTATTATAGAAAAGTGATAATTAGCCACTGCAGGGATTCAAGATAAAAAAAAACACTTGTTTTAATCCCAGAAGGAAATTGTTTGAGACATTCAAAAGACAGGGGGTTAACAAGAATATCCTCTCATGCCCACATAAAAGACAGAAATCAGCCCCTAAAGCAATACATGTGAAATGCTTAAAGGGTAAGTGCAACCAGAAACAGAAATACAGATACACACAGACCACGTGTGGGAGAAACACTCCTGTTGCCAGGGCAACCAAAGGAACGGGTTCAGGTCACAGAGAGAAGGACCAGCAGCACATACATGCGTCCGCACACGTCACTCTGATAGTATCTGTGATTTGCTTGGGCCATTAGTGGCAACTCCACTTGAGACTCTTTATATTTCATTGTAGGCTTCTTCCCTTCTAACTGACTGGTGGAGGAGTCATCATCATGTTTCTAACCATCATCTGAATGGCCAAGAATCTCCACTGGCATCGTTTTCTCTGCCCTGAAAAGTTGTCATTTTATTGACACTAGCGACAATCTGCAGTAAACCAGACAAACCAGTACAGTCAGAATCCCTCTGCATCTTCCTGCCAGTGCTCCTGCTTTCAGCTCGCTCACCCTTTATTCTCGTGGAGCTCTGTCTTACTAACACACAGGCACACACACCGACACCAACATCAAATGAGTTTCTGAATGCAAGTTTCTCCTCCTACGTCACTGGAGATGAAGGAACCACTGGAAAAACGGAATCCGTTTGCATCCTGATCCACAGGCTACAGGTGGCTGCGACCATAATGTTTTTATGCACATGCATAAGTAAAAGTATGCAAAAAACAAGCAGCTTGAGGCAAGAACTGGATTTTTGCTGTGGTAGAGATGTGGCGTAGGATTTCTGTGCGTGGGAGGACTTCACATGGCATCAGTGGGGAGAGGCAGCAATGATGGAAAAGGAAGAATGAGCGAGAGAGAAAGAAAGAGAGGAGGAAAGAGAAGATGACACAAAGGCGAAAGACCAGTAAATTACGGAAACGAGCAGAAACAAATAGTCACGCTAATCACTGCAAAGAAAATGATTAGAGATGCTAAGCTACACAGCAGGGAGAGCTCAGACGGAGGTTGGACAAACAAGGACATTACACAATTTAAAAACACATAGAGATGAACAAAAAAAACAACATATAATAAAATTAAAGAAACATATCACTCTATCCTGAACACCCAGCAGCAAAATCTCCTCCTGCCTCCTTTCCCCCAAAACACTTGTGAAAACGCTCACCATGAACTGGACGTTGTCAAACCCATTTGCCAGCAGGTGGTTCTCGTACTGGACCAGGCCGATGGAGTCGAGCCACTGGCCCACGGACTGCAGCGGACAGCGGGGACCTATGAGGGGGTGGAGGGGCAAACGCTTCAGTAGGGAGTAGCCATCCACGCGGTAGCAGCGGCAGTCCGGCTGAGACAGCTGGCACTGCCACATCATGTTATGGCGGGCAAAGTGGCTGTCGAAGGAGCCCGCCATGCTTTTGAAGAGTCTTTCGGCAAGGCAGCAGGTGAAGGAGAATGAAGGGAAAGCAGGTAAAGGGGAAAAAGGTGAAGAAAGAAAGAGGAGGAAAAAGAGGATGGGAGCTAGACTAGAGGCATGGTGAGGGTAGAGGGGGTCTGCATGCAAGGGTGCAAGCAGGTAAAGACTAGGTGGAGGTGCCCAGATGATGGTTTCTCTGAACACAGCCAGAGGGGGGATGAGAATGGGTGAAGGCAGAAGTTGTATCCAGAAAAGAGCCTCTGTCCTGAGGGTAAAATCCTGCCAGAGATGGGTGTTGGATAAGACTGAAGGTATAGATCCGCAAGCAAAGGCGACTGTGTGTTTGTCGCACACAGTACATCAGCCTCTTCTCTCTTTCAGCTGTTGCGCTCGCTTGGCTGCTCCCCTGAGCTCGTGTGTGAATATGAGAGCGCGTGTGTGTGCGTTAAGAAAGAGAGAGAGCGAGAGCTGCCTTTGCTGTAGATTTCTTTATCAAGTACTCCCACTCTCATCTGTATGCTTCTGCAGCCTCCTCTCTCTTCCTCTCCTTTCTCTGCTTTCCTCCCTCGTTCCCTCCCTCTCTCTCTCTCTCTCTACCGCGCTCTCTCTCTCACTCACTTTCCTCCGTCTACCTCCTGTCTCTATCTTCTCACAGGGTGCTGATCGTCACCCTGCTCTCTTTGCCGCTCCTCATATATCTGGCTTGCTCTGCTGATAATAGCCATCACATCAGCTCCAGCTGCTTTGTCTGCAAGAAGCCAAGCTCCCTCCCACTCACACACCACACTCAGGATCAGTGTATGTATGCAGCCGTATCTGTGTGTGTGTGTGTGTGTGTGTGTGTGTGTGTGTGTGCTGTGGTTCTGTGTTTGTTAGTGGAGGGGGTATAGCTCGTTTGGCTATCACACGGCTTTATCTGTGTGGTAACCATGGTTAGCATAAGCTTCGCATTTCACAGATTAAAAGAGAGGAGGGGGGGTTGGGTTACCATAGAGAGAGAGGGGAATGAGAAGCAGAGAATTTCATGTACACAGGTTCAAAAAATGAATAAAAATTAGTGCTTGACTTCAGAAGATGACGCACCTTAGTAAACAATTAGTTAAACTACCTTACCTGGAAACCACAACCAATCAGTGATCCCCAAATTATATGTATTATCAGTTGCTTATGGTACCAATGAATACTAAACACAAATTATGTGAGAAAAGCTACCACGCTTTTTATTTGTCTCTCATTTATGCCAAAGATGAGGTGAGGAGGTCCTGTTACATATGAGGTGCAGCCCTTTCTGCTAGTTTATTCCCCCCATCAGATCCCAGATCACAGCAGTTATTGTAGTAATGGTAATGTTATTATAGCCAAACGCAATAATAAACTGGAGTTCCCCTTTAAGCCAAACGTACTCATGCATACATTATTGTGTGTGTGTTACCTGAGGTGTCTTCCTTGATGTCCAATCCACTTCCTATTCCTGCACCAATAGAGCTCATAATTTTGTCAATCTGAACAAATGAGAGAGAGAGAGAGAGAGAGAGAGAGAGAGAGAGAGAGAGAGAGAGAGAGAGAGAGAGAGAGAGAGAGAGAGAGA
>JAUMTR010000015.1:9185267-9256936 GCA_032270685.1 Microctenopoma stevenorrisi
GAGAGAGAGAGAGAGAGAGAGAGAGAGAGAGAGAGAGAGAGAGAGAGAGAGAGAGAGAGGGGAACAACCAGAGTGAGACAGATGTACAGTGTTTGCAAGGGAAAGTCATTTCCCAGTAATAAGGCTAACCCCTATTTCTGGATTCAAGTGTCACATAACATGATCATTACGCCAGCCAGCTCGCTGAATGTCAGTCATTTCCCAACTGTGAATTGAAAAAGCACAAAGGAGCAGAGAGGGGGAATATATTTTAGCAAGAAAATTAAAGTAAGGATCGGAGCAGAGATGTGCGGACTGGAGGGAGCTAGATTAATTCATTTTTAATGTCTGGCTCCTGGCTTTAGACTGGTCATCCCTGACCCCGGACCTGCTGCTAACCACTGAACTGTGCATCCTGCACACATCCACCCACCTGTCAGAGCTGCTGGCTCACCATGGGTCAGAAAAACCTGGCCTCGGTCGCACTGATCAGAGACCATTGTTTGAAGGTCCAGATCTGACAAATCCCCACATTGTTAACATGGTGATGGATCATAAAGGTGGATTCATCTTTGGAGCAGGATAAAGAATAATCTTGGTGTACTGTGCAAAGTATAATAATTACACAAAACAGTACCTGCCCAAAACCAAACACCTGACAAAACACTACCACTAACTTCAGCAGGTAAAGAGCTAAATAAAACCAATATCTACAATTAAAATGACGTCAACATGTGTAACACATGTTCTTTTAGTGTTTTCTGATTTGACGCTTTACTGCAACTCGTCTCAGCATGTCCTGCAAATACAGCAACTTTCTCTCCCCCCCCCCCCTCAGAATTCCCCTCGTATTGCTCCACATTTCCCCCTGAAGTCATCATATCTCATCCTCCCATAGCATGCAATTAAAACAGGAAAGGTCACTTTAATTGCTGAGAATTATGGGAAATTCCATCTGGTAATTCATCACTAGCAGCAAGTTTTGAGCTGTGTTGAGGAACTAATGAACATGTACATGCAAATGTGGCCAGACATGCACCAGTGTCGCTCCATTTGCCTGCCTTAGCATTATTGTAAAAATAGACGGACTAATTACTGCATTCCTTTTCCTGTGATGCGCATAATAACACATCCGTGTATAGCACGTCTGTGGTGAGACTGATGCACACAGAGCAGAAGCTAATATGTCTGTGACCCAGACTGTTTACGGAGGGGAACGATCCAACAGTGGCTTCCAGTGAATGGATCACATCTCTGTTAGAGACCCTTTAATACTGAAGGAGCCCCAGGCGCAAACACAGCAAGACCAAAACACACAGCTCCCCTGACCTCCACTCTCAATTCTCTATAACAGAAACCGCTATCTCTCTGATATCTGGTCATTCCTGCAGCTTCAAATCTATGTCGGAGCATGTTAAATTAGCACCAGGGCACCATAGCTCAGTGGCTTTCAAAGCAGAGATAAAAAAAAACATGCTGGTTTTAATCCCTTTTATTTACTCACTGATAAGATACAAACATCTGGTAAAAAGCAGTGCATGTCAAAAAAGCTTCTTATTACCTCTTCCCACTCAGCGGTGAAGGAAGGTGTCCTCTCCAGTCTTCCCCCTGGACTTGCACCCTCTGCTGGGCTTGGACTTCCTGGCCCCTGCCCCCGGGATCCAGAGCCCCAGCTGTGCTCCTCCTGCAAGGGAGCAAAATATGTTGCTGTTTCCGTGAAACAGGCCGTGTTTGGTTTAATGATTTATTTACTATGAATTGAGGAAGTTGTCTCATGTGCTGCATAACAGGGAGCACTTCGGCCCACATTAGTAATTATCCAACTGGGTTGATTGGGTTCTGTGTTGTTTTTGAGGTTACACTGCATGATACAGCAAGACGCTAACTGCCTACATGATTGCATAATTTATGCAACTGATTATTATTATTATTATTCACAAAATATACATTTACTTTCATTAGTGAGATCTCTACATGTCTCAGGAGACTGGAAAAGGACTGTAGGTAAATTTACCTGTATGGGAGACACAGAAACCAGATTGGAATCAGACTTGGACAGAGACTTAGACAGCTGCAGGTCCAACACACTGCGGGGCATAGACCTCATCCTCCCCAGTGTGCAAGCCCTTTCTTCGTATCCTGTCCCAGATGATGGCTCACCTCCTGCCTGGATGCTTCGTAAGACAGGAACTTCCCCGTTTTGACCAGACGAGTGGGAAGGTGGGTGGCCCAGTGTAGACCACCCGCGGGGTCGATCCACCTGCTCGCGGTTCCGAGGTCGAGCCTGATCCTGGTTGACCGTAGTGTGGAAGATAGTCCGATACACAACCTGTGGCTTATGAGGATCGCTGCAGGTCCTCTGAGCTAACAACTCATTCCCCGTCTTACCTAAGACCTGAGAGGGTCCTCCGCCAATCACAACGCTGAACTCAGGGGTTTGCAAAACGCTGCCCTGATTGTCTGTTGAGGTGTATTTATGCGGTTTGGGACTATAAAGATGATAAGGCGTGCGAGGAGTTTCACAAGCAGGGGAAGACCCATGAAGGAGGCCGGCAAACTCCTCTGGGATGTGGCTCTTCCTGCGCTCCTCTAACAGAGTGTTTGATGAGGAGGAAGAGCAGAGAGGAGGATCTGGCTGGTACGGGCCATCGTCTGCAAAGAAGGAGCACACACACACAAACTGTTGTCCTTATTCTGATTAAACCGTACAGGTTTGCATTAAACAACAACAATAGACGTTAATGAATGTACTGTTCCTGAAAACAAGTAAAGCAAATCTGAAATACACACTCATTGCACAAGGCACAGAATAGTGTCTAAATACGGAACAGAAAACAGAGAGAATAAAGCACCGAGGCTCAGATGATTACTGCAAAACAACAGAAGCTGCAAATAAGAAGATTAAAAACAAGGGTAATACATCATTTATTTCCCTGTAAAAAAAGTTTTGTTATTGGGAGGAGAAAAAAGGAGAAACTCCTGACTGACCGACACCTCGGCTCCTTCAAGGTCTGGTGCAGAAGTGTGACTTGAAATGAGTAAACTTGTGTCTGTACGCAACTGGGGCAGATGTTTTTACACCATTGGCTAGAATTTTTTGAGAGAGTGAGTTCAAAGGTACGTCTTTTGTCTGTGTGCAGTAGGGTGAGAGATGCCTCTGAAAGCTTCTTTTGCTTGTGTGTTTAGAACTGTAGAGGCATCTCTGCGCGTGCATGTGTGCGTCTGCTTGACTAGACACCTGCTGAGATTTTGTACGGTTATGTGCACATCTGCAAATGAAGGAGGTCAAACTGTTGTGTGTGTTTAAAATGCATAATGTAATGATAGCACAAGACGCAAAATAACATGTGCATTCTTCTTAATGCAAACTCCCCAGTGGAATCACTGTCAGATGAATAATTGCATGAACCCTCACCATCTCATATACACTGAATTTAATGTATAACATCATTTTAACGCATAGTCCTGCTGTCTGCCACCTTCTTACCCCCCAGTCTATGTTGTCAACCAGTTTAGGCTAGTGCTATCTGACTATGTCTGCCACATCCAGCCACATTTCCTCATGCAACAATTACATCAGGTGGTGAGGGATAAAAACATGACGCATCTTTCACTGGTTCGTGGAACATTGTACAGGATTAACAAGACTAACTTTCTAAAAGATCAGTATAAATGCAGTGTTGACATTTGTCCCCTCTCTCCCATTCTCCCCCATTGCTCTCTCAACAATGACGCGTTTCTTCTGAACCCCCCCCACTTCTTCTCCTCTTTATAAAGACGGGAGTTGTTGGCAACAGGTGAGCCTGCAGGTTGCTATGGCAACAGAAACCCCAGCACCAACATCTCTCCCAGTTTCGGGCGGCTAAGTGCCTTCGGCCTTCAGAAGCGCGACGGAAAAGTGTACAGCTGACGAACACAGCAATCAAATCAGCAGGTGTGTGTGTGTGTGTGTGTTTGTTTAGACAGAAAAAGGAATGTCTACGGAGGCAGAACACAGATATCTGCAAGTGGAAACGTAAAGGTTTGAGGAAAGAGAAGCGGAGAAGTTACAATGTTTTGTAAAGTTTTCTGAACGTATTTCAGGTGACGAAATTCCTTAAAAAGCTTTAAAAAGATCTCTTTTCATCTTTGCCTTACTCGCTGTCCTCTGTGTGTGTGTGTGTGTGTATGTTTCTTACCTGTGCATTTGAGGGAACATCAGCGCAAACTGAATAATAATTAAACTGCAGTCACCGTACTTCTGCTGAAATGAGCTGGTGGCAAATTGTTTTCTGCATTACACACCTGTATTTTCTTTGAGACAAACACAGGTTCCAGCATGCAGCAGTTCACTAGAAACTGATTGGTATGTGGATAACCTGTGTTCACCTCAAGGCAGAAAACAGAGTAATAAATAAACGTATATATGTGTTTGTGGAACAAGGCCTATTTCACAATATTAGTCACAGACTGACTGATGTGTCGGTCCATTAGTAATAATGATACTGAATAATGTGTGAAGTCATCACTTCCTCAAGTTGATAAACTGTGAGAAGCAAAACCTTCAGCTGTCTACATACATGCACCACCCACCTACCAGTGTGAGACAGGGAGCAGAAGAGAGTGAGTGGGAGAGAAACACATCTGAAATTGAGCTTTTATTTAAGGTACCATAACACTATATCTATTTATAGAAAAAATACACGAAAGTCATCACTCCTGGGAAGTCACAGTGGCCCAGCCAGGAAACAATATACACATTATATCTAGATAATGAGCCAGCTGGTAGTGCAATAAATCTGATGGCAGTTTTTTCTAAAGTGCAATCAAGACTAAATCTATGATTTGTCCATTTGCTTTATCCTTTATTTAAATTCACTGTTTCACTAAACCACATTATTATATTTTGTTATTAATAAATGAAATAAAACAAATAAATATTTATATAGAGAGGCAACTTTAGAATGAAAAGGCAGACTTTTGAGCAGCTGAGGTTTTAAACCCATAAATGGTCAGATAGACATTCCTCTAAAAAGTATAATTATTTAATCCTTAAATATGGTTACTACTATGGCGTTGAATTCCACATACACTATTCGAAACAAATCTTTTTAACCTATCCATTAGGGGTCAATGTCACAGTTTTTAGTGCTCATGATAAAAAGTAAATAAATGGAAAAGAGTGCGGGCGGAGGGAGGAAAAAAAGAAGAATACTGTCTGAAAAAAGAGGTAGAAGGGACGAATTCTGAAATACAGTGAAATAGGGAGAGAGGAACAGAGGAAAAAAACAAAATACAGAGCCATAGAGGGTAAGGGGACTACCTGACTAAATGGAAAACAGACTTTAAGTGGAAGGGCAAATGAATTATGAAGAGGCCAACTGCACCAACACAGCAAAACCGAAAAGCAGACGAAGGGGTTGACGAGTGACAGCGAGCCTGAGGTAAAGAGAGGGGGTGTGCAGGCAGCATGTAACAGTGAATGACAGGCTGAGAGAGAAGCAAATGAGACCTTATAAAAGTGGGAAAAGAAATAAAGCAATGACAGAAAGATGGACTGAATGACAGAGGGGAAAACTAGTGGAAAAAACAAGCGGGCATACGTGCTGGAGGTTATATGTCAAAATGTGATGGAAAAGAAATTGGAGTGAGGTTTGATTTATTGTATCAAAGCCAGTCAATTCATTAGAACTTGGGTTTGTACCATCAACAAAACCTCATTTATCATTGATCTTTACATGGACCCAAGGTGAAAAAATGTCCTTTACAGTTAAAATATTAATACCTACTAATAAACACTAATTACCATCATAAGCACAAACTTGAAGAAATATGTGACAAATATCTCACTGCATTCTGCTCAATAAAAATAAACCGAACATGTGCAGTCTTCTTCAGACAGACACACAATCACTATAACTACACAAGGTCATACAACGGGTTAATTGTGTTAGTGTGTTTGCAGGAAATGATCTAAAGATGTGATGGCGCTCTGTTCATTGGCCCATCTCTCGTGGCACCACACTGACTGTTATTAAAAACTACAGAGTAATATCTGAGATGTCAGTCATCCCAGAGATTAAAGACTGAGCCCTATTTCCCAAGCAGCACAGACCTGGATAAATCATTACCAGATCCCTGAGCCCCAGGTGCTAAACTAATGCTATGTTGGTGCTAGGCTATGCCAACAAACAGCCATCGATATGATACTGTATTAGTGGTGGATATCACAAGTACGCAATGCAAGTATTTCAATTCAATTTGATTCAGAGGCCTGTGATAGCTGGAAAATGATATCACGTGCCACACAATTACATTTCTATCAACTCATAAATGCAACCCAAAAATATTCAGATCATTAGTGATACTTAGGTACCAAAAACGAAAATTACTTTTGAATCCAACAGAACTTTAAGATACAAAGAGTTTTAGAGGGTTTCAGGGCTGCACATTGCTCCACAACCTATTCAGATTTTACACGTGGTAACTTAGGCTGAATGAATAATGCACATACAGTCAGTCAATACCGAGCATGTGCATGTTCACAATTACTTGCAATTACTTGCCCTCATTTTCAGGAGCCTTTCAATTAAATGATTAATGTCATGTCATTTCATCACAGTGTTCTTCAGAAGATGGAGTTTACTCTCAGAAACATATATAATCATTGTCCTTTACACTTCTATATTCCAACAATCAACTGATGAGGAAGAATTTTCTAATCTTTTCCCCAATGTGTGACTCGCTGTGCAGGCTGAAAGGACCCTGGCACTGCAGCAACCCAACGTGCATCTCTACGCTATTCTGACTCTGTTCTCTTGTTTTGCGTGTGTGTAACCACAGTCATTGTGTGTTGGGCTTCTTCAACACACACAGAGGACTTACACTTCAGTACTGTGCCTGAACACAGATGGAGCATGAGAGCGGCTGTTGCTGTTATGCTAACATGCTGGCCATGCATTTTCTTCTGTGAAAACACAATGTAACAGGTGCGGGTCAATCTTAACTCACCCAGTGGGAGGCGGAGCGAGAGGAAGGACTCCCTGCTGAGAGCATTACTTCACTTCTGATAGCCTGTATGTTCATATCTAAACCACCAGACCGCAGAGACTGAATTCACACTCTGATTCCAAATTCATGTACATAGAGTATATTGCCACGGCAACTAGCTCAACCCATTTTGCAGATCTGTTGGAGTCGGGAGTGATGACTGAGAGTCTCTCGCTAGTGTCGTTGAAGTTTCATTAGTATGAGTGTGAGTGAGAGAAATATCACAAGACTGCAAATGATTAACTGTGTGTACACGGTCCTGTGCCGGTGTTTGTAGCAGCTTTTCCACAGTGTCTGTACGTTCACGTTACCGCTACGCACAACCTCGACTTAATCGATTTCAGTCAAATCTGTATTATCTTATTCCTTTTTCATTAAAGCTGACACTGGAACCGGGAAAACAGAAGAATTCATGATACACGTAAAGACATTTATGGCGGTCACAAAATCTTGAAGATGTTTGACAAACTGAATCACAGATCACATCAAGTTTGGGCAAGCCGTGTTGGAAACTAAGGACATAAATACAAATATATAAATTAAGATGCAAACACGGTAGCAAGTAGTAGCAGAAACCTTAACACATACCTTTCAGTCAGCACCTCAACACCTACATATTTATAACATATAAAGCTGCATAACTGATGTCATGTTTTTCACATGCCCATGTTAGCTTTTTTGTCATTTCTACTTACAATGTTGGCTTTCTCCATTATTCTGTATATATTTATAGATTGTGTAAGGTCTCAAACCTTGCACTGTAGCGTGCCCTGAGATGACTTATGTTGTCAATTGGCGCTATATAAATAAAGTTGAATTGAAGAGTTGAATTAAAATATTATTAGTCATGATCTAATATATAGCTATGTGTTACACGATAACAATTCCACTGCAGACACGGCTGATCTATACAGCTGCCCTTTATTCTGTCTGATCAGGTCCTTCTGTATATTCCCTTCCTTGCCACCGAGAGCAGGATGCGTCTCTCTATGCATCTCACTGAATTGTGTTCCTCTCTGTTTTGAGTCTGGGTGTCTGTATGAGCGTCTTTTGTGTTCCGAGCTTCCAAACATGACTCACCATTACCTCGGGTTCTTTTATACAAAACAGAACCACAAAGGAGCAGTAGGATGGAAAACTAAACAAAAATAAAAAGATGGTGAACTAGAACAAGAGAAGCGGTAGGTTGATACAGCGAGAGCTGTCTTGGAAATAAGGCGAGGAATACTTTCATGCCGTTTGTCAATTCTAATGTGCATACATTTATTTAAAAGTGTATTTTTTAGCAAATATTTGCCTAAATGAATGAATGGGTGCACAAGCAGAATCTGTAAACAGAAACCAGAGTCCATAAGACCATCTCAATGAACGTTGGCGAGAATTTTGGTCATCACGTGAAATTTGAGGGGGATGGGGGGTGAGGTGGACTGATTATGACACTAAATTATATTAAAATAAATTGTATTAATTGTCCTTTCATTCAGAGGCAGCAAATAATGTATTAATACATTTAACATTTGATGTGGTTTAATTATTTAGAATTTATCGTCCGGGAATGATCATCTGTTCAACGTCTAATGAGAGTCCACAGGTTTTTTCATATATTTCCTGATCAATGTGGACGGCCAACTGAACTGTCACCCTGTGCTGCCAGTGTGACTAAATGAAACCGAGCTCTCCATCAAACGCACATCTTGTTAGCGCAATTGCCCGAGGTGAACTCGGCACAACAGGCACAGAGTGTGATCAAAACCACCACTCTCATTAATAAAATTGTGCTGTCAATTAGAGCTACAGCTCTGACGGTGATACAATTTGAGGAGAAATCTTCAATATAAAAGGCCAACAGAGTCTTTAGGCAAAAGACAGTAAATGCACACTCTGTTCCAGGACATTGTTAACCCAGCTCTGTGGTCATTTGTACCACGATGAGGACAGATTATTAAAACAACTGTAAATACACCCCGCTTCTGTCTGTGCCTAAAAAAATGTATCTAGAACTGAATCAGCACTTCTGTCAACAAAGACAGCATATTATTAAGTTACCAACGACAGGGTATATTTCACTGCTTTGCATCAGATTGCATTAGGCTGTATAGGTGTGCAATGCCAGCTTGCATGTAGAGTATACCGCCACACAGAAACAAAACTGCATACATAACGAAATGACTAAACATTTTTCTAGCTTTCTCCTCCTCCCACCTATCAATTCTGACATAACAGGTTTTAGCCTCGATTGACTCTCCTCTACCTTTTAGCCGAAGAGTGAGAAATTAGAGGGGAACTGTGATTTTATCACATCTGCCTTCTGCCTGCATGACGGAGGGCACATATTCAGCACATTCAACTTAGTTAGAAACAGCAGGAAATTCATGTCATTTTCTATAAGTGGAGAGTGCTTTTCTGCTTCAATGCCAAATTGAGGGAGGTGGGGGGGGGGTGTCTGCGTCGTATGTGCATGCTCATGGCTCGATATATACTGTATATATAATACGCATAAAAAGGAAATTACTTTAAATGTGACAGACCTCAGCTGTCAACTGGCTGGAAGAAAATCAAGTAAAAGCCATTAGAGGCTGTGTGGGTGTGTGCGCACACGTAGGTATATGCATTTCTCTTGGTGTGCACGAGTATCAAATTAATGCTGCAAACAAAGGCACTGCTGACGCCGAGTATGACTTAATGATTAGGCACAGCGGGCGAACGGGTCCGTTTTACATTTCGTGCATAAAAGTGCGCCTGCGGTTGTGAGTTGATGTCGAGGTACAAGTGTAGTGTGTGACATCTGAAAACAAAGGAGCGTATTAAGCAACAGTGGTCTAATGGCCTTAACTCTTTCAAGTAAACAGAACCAGTGCCGCACCCACACACAGAGCAGCAGATCATTTAGCCATTCATGGCTCATTACCTGTTAGAGCAGATTGATTACTCAGCCCCTCTGTGACCATTTGTGTAATGAAGAAACTTTAGTAGCAGCTGTTTGTCATAGCTGGTTGAGAGAACTCTGGAGAAAATAATTCTACTTGTAGTCTGTGAAGTGATCTTTATGTGACAATGTAGGTATGTAGGTCAATTAGTCGGGTAAAGAAACACAGACTCCATCAGGAACGGTTCTCACCACGGCAGGAAACCTGAAGAGGAGTTTACCAAAAACTAGTGAACTAAAGTAGTGTACTTCCAGGGCATTGCTGTATTCACATTATTATCAGACTGCCGTCTGCTTTTCACGTAGCTTGGGTTTATTTATAGTATTTGCAGTTTCCACTAAACATTGCTAAGACTTTCTGGGTGACTACAGTAAGTTAAGACTACAATAAAACTAACAACACATTTACACCTTCAGCAGTTACAAAGCAGCATAAGTATTATTTTATTATTTTAGCTCTGAACTCCAGAGGGAAATATTTGTATATTGTTTGACTGCTAATAATATTTTACTGATGTTGACTAGCTACTGTCTCCTGGTTAGTGCTGAGAAGGAAGTGTAGACACTGATAAGAGTGAACAAAACAAGTTAAGAATCATACAAACAAAAACAATAGTCACCCATTTTTAAAATAAAAATACTTATTGCAGCTTTAAATTCTGGATGCTGACTAATCTATTATATGTTATATTACAAGTATTTATATTATGGGAAGGAAAATAAGCAGTGAAGTGTTTCAACAACTCCACAGCCAAATGAATAAACACAGACCTGCAAATTTGTGCCTGTTACTGACTAGTTGTGGGGGCCACTGCATAATTCATAGAGAATAACTGCATCAGCAGTTGCACTTCCTGCATTGCACTTGTCACTCTGGACTGAGGGCAGTGAGGGAATCTGCTCTCGAGCTATGCCCAACATTACACAAACGTGGTTCTGCAGCATCAACAATAGAACCGGTGATGGATCCGGTTATAAATAGTCCTTTTTATACAACTGCCCACGCAGGTGGCTGACACCTGCATACCTCGCTGCAGGCCAAGATATTTATTGTATAAATGTTAGGTTGGTGTCAAGGAAGGGTTCAGAATCTTAAAGGCTCTCCGGCCAAGTTACAAGAGAGACAGATGTGGAAAGGAAGTAAGTAAGGGAGGACCTTTTATGGTGAGCAAGCAAAAACAAGTGTCCCCTTCACTTTCTTTTCCTCGTTACTCAATTCAACCCGCTGAAATCTCACATTTCATTCTCTCACCGCCCCCCCACCCCCCATTCTCTGTCACACCCACTCTTTTTCACTGGCATCCTTTGAATTTTATGACTCGTTCACTTCTATAGACACATACATATACAGTATACACCTCTTTCTCTCATTCTCCATCTCTCTCTCTCTCTCTCTGTAAGCCACTCGTTACTATGGCAACCTCACAATAGGCCTTTTAAAGCTAATAAGTAGAGAAATCAGGAGAGATGAGCAGAAGAGTGAGGAGTAAAAAATAGAGAAAAATGAAATAGAAAAATAAAAGGGAGCCAATCTATTTCTGGCGTTGGAGCCTTAGGTGAGGAGAGGAATGGAGAGACAGAAAAAGACAGGCAAGGGTTGCTGCTCGACAAAAAGAGGCATTTAACTATATTTACATTAACGAATATCTCACTGCATAATCATTGGTGCTCTGCAGGAACAACACGGGTTTGATGCTCATATTAAGGCAGTCATGAATACCCACATCGATAATATGAAAGTCAATATCAGAGCGTGAACTTACTCTTAGTGCATTCTTAAGTATCCACCCAGGTTTTGAACTCTACTCATGATCTATTCCCAGCATAGAGAAATAGAAATTAGACTAACGTTTGCAAAGAAAAAACAAGTGTTTTTCTTCACTGATCAGTTATGGCTCCTTAATCTTTGTCGTCAGAGGACAGCGCTGTCAGACCCAAGACTTATTATGTAGCCTCAAGACAGAAATAACACACTCTTGTTACATAAATATCACAGTGAGGCTTCAGTGAGAAAAATAGATAAAGATTTCCCATTCAGTTTTAAGTCCCTGCATATATGGAAGCATGCACCTGTGGATTGCTAATCAGCGTGTTTTTAGTTTGAGGTACCTTAAAGATCAAAGTCTAGGTGGGCCTCTGAACTGGTGCTGGATGAAACACGCGCACGCACACACACACACACACACACACACCGCATCCTGCCAGGCCGGCTCCCCCTGCTTCGCCTCTTCTGTCTGTGTTTGATAGC
Source organism: Microctenopoma stevenorrisi (assembly GCA_032270685.1). Lineage (NCBI taxonomy): Eukaryota > Metazoa > Chordata > Actinopteri > Anabantiformes > Anabantidae > Microctenopoma > Microctenopoma stevenorrisi. Next base: position 9,197,450 of record JAUMTR010000015.1, read on the forward strand.
CGCGGGTGCTAGGGACAGTTGGACTGAAACCCAGGTGAGAGAAGGAACTAGACACAAGCACATCACCATCTAACTATCACCAAGGCTGCCACTTTGCCATGACAACAGGGAATAATATCTCTATGGTAACACACAGTGAGAAGTCAGTGACTAGGGAATGACACGAAGGAAACAAAGGCCTGGAGTAAATTCAGCAGTAAATCATCGGCTCCCAGAGTGTGGCACGAGTGTGGAACTTTCTTCACCAGGTCATAATGTAGGCAGCTCATGGCTAAAGTGTAAGGAAATGAAGTGGAGATCAAAAATAACAGAATATATTTATTTGAATAAATCTTTGTATTAGTTAGTACTGCTGTCCTTTTTTACACGCAAATGCACGGAAAACACTGACACTGAAATTAGTTACTGTGATCGGAGTAAATCAGTGAGTAAAACTCAGGTTTGGTGAACTTTGACAGCCTGTGTTACAACTGTGACCATTAAGATGCTGACACTTAGGTGTTCTATATTCCAGGCTCCAATTCAGCAATTCCTTGTTTAAATAAAAAAAAGCTAAAATGGCAGTGTGCACTAGTAACACCGCCGCGGTAGACCACGAACATTACACAGACTAAACACACCGAGCCCCCCCCTCTCTGTGAGGGTTCCCAGTTTTCCCTTTGGTCACACCTGTCATGGCTGACTGTCCCTGGCTCTAATAGACCAGGCTGTGAGCTGCTGCTGCTGCAGGCTGATGACACTCTGGCACGGAAACCGCAAGACATCAAACACCAAAGATTTGATGTTCAACTAGACTTTGAGCTAATGAACTTTTCTTAAGAGAAGCCAAACGTTTGAATAATTACTGCGCTGCATCCTTCACACACAGTATTGCAGCTAATAATGTTAGCCACGCGGACAGCAACTCTTACAGAATATACTACACTTCCAACTTAGAATTACTGAGATCCTCACTCCTGTTTCTGCAGAGACAAGAAAATGTTTAGAATAAATAAGTCTCCATGCACAAAAAGACGGAAACCTTGGAAAGAATAGTTCTTAGTGCTAGATTCAGCTTCCCTTGAATCCTCGAGAGCTGGGTGTCATCATTTTGAGGATTACACTAAAATCACAAACTAACATTTTTTTATTCCTGTCATGATCAGCAATAAGACAGAAGTGATATCATAACAACGAAAAAAAGAAAAGACAGACTAAGTGGTGTAGAACTTAATGCACCATAAAGCCAGACGTTCTGTATATTGACTTCTAGAACAAACATAACTGAAAACATACCGTCACATCCACAGTTCTGACAGAAATACTACATTTGCAGTTGTTTGTAGCCTAATGTTGCTGAGCTGGAGGGTTTCTCAAATCTTCCCAGTGTTTCTGTGAAGGTCAGCGTTTAAAGTGTTCGTTAGCCCAGTAGAGGTTTCTGACTGCCGTGCAAGGCCATATTCCAGAGACAGAGACATAGTCTTCAAATACCACCCTGTTCACAGTGACAATGTGAATCATATCACTGACATAAAAACAGTCAGCCACAACTTTACTGACTTCATGAGTAGTCATTTTTAATATGTGTTTAAATAGGGGAAGAGGATTTGTGTTCCTAGGTCTAGATCAACATTGCTATAAAAAGTCTTTACCACTCCCTGAGCTTTCACCCTGCTGCCTATCTTATGAGCCTTACCAGTGAGCTGACAGTCATCGTTTGAACCCGCAGAGTCTTCCTGGTTAGGGCTGAGGGGGGGGCTGGCAGGAGGGCTGGTGCTGAAGCTGGCGTAGCCCAGGGATGAGCTCACCTCGCTGGGCTCACAGCTGTGGTTGATGGGTCTCTGGACATCCAGGGATGAGGACAGAGAAGTGCGCTGCTTGGGCTGGATGCAGGAGAGGAGTAAAAGTAAAAGACATTAGTTACGCTTATTGCAGAGCTAATATATAAACTACATAAAAATATAATTTACTACCTGAATTACTGTGTTGTAGGTTTTTCACTTATTGATCAACTACATTTTAATTAAAAATGAAAAATCCACTTTTTGAATGCACCCGACGTGTCCTTATAGACTGATACATGATTTTCACATTTAGGTTTGTCCAGTATTTTACTGTCGATCTTGATGTGTGCATTTAAAACTCATCAGAACCAATACGGGGAACTAAAACCTGTTACACACAAAGATACATGATACAAAAGACACCTGTGTACATGGCTCAAAAATGTCAGACTCACTAATTCTGATATATGAACATGTGATAAAAATACAGTTGTTACCATGAGCTATGAGAGAGAGAGAGAGAGATAAAGTGTGAAGACAACTGAAAGTGTAGACTGGCATCTGGTAAACAAATCTTACATAATGAGGCATTTGCAGTTCTCAACAACCTGCTGCTATGCTTCACAAACAGCTCAGGCAGTCAAATCCCCGTTGGTGTGTTTGTGTGTATGCGTGTGTGCACAAGTCAGAGAAGTGAATCAATACAGTGAACTATAAAGGGAAAATAACATCCTGAAATTCTGAGAAACGGACACATGACAGAACAACCTTCATAAGACCTTTTCCGTGCCCTGTGTGACTCAAGGCACAAACGCTGAACGTTGGAAGAGAAAGAGAGGGAAGGAATATGTAGGGAAATGAGAGCAAAGGAGAAGAACACTGCACTCAAAATGGGCTCTGAAGCATATCTGGATCGACTGAACTGAAGTGAGATGAAAACAAAAGCAAAACAGGAGCAGGGAAATAGGCTAACAAGAAAAGAGCATGAAAAATGTAAAGAGGATTGGACAGCCAGAGATGAAAACGGCAGCGTTGAAGGAAAAGAAGGTAACAAAAACAGAAGAAGGGAATGACAGGAAGAGGAAAGCAGTTGGGTATGATGGGAGTAAAGGATGATTTATGTAAATACAAGAATCAAACGATGCAGGTACAACAATGTAATAAAAACAGCCGAACATAATTAATTAAGAGAGAGGAAAACGAAGCCAGATGGAAAGCAGACGTTGGAAGGAATGAGGGCGAGAAGTAGGAGGGGTGAGGAAATAAACGATGGAAGGAAAAGAAAGATAGAATTATAAGAATGAGAAATGTTAAAACAGGAACATTAAATCAATCATCAAATATATTTATTGGGTGAATTGCTGTTGTACACTCTTTAACCAGTGAAGTAGTTTACACTATGTCTAAATGACATTTCTGAGATATATCAATGACCAAAACAGACATACATGAGATCACGGTGACCTTTATCTTTGACCACCAAAATCTAGTGAGTTCATCCTTGATCTGTGTCATTTGAAGGAATTCCCTCAAGGCGTTCCTGACACATCACATTTAAACCAAGACCTGGACGAACAGAAGGCGCCTGTGACCTTCGCTTTGGCCACCGAAATCTAATTAGTTCAACACTGAGTCTAAAATGATATTTGTGCCAAATCTGAAGGAATTTCCTTCCAAGTATTACTGAATATAATAATATACGTTATTATTTTCGCCTTCAGAATAACTGGTTGGCCATATGAAGAGGCAGATTTGTCATCCAGAGCATCAATAAAATGAAGGCTGTGAATAGACAGCTGTAGATAGAAAAATGGAAATTGATGAAAATAGGTTGAGATATGGGAAGACTTATACAACTCTGATGTGTTTAACATATTGAACAAAGCAGTTTATGTTTTTTAAGGAGACCTATAGAGCTGCTGGCAGGCAGTTTTAGTTAGCTTTGGATGGATTGAGTTGATCAGTTTCATTAAACAAAAAGACTCTCTTTGGATCAAGGTATTTTCCAAAATGTCACACTACTTCTTTAATATCTCAATTAAAGGACATTTTTTGCATATTACAGCATTAACAACTATATCTCAAAAAGGTTTATCCAATAGCAACTGGACTTAGTAGGTTTCTTGACGACCCTTTGCCCTTCTATCCAGAGGGCTTTCTCAAGTCTGGAAGACTTGAGAAAGCCCTCTGGATAGTCAACCATGACCTGGATGACTGAGAACCTTCACAGATATTAACAACTATAGCAGCAGCAAACTGTATTGCACCTGATTTTTAATGTCACTTTGCTCTGGTGCATTTTTTACCCTAAGGATAAACAAAGGTCGAGCAAAACATCTTCTCACTGAAAGTTTGGTATCAACTAATAAAAGACTGATTTGATTTGACGCTACATAACCTGGATTGTTATTACAGGCACAGATACTGTGCAGAGGGTGTACCAGCAGCAGTCTCAGCAGACCATAATGCAGCACAGCAGTATCCTGCTGAGACCAGGGATGTTTAAAGGACCAATGCATCTACCAGACAGAGTCACAAAAGCCGAGAAAGGCAACAAAGAAAAACGACTCTTCATTCAAAATCCACTCTGACTCGGTAAAGAGAAAGTGCACTGCGTAAGCTGACTGTCAAATATGTTAAATCTGTCTTTTAATTATTTGTTTCTAAAATCAAACTTTAGTCAAACTAGTAAACAAGCCAAGGCCTTAGGCATCCACGAGTTCCCGTAATCAGAAGCGCTGATCTATGACAAAATGACAGCAACAAAAAAAAGGCACTAATACTAAACTATAAAAACAAATCTGTTCAATTCGCTGCAGGCTTAACAAACAAACAAAAAACAAGACACAAATGAGATGAAACAACAGAAAAAGCAGAATGGTGAAGTGACTGTGGTATTTCAAAGTTGGAGGTTGAGGCTATATGTGAGTATGCTTTTGTGAGTCATCTAAGGTTTATTAGCTTTAGCAAAAACTTCATAGGTTCATTTAAAAATGGCTTTTTTTTCACACGTATCTCTCTGTATTTCATTTTGGTATCCTCTCTCTGCTTATTAAGAGCTCACACATGCAGACACACACATGCAACTTACATACATACTGCACGCACCTCTGGCTGAGGTTTAGTGTTACCAATGCAAACGGGCAGCAGGCTAATGAACATGTCATGGCCGATTGGAAAGGGATTAATGAGCGTACACACACTTGTGGTGACAAACACATGCACACACGAGTCCTTCATGCCTGACTAAATGAGTGCAAGAACCATTTTCCCTGCCTGGAACAGCATCCCCGGAGAATAACATGCAGTTTAACACTCCACTAATGCATCTGGGTGCTAATAAATGATACACCCATTAGCTGAAACACGTTATTCCTCGCCTCAGATGAGGGGGGGATTTATTCCACAGTTCTGCAAAAATGTAACATTTCCATTAAGTCTGTTTATTGGCTAAATAATTCAATAGTTATCATGAGTAGAGGATTGAAATGTAATTATCATAATGCTCCCAAATGTTGTTTTTTTTTTTAAGTCTCTGGAACAACCACTTTTCTGTTAACAACAGCTTAATGAGGAGCAACGCACAACTCGTGTTTCTTTTTATTTTCTATCCTCATCTGTCTTTCTTACTTTTCAGCTGCTTCACACGACCACAGAAGATGCAACCGCACATACTCAGAAAGCAAAAAGCTCAGAAGAGCAAAGCCGACAGTGCATCTCTTCTCCGAGGCACAAAAGAATAAGAGAATAAAAAAACATTTCCCCAGTACCACAACAAATTCTTAACTGGAGCTCAAAACTATTATTCTGTTATTCAGCTCAACCCTGCATTCCCTCTTTATTCTGATACATTTCAGCTGTGTCTCTCTTCTGTTGCGTATTTCAGCCTTTCTTTTATACCATTCTCTTCAAGAAATTTTTTTCTCTTTCAAGAAAGTTTCATTCGAGAGACTCAAGTGCTGATACACTCTGATCCCGAGGACATTTACATATATAGTGGCCCCTCTAAAAGCCATGGTGTACACCCTCTTCTCTCCATCACTGAAGTACAGCTGCTTTTATCCCTCCACTTTAGTCGAGAAAACGGTTGTTCTCTGAAAGAAACGCTGAAATTCTGGTTCACTTTTATCTCCCAGTTATTGTTAGCGCTGCAAAACTGCATAAAATATATTCCTCCAATGCAAACTGTGTATTACTTACAATACATGAGGTGTCCTTTAATGTTAAAAAATTACAGTCCTCAAACACAGTGGTCTAGGTTCAATGTGCAAAATTCAATTAAGCATGTTATTCTAGGTTTGAGCTGTTTGGTTTTTTGTGTTCTTTTCACAAACAAAAATAATGTTTCCACTAGTCTAATTTTCGTCCTTCTGTTTATCTGCTATGACTGTGATTTTATTTAGTCCTTCTGCCAGTTTTCTGGTCCTCGACTGAGAGAAATATTCCCTCTGTTTATTTCAAATAGAAAAAATATAGAAACAAATGTCCGTTCTAGCCTGTGATGCACAACTAATAATAATAATAAGAAGAAGAACTCACTTTATTATCATTTAATACATTTTTACATGTTACAACAAAATCTTCTGCATTTAACCCGTCCCTTCTTTTGGGGGGGGCAGCCAGAGGTGGCGCGCTAAAATGCAGTAGAAGAGCAAGTAAACGCTTGCTCTCTGTAAAACTAGTGAGTTACATTAACTACACAATTTAAAGCACATAGAAAAAAAAGGAAACAACTCCTACAGCTTTAGTTTGAGTAAGTCCAATTAGTTGTGTGACTAAAGTACCTCCTGTGGGGCCACAGTCATTCTGTTGGCTCTGGAAACAAATGTTTTTAGGAACCACACACACATAGGTGCGAAATGCAAAGAAACTAATGTACACACACTGTGATTACACAAAGATCTGAGCAGATTTATTGCAAGATTAGCTAACTTCACTAACACTGTCAGAACATAATCAACAAATGGCTCAGTGTCTGTGCAGCACAAACTCAACCACAGCGGCTAAGAAAGTGATGCATGTGAACAGACTGAGCTGCCAAAGTAATTAATGTGTCTGTGTTGTGTTAAAAAAAAGCTTCTTCAGTCTAAAAGTGCCTAAAATTTATTTAAAAAATGATACGAAATAGCCATTGTAAGATCCCAGAGCTCAAGATAATATTTCTCGATGCTACTTTTAACACGTTTTACACTGTATATTGTCCTTCTTCTTGCAAAGTTTATTTTATTGATTAGTCTTTGCACAAATGTTTAGATGTCATGTTAACATCAACAACATTTGGTTTAAGTAACAATGTTTTTCTATGACTTGTTGATGACACATTTTTAAGATTACTGTTGAATCCCTACAAATCTTTCCAGAAGGTGTCTTTGGGATGTTACAGCCTGACAGTGTTTGATAGCTGCCATTGTGAATAAACGGTACACTTACTGAACATCAGAAAGACTGAGGATAAACATGTTTAAGTACCTTGCTCCAGGGTTTCTTGACCACAGTAAAATGGGTGAGTGTGAGTATAACAAATTTAGTTTCCAAATTTAGATCCTCCAGCGGGATTTAAGTCAAGGTGAAATCCCTGCTAGACTTTTTCTTAAAGCTTTTACAGGCTGATACAGTATTCTATAGTATCTGACAGCTGTGTCTTATTCAGTGCGTTTCCCATGAAGTGCTGTGTTATTGCATTCTGTCAGCCTCTGTATAGGAGGAATATCTTATCCTCACACCTCAGTTAGACTCCCTTATCTCTTCTTCACTCACGGCGCATATGTGGCCAGGACAGGTATGCACACTCACTGAGCAGTCATGCAGTCTTGCATGTCTCATACAAATAGAAAAATGTGTTGATATATTTAAATATATGCAATCCAAACTGTACTTTACATCATGCAGCTGTTTATCGTATTATCTTATTCTACTTCTTGATAGACACTACTGACATCAGTGTCTGTTCTGTCCATAAAACAGGTTCTCAGATGTCTTCCTTTAATTCCTTATTTGAGATTTTTTTGGGGTGTGGATGCTTTAGAGATTATGTGTGTTTGTTGCTACTAGTAAATGTGAGAAAACTTGAAAAAGGTGCATCAGTAGTAGTATGGGTGGACAAACCTCTGTGGGCCACCTACACTACACCAACAGTAGCTCCAGGTTAGTACAGCTCAAGTAACTTCATTACGCTCCAGTGTTAGAGCTAAACATCAACTTTTCTGAAAGATAAAAACCTTCACAGTCTATTCTTAATGAAAAAGGTTATTTGACAACACTTACAGCTGTTCTTCTCCTTTTCCCCCTACTTTCCAAGTTGTGAATCTGTGCCTGAAGACAAAATCCACAAATGACATTTCTTCTTTATCATTGTGTGAAACACAAGAAAAACAAAAACATGTTACTGTGCATGGAAATAAAGACAAATAAAGGTAATGACAAAATTTATATTTTGATTAGCCCAGCATCCAGGGGCCTCTTTGCATTCTAGACTTCAGGCGTCCATCGACTGCAAAGGATTTGAAACCAGGTAACTGCAATTTGGTTGCAGTGAATACATCATGTGTTAAATTCACCAGGTATTTATCTTTCAGAGAACTGATGCTCAAGTCTGTCTTTACAAAGACAGTATAACAATCCATTTTACTGAAATGAATAAATATTCTCACTGTGACCATGTGTTTTTTCTGAGTTTTCAGCCTTAGTCTTAGAGACAATAAAGAAAGAATGTGGTCACTAAAAATAGGAATTTCTTGAAAGCATGCAGTGATTATAAAAATTAGCTGTTCAGATTGGCTTACACACACACACACACACACACACTCACACAGAGCAAAGTAGGACACAGAGCCACTGGGCATGAAACTGATAACCCCATGATGTTCTGTCTGTGTGTGTGTGTGTGTGTGTGTGTAACTTCCTGTTTTCCCATTTTTCTACATCAAACTCTGCCATTCTTTCTACACTTCACATCCCATCTGCCACATGAGTGTGATTAAAAGCTTGTGGAGATCTAACATGTCCTGGTGACAATTTGGAGAAGAAGCAATGGATAAAGAAATAAAGATGCCATTGATGTTTTTTTTTCTTTCTTTAAAGTCAGTGTCAGATTTGCGGTCAATGCTGCAGCAGTATTACCAGCACGAATGGAATAACTTGTTTTAAAGAGTGAAATTACTCAGAATGTTTTTTTATTTAAATCAACAGCCTTATGGAACCTTCCTAACGGAAGAGGGAGGATAACACACTGCAAAAAATGTCCATAGTAAAGTAACAAGCCACTTTATCTTACACAAGTCTCCATTTGTCACTTTGGCTATTAAGTGAGAAATACACGAGTGGGGTGAGACAGACTCCATTTGTGTGAGTCAGTTTTACTGTGTAACATTTTCAAGAAGGAAAAACATTATGAATAGAATTAAATAAAGAAAAAGAAATAAAAACAGTGTTTATTTCACTTTCAGTAAGCAAAACTAAGAAAAGTAAACGGCTACCAATGTGTGAAGCAGAGATTTCATGTATGTTATCAGTACAGCAGCATTTTTAAGGAAACTAGAAGCAACAGGCAACATGCTGAAATGTCAGGGCGGTAGACGTCTGTCTATACCAGATCTCATGGCAATACGCCCCTGGAAATGGCCAGATCCAATATGACAAAATAAATTTGGTTTGCTGTTGTTTGAGTTCTATGAAAAACAAAAAAGATCTCTCAAGGTAAAAGAATCATTTCATGTGAACGTATACATTACAAGTTGCAGTTGTGCACTTGCTGTGCACTGTGCAAACGCTCAGTGTGTGCTAACGAAATAGTCAGCGGGACACTAAAATGAAATTAAATAAATTCTAGAGAATTAATTAGGCGCTATAAAATTCAACTCTGGTGCTCCTTGATTATGTGCACTGGAAGCCGAGAGAAGACCCGCTGGGCACCGCATGTGATCCCTCGACACACATTAGTTAACATGCCACAGAAAGGCCCCTGATGAGGGGCGGGGAGGTGACAACGTCACGAATCAGAGCGAGGAGAAGGCATTAAAGTGGGAGACAGGGAGGTAAGAACTTAATGACATCATCAGAACCATTTTTACTGTGTCCTCAATTAGACAAAAGTGTGAATGAATGACGTCGTTGAATCACATTGATTTCCTATCTAAGCGTCTCATCTTTCTAATTTATATTTCATAAAACTAACATTTACTGATTTTCCACACTAAACTCGCAGTTAATATATTTGAAGTTTAGTGTCGCGCACCATCCACTGACTGAGTAAACAACTGCCTTTCATTATCAAGGTGTGAAACATTCGCACTGCGCCAGTGTGCCTGATACATGTTTCCAGTTACAGAAGTGAGACGACTAAATTAATCTCAAAACACTAATGAAGCTAAACTGTCGTTGCATTTGAATTTCTGATTGTTGATGTGAAGATATTCATTATCAGCGATGTGAAATTAATCTACTCTGTTGTTGTACAGCAGGATGTTGTGGAAAGCAAGAAAAGCTGCATGACGTGATTGTGCATCTTAGAAACACGTTTGTCTGGCTGCTAATATAAAGCAACAACCGAATCTTTAAAGCATGCAAAGTCAGACTCATCCGGTTATAAAGGTTTGCAGGTGCAAGAGGGGAAGTCCTGATACAAATCCTAAAACTTCAGACTACAACAACAGAATCTGTACATGACTGGCGGCAGGTTTAGACAATCAATAATAAAGACCGAATCTGAATCGATTAACGTCCCCACGAATGGAAAACAAACCATCTCGCAGAGCAGACATTGATCAGGCAGGTGTTTGTGTTTACATCCACAGCTTCTTTCACTGCAGCACGCTGTCAAACCCGGCATATGGGCTCATCTGGGTTTCTCTAACCAAGAGATGATATTAAGATTCGCACTCAGATGCTCTCAATTCCAATTTATTATGAGAGTGACTGACAGAGCAAAAGAAATGGAGACGAGTGCAGGTGAAATCGAATGGAGAGAAACAATCACATGGAGAAAAGCAGACGAAGATTTTTACCATTGTGCGTGTGGGGGTGCAGGTGTTTAAGCCACATGTGGGTGGATACTGTGATGTTCAATAATGCGTCAGTTACCTCTGCAACACATTAATTATTGCCTGTGTGTGTGTGTGCGAGCGCGCACTCACCTGTGGGCGGATGACTCTCTCGATGTTCTTCAGGGCCGTGTCGGGGGAGGGAGGCGAGCAGTCTGGAGTGGGGCCAGTTGAGCAGTTGCCATGGTTACTGGGCTCCCCCCTACTCACAGTAACATGGGACAAGTGACCTTGCACATAGAAAGACAGAGACACACACACACACACACACAGACAGGTAGAGTGTCAGGTGGAGATACTGGTAATAATTTAACTAGTAGATGTAGAAATACTACTACTACTATATCTCAGCTTGGGAGACAGGTACCCCCCTCAGTTACTGCAGTAAATGTAAACACTTAAATTACAACAAGACAAAAGTTGAGCGCCGACTAATCATCCTAATCTTCCGAAACTGGCCTACTATGGTGGCACAACCGGCAAGAAGTGAAATGGAGCGGCAACATTTAGGAAAGAAGCAAAGGAAGCAAAACAGCAGCTGTACCCTAAACGCTGCCTTTGCATACTGGTATAATCGGACCACTTTAGGTGCACTGGGGGCATACTAATCAATGTTTACGTTTAGACTGCCGTTTTTAAGAAAGGGACTATAGTTCAATTTCTTCCTCCTGCATGAGACAGGCAAGGAGGAGGAATTGACAAGACTCAGCAACAAAAAAAGAAGATTTCATACGATGCCCGTTGCAGTTTGATGAATATCTCCGTTTTTTTAAACACTGCTGCGTGTGTGCGCGCGTGACTGTGTGGAGATGCAGGTGTCGAAGCCAATTTCCCCAGCGTATGATCACCTAACAGACAGGAAGAAACACATGAAAGGAAGAAAGGCGGAGGAAGTGCTGAGGTAGTCTGAATTAAATTTCACAGGGAGAAGGAATCTTTCCTAATCAACTGAAGCAGACCAACACACCTTTCCCAAAGTGCTGTTATCAGAGCTGCTGGCGTACACACAGACATACCAGGAGCTTTCTCTCAGCTGCCACCTGCCTACATGGATCAAATCAGACTCTAGAATCTCACCCAATTATGGGGTAAGATCCAGCCAGGACTTTTAACACAGCCACACAGGATGTCACTATCAGTGATAGTAGTCATGAAAACCTGGAGCTAAAAGCCGCGTTGCTTCTCGTTTTAACTTTGAATGTAGTTGATGGTGTGACTTCTCACAACTCCCACAAATATTCATTGTGTTTAGAAAGAACAAAGCCACACAGGAAGGAATGTGATACTGATGGTATTTTGGATTATAATCATAGTTTCTTTTAATTTAATGGGCTGTAAACAATTTCACACCATAGCGTATTTCCCAGGATGTTATGAATACAAAGTAGTAACTGGAATCATCATGTATTTGCTCTCACAAAACAAATCACAGCAAGTACAACAGAGGTGTAGAATTATTTATAGAAGATCAAGATTATTTTAATTACATACATTGTTAAACTGTTAAGAGTAAACCTGCTCTATGATCAAAATACTCCCAAAAATAAAGGACAAATGACATCAGTGTCCTGATTACAGGTTTGACATGGTTATCGTGCCATTTGACCATTTCAGGTTGCAGTGATCATGCCCTGTTGCCATGTTTAGCTGAAAAAAATTAAAAGAACTAGTTATACGCTCCTACAGTCCTTGACTTCACAAAAAACCTAGACTGAATCTCTGGTCATTTTCTAGACATCATGATTTTAGTTGTTAACCTCTTTACATTTCAACGATGTTTGGCCACATATTTGACAACTGTCTTTAAATTAAATTCAGATAGGTTAACAGCGGCAGGGAGGCCACATTCTCTTTGTAAAAAAAAGTCACCAGGCCCAATGCTCAACAACAAAAACAACTCCTAAAAATAAATGAGCTTTCAATTTATAATATTTTCTAAATTATTTGTTTGCACCCTCAACTTTATTTCCATTATTACTGCACCACGATGAAGCAACTGTAAAACTAAAAGCATCTTCACCTGCTTCACAATTGAATGCCACATTCACTCGTGCATTTATTTTCAATTTCAACGCTGTGACTGCAAATGGGGGAGGCGCACTGTCACATGTATGTTATTCCTTCAGAGAAAGTAACACAGCTTCACAGCATCCTCTCACATTTATTAGTGGTGAGAGAGTGGTGCTTACTAGATTTTATTTAGGGGTGTGCAAGCATGCACAGCTACACACAAATGCACAGTATAAAGGAGCTGCCTGGAGCTCAATCAATAATTACATGTGGGTGTGAATAGATTAAATACAAACTGGAAAAATAAGAGGAAGAAATCAGGAAGTAAAGATGCAACAAGGGGATATATATAGATGGAGGTTGAGTTTTAGTTCTAACAAATAAATAAACCTGTCAACACTCAGACTTTGATGATGGCAGTGAGGTGCGCGCGCGTGTCTGTGTGTGTGTGTGTGTGTGTGTGTGTGTGTGTGTGTGTGTGTGTGTGTGTGTGTGCGTGTGTGTGTGCGTGTGTGTGTGTGTGTGTGTGTGTGTGTGTGTGTGAGAGTGCGAGCGCGCGTGTGTTCGCGTACGTGCACACTTCCTTCTGATCTGGCTTAGATTCACTCCTGGGAAACACTTTCAGTCGTATCTGCCAAAGGGAATATGTGTTTCTGTGAGAGTTTGCATGTTCAGGTTCATAAACACAACACATGTATGAGTGTCTAGATGTAAGAACCGTAGGGCATTATGCCCAACTGCTTAGTGTATGTCTATGTTTACAGTCAAATTATCAGCACCCCTGGAATTTTCCCAGAAAACTGTTTTTATATTTATGATGTTTATAGCCAAATAGAATTAAGAAAACTTGACTCAACCTTTCTGTTGTGTGTCTGTGTGTGCCACAATAAACACGGAGAACAGATAAAAAAGCCTTGAGAACAACAGAAAAATATCAGTCTCAAGGCTACAAGTCGACCTCCAGACTTCTTCGTGTTCTTCTGTTCAGTGTGCGCAACATTATCAAGACGTTTACAACATAGGGGACTGTAGCTAATCTCCCTGGACCTTGGAGGAAAGAGAAAATTTGATAAAAGACTGCAACATCTGAATGGTGGATAAACAGCACCAATCAACTTCCAAACATTCTGCAGACTCAGGGTGCTACAGTTCGAACTATCCGTTGATGTCTAAATAAAATAAAACGCCCAGGAGGGCCAACACAGAAACAGAAAAAATACAGACTGGGCATTGCCAAAATGTACTTGAGGAAGCCACATGTCCTGTGGACAGATGAGACCGAGGTAGATTTTGTACAATGTAGGGCCCAGTGTCAGAAAGCTGGGTCTAGGTCAGAAGACAGGTGTGTTCTGACAGGACAATGGCCCCAGTCATACCTCTAATAGCACCCAGAAATGGCTGAAGACATAGCGCTGGACAGTGGCCAGTAACGAGTTCGAATCGCTTATGGAGAGATCTCAAAACGCTGGAAGAGCTTGAGCGGTTTGCCAAAGAAGAGCGGTTGTTGATTGTTCTAGAAATTGATTGATGCATATTATTATTTCTAAAGGGTGTGCAACCAAATATTAAGTTGAGAGAAATAATATGAATGAAATAATAAACTTAAATGTTTTAACAGGTTTATATGTGGACATCCAAGCCAGCTGCTCAACGTGTTACTGCAAGCGTGAAGCAGTGAGTGCTGGAAGAGTGAATGCTTGGTGGGAGTAAGCATTCAAATCAGCAACCCTCTTCCTACTTGCCTAACTAGACAAGAACTGTCAATTTCAGACATGTTCTTCAGGATGTCAGTTCCGCCTCTGTGCCACTCTGACAAGTTGCTTTTCATATGTATGCTGTCTTGGTATGTGCGAACACGACTCCCTCCATGAGTTATCTTCGGTCACTGGCAAATTACAGCTGAGCTCTTAACATATTGTCTCGAATTTGCTAAAATGCTGAGCAACTGTGATAAAATGTCTCATAGTTTGAAAGTTTGGAAATTATGTTCAGTAAGAACTTGAGAACTTTATGAACCTGCAGGAGTTAATGTGAAAAGATAACCTTTACCTGTTGTTTTTTTTGTGGCAGTCCCACACATACACCACCCTACTGGCAACGGTATTAAATAACTCAATGAAGTACTTTATCTATCTGAAAACACTGCTGAAAATATACCAAATAAATGCACTACTTACTGATGTTTGGAGAATATAGAGGCAGTTTCAAAACAAAGTACAGACTCCTGACTGTTTTAAAGATATACATCTCCAAGAGGAACAAATGGGCTTTGGCCTAGGGCCACAGACAAGAATGAATGTCAAAGAGTGGTGAAAAAGACTGGTGTTTGTTCGCTCAAGTACTGACAAGAAAAATATAGAAAAATGTCAAACCCTAGCCCTAACCCTTTTTTATTATTTAGCCTTACAACAGAAATGCCTATGAATGATGGCTATGAAACTAAAATAAACTTTAACCAGCACTCACATAAAAACCTTGAATTGAAATTGAAGGCGCAAAACTGAAAACATAAGAAACGTTAAACAGTTAAAGTATGTGTGCGCTCTGAACATTTTGTCTGTCAAAGAGACAGACACACTATCGTCTCTCTTTCAACAAGTCAATGGGCCTCAACCCTTTTTAATGGCAAAAGCCCTAGAGTTCCTACTTACTGCCATTAGCCACGCGAAGCCTCCAGCACAGAGCAAAGTGGAATAAATGGGGTGGAACGCAGCAACATCACAGATTTACCCACTGGAGAAAACCGAGGTTAGAAGTTAATATGGGAGGGAGAGTAACAACTAAAAGACAGAGACCTTCATTTCTAAACCTTCGAGGTAGTAGAACTGTGGTGTGAATGGCTGATTTCAAAGTGAAACAATGCTGTAGTTGCTTGATATTAGACAGTTCAGACAAAAGACAAAAAGGTCCCTATCATATCATGTTGATGTAAGACTTTTTGAAAATGTATTCAAGTTCTACGCAATAAATCAAGAGCTCGGATTATATTTATTATTCAGGGAACAGTGAAAATGTAACAGCAATGGTTCCAGTTGAAGAAATATATCTCAGTGTTGACCCATTTAGTGAACAGTACGTTCACTGAGCTATGGGGAACTATATGTACATGACGCTTGTTTACCAGCAGGCAACAAGCGTATGTTTATCTCTGGGGGGGAGTTGGTCGATAGCAGAAAAGAAGCACTTTTGCTCTAACTGGTCTGCGTTTTCTGTCTGCTCCATACGTGACTGGAGGCTGCGAAGCTTTGCCTGTGGGTCCCCCCTCACCACTCTGTCTCCCCATCTGCAGGAGCTCAGCTGCAATACTTTTGTGTTGTTGCAATCGGATCTCTCACAATAGACCTACAGATAAACCCAATAGCGGTACAACAGCGTAATAGGGGTACAAAGTGTTGAGTTATTTGATACAGATTTGGCTTCTCAAATCTGACATTGCTCCAGATTAAAACAGAAATCTTCAGTTCAGTGCATTAGTTTAAATTGATGCAATAAAATCAGCTTATTAAAAACTAAAATAGTTCTGTCTCCTCAAGCCAAAACCAGAATGTTTACTTTGCTACTTAACAGTTGACATGAAAACACCATGAGTGTTTTTTCATCTCAATCTGTACACGAAATGCATAAATGCAAACAGCCAAGTGGTGCAAGAAACCCCCTCGTTTGAAGCAAATGACATTCTACCCGATGCAATGAGCACAATCCTGAGGTATTGTACAAAATGACGGCTTCAGTACGATTAAGTCTGCGTAGAGAACTCACTGTCAAAAATGAGTTGATGAACTGATATGATGGGATGTCGTAGCTTACATTCCCAAATGGTCATGAACAGCCTCACATGTGGCAGGTTGTGGAGAATGTCAGGACAACGTGAGGAGACAAAAGGTAAAGTTAAATAAAAAGAAAGGCAGGGGAGGGAAACATCCACGAACAGAGCAATGAAAAACCAGTTCAGTGTGGCAGTTGCACTGACAACAGGTCTCCAGTGTGTCTGTTGCACTTCTGTAGTGGCTGGGCTGAGTGACAGATGAACTCTGATAAATCCAACCTGATTGTTTGGGGCTTTGGAGAGCACTGTAATGTCTCAGTCTCCACAACAAGCCCACAGCTGCAGAGAGGGAGTCAGCAGCACAGGACAAGTGGATGTCAAACATGGCTCACACTGCTAAACATATCCATGTCTTCACTTCGAGGTTTTCAATGCTGTCCCAACTACCAAGAGGCAAATTAGCAGTTCATTTTTTCACGATACGACGTGTGCACATTGCAACTGAATGTGAAATATGTTATCGATTACGCCCGTCTTCAAATAATTACTAATCCTAAAATCAGCAGGCAAAACGTTATTTTTTTCAGCACAACTGCATGGAAAAATTTGTATTTGAGTGGTACTGAATCATGAAGTCATTAAAGTCCTGATTGAATTATTAAATCTCGATCATCTTACACAACACAGCTCTGTGGATCAACACAAGCAGAGATTCCATTAAGCTGATACTGAACACCTGCAGTTTAATCAGCCAGTTCCTACAGTCTGGTACGTTGAAACAAATTCCAAAAAGGTAATTCATACTTTCATTTTTTCAATAATAAATATCCTTTTGATTTTGCATATCTCACTTTTATTCTAATTTCTCACAATTCATTTATGTATTTCTTTTGTTAAAACTCATAATAAAGAGTCAGGGGCAAAAAAACAAACCACTGACTTATTAAGAAAGATAACGTTTTATAGTGTAATGCACCAAGACTTTTTCTGCTCTTTCTCTTTTCTCATGCTTCTACGTCATCATATCCTTCCTCTCAGAGGCAGATAAAGGGAAACAGACGCACACCCATGTCCAATTACCCCTACACGTGACTGGTCTCAAAGCAGGATTCCAGGATTTTCCCTCCCGCTGCATCACAGATTCATGTAGATGGCTTAGCCTCAGACAACCCTTCAATTTTGTTGAATAAATGTAACATCTGCCTCTTCTCTCTGCAACTGTGTGCCTCAAAGCCTATAAGGTGAAATGCTTTCCTCCAGCAACGGAAACGCATGTGCATCTAGATACCCTCATCTGTGGTTTGACTTTTTGTTTGACATTTCGTTTTGCTTCGCATGTTTTGCTCTCTCACTCTCACTTCCAGTGTCTCTCTCTCATTTGGCCAGGTAACAGTGCTCAGAGAGCTGGGAACAAACACCCACATTACTCACTTGCGTCAGTGGAGCAATTTTCGATCAAAGACAATTTGACATAGAGCAGGTAACCTCCGGGTTCTCTCGCTCGCTCTCTCCCTCTCTCTCTCTCAGACACACACACACAAAAACACACACACACACACACACACACACACACACGACACTCACGCAGGAATTACATATGAGATGCAATAGGAAAAACATGAGACGAGACGTGTGAACACGCGTGCCTCTACAAGTAGCCTTTCTTTGCTCCTGGGTGGGAGAAGCAGGGTGTCACTAGCAAAGCAGTTCCCATGGAAACATACAGGTGACTCACCAGCTGGTGATGCAGTTGCCGTGACAACCTGCAGTGTGTAACATCGCTATGGGAGCAGAGTGAGAGGAAAGAACACATTGTGGGGGCTGGTTGTCGTGGGTGCTGAAGTATAATGCCGCAGACCAAACAACTGATGAGCAAACAGAATCTGCAACGGTCCAAGGCTAAAAGATTACCTCAGACTGACTCCTAAACTGAAAAAACTGAGTTGGAGACAATGTGGATGGCAGTAGAAAAATAAACTGAATCAAGAATGGAGTGTTACATAGTTTAGTTTGAACCCCCCCTTCATGAACTAGGAGACAATACCCAACACTGCAGAGAATATTAACAAGTGACAAGAAATACAGAAAGAGAGAAATGTATGACAGTCAATGAAAGCAAAAGGGAGGCGGTATTTATGTTATGTACCTCAGCAGTCCCCCCAACACATATTAAATGAAAGCCACCTTTAGCCAGACATCAACAGTGCATTTATTGCTCTTACATTTAGCCACACCTGGTTGACTACAGCCACTGTTTATTACCAGTAATTGTGCTGATTCATCTGTGGGATTATTTTTACTGCCTCTTGTGAATCATTTCTCCAAAATTCCTGGATGATAATGGAAAACATCCCTGAGCCTGAACGTTTTTTCATGTTCACAAAGGTATGTGTGAACTGGGAGGTGAGCAGGGATGTATGTTCCCGTGTGAGAACATTTCTAAAAACACAGCCCCTTAAATGATAGATTCATTCAGACTAATAATAAACAAACCCAGTATAAGCCCAGTAGCATCTTTGTGCAGAGCACCAGTGCTCCTGAGACCCTGGGACTGGTAGGCCTGTTTAGTAATGGAATTAAATTGTTAAATTGTTGACAACAAAATGATATTGATATTTCTTCTTACCATTGCCTGGATAGGCATTGAGCCGGTGGTTAATATCGAGTGAGCTGGGTTTGCGCGTGACCGCGGTGGTCACAGACTCATACGGGTTGTCCTCATCTTCAGGCAGAAAAACATCCAGAGATGGAGACGCGATGATCTCTGCTGAACGTTTTGAGTCCTGGAAGAAAAAAGGAAAGGCATTTGGTAAATAAATCTCACATTGTTCAGTGACACAGCACGCACCAAAAGTGCTTTACACAAACACTGGCCTAGCATTAGGGCCGTATACAGTATAACATGTTTAACATAATGTTAACTAGCAAAAGATTAGGGGCTAAATGGTCTCCACTTATATAGTGCTTTTCTACCTTTACTGGTACTCAAAGCACTTTACACTGCTTCACATTCACCCACTCGCTCGCTCACACAACGATAGAAGAGCTGCCGCGCAACTGACCTGATACACAACTTGGGTAGGACACATTGACATATGACGGTAGGAGCCAGGAATCGAACCAGCAATCTTACAATTGGCAGGCTACTGCTCTACCTCCTAAGCCACAGCCACCCTGATAAGTCACAGGCAATCTTATATTGATTTGTTAGCTGTCAAGTGTCCAGGGGCTTTTAATGGAAAATAAATTGATGCAATCTGTGAGAAATCGTTCCAGTTTTAAGGGCATTGTACGATAAACTTGTGTTTTATAATGTAGAGCACGGAAACATGAGATACAGAGGCTTTATTTCCATTCATTAACTCCCTAACTGATGAAAGAAGTGGCTGTTAAAATACTCTCAGGGTCTCATCACATGATGTAAATGAATTTAAAAAAAAGGTAGCTGGAAATAAGGTTTGGAATATGACTGTGCAGTTCCTATTTAGAGTCTGCAGATCTGTCCCCTACAAGCTCTGAAGAAGCAGCAAGAAGTCTGAGCAGCTGCAGGTTTAAGCTCAGTCTAAGGACTGACTGCTGTCCACATGCTGAATAGTCATATATACACGAGCTGCATGTTTCTGTCCATCTGCTTTCTTTTAATTAATCCTTTAATTAATTCCCTTTTTTTTCTTTTTAGATGACCAGCTTCTCTATTAGGAGGCGATTAAATCAAAGTTAAATGTAAGGACTGTTTTTTTCTTTCTTTCATACCCATAATCTCTCTGGGTATCCCCACTTCGTTGCATTGCTGAAAAGGTTGAGCTCCAGAGGCTCAGAGAGAAAGCTAACGACCAAAAGGTCCCTTATCTCTGAGGCAGATGTGTACCCAGAAAGAATGAAAAACAAGCCTGAGTGATGTGAAACAGGGGAAAAGGTTACAGGGGCAAGACAAAGCATTTCTTTCTAGCATCACAACCACTGAATGTCTGCCTGTTCCCACAACCCAAACATAATATCATTTCTGAGGAGCCACCTGGAAACCTGCCCCTGGTGCAGCCTCACTAATGGGATCAACAGTAAACCTGTCACCAAGCTGAGGCGTGGCTGCTCTGACACTCCTTCCTCCCTTCGCCCATTCCCAACCTTCGTTCCTCACTGAACAGCTATTACTCATCCTCTTCGTCATCTGCCACTACATTTTCCAGACTGCAACAGGCCACCACTGAGACAATGAGCAAGTTTAAAACCGATTAATCAGTCTGACTGATGGAGTAATCAGTCCCTCAGTGATTTCTCTCACTCAAACCCTCACCACTCAATCCAAGACTCATTTCATACTACACTTCATTAAAAAGCCTACAAACCACCAACCCCTCGCCCCTTCTCCTTTTCTCTCTCCATCAGCACCCAATTAGACTGCCATTACTGGCTAATGGAGATCCAGTCGCTCTTTTATGCCTTCACTCTGCAGGTGGCCCAGCCTTGACTGACACAGACTTGACGCGACAGCCTGGTTCGCTGCCGATTCCGCTCACATATCTGACAGAAACGCGGAGTGTTCCAACGGGGCGGTAAAGAGCTGCTTTTAATTCAGCGCTCATTTCAGGGAGGTTAAAGATCTACGTAAAATAGAAACCCACCTGGCAGCTTGGATTAATGGTCTGTGCAAGTCACACATCAGGCATTCACATGTGCTCAAAGAGGATTGTAGTCAGATTTCTGCAAGAACGTGTTGTCTCCAATCACTCTTGTAAACAATACATCCAGTCTCTTTAACAAGATAAAGGAAAAACAAACTTTATGTCCCCAGAGACCAAATGGAGACTTACACGTTGTTCTTTTTGGCATTTTAGCCTTTATTTGATAGTGTGCGAGAGGGTTTCGTCTTTCTGATCAGATGGAGATAAAACATTCCACATCAAGGCAGTTACTGGAAGTGAAAGTCGGTTCCAAAGAAAACATAGCAATACCATTGTCTTTGCAGGAGGAAGTGATAAGCCTAATTGGAAATGCAAGCCTGGTTTGAAAATAAAACATTACATGGCAGAGTAGCTAAAAGGTCACGGGCTGGAACCAGTCGGCCAGCTGTGACTTCTCTGTTTCGTTTACCCCGTGCCAGCATGGATTTCAGCCCAGTATTGAGTGCTGCCTGTAGGTGTGAATGCGAGTGTGAATGATGGTCTATCAGCGTCAGCCCTGTGATAGACTGGCGACCTGTCCAGAGTGTGTCACGTCTCTCGACAGCTGGGATCGATTCCAGGCCCCCCTGCTGTCCTTACCAGGACAAGCTGTGTACATACTGTGGTCATTTTGACAATAAGCTAATATGTTCACATGAATTGCCATGATGTCATTATGAATTACCAATAAATAAATAAAAAACTTAGGTAATATGATGTCATTAACAGACACAGTGACAGAGTGAGCTCAGGAAAGAGACTTTGCAGGTGGGAAAAAGAAAAATCGATCAGAAGTCATTCTTCTAAAGTCGTCTATCATCTTTGATGTATATTCTTTCATGCTGCTTTCTACCTAGACAGCTTTGGCACAAATGGAAAGAGAGCACACAAAACTAAAGCTGAAAAGCTGGTAACAAAAACTATCGCCCTGTATAAATAAAGGCACGGCGAGAAAATCAAAGGGAGAAGAAAACACAGATAGATCAAAGAACATTAGGGTCCAATTCAACACTTACTGTGGAGTTTATGTCAGTGAATCTGGAGAAGATGAGCATGAGACAGAGCGGGACAGGGAAAATACGTTCATACTGAGGAAGGGAAGCAGAGGAAGTGGGAGTGCAGCGCAGTTTGGTGCAGGGATTTCCTCACACACACACACACACACACACACACACACACACACACACACACACACACAGACACATGCAGAAATATGGGAAACAGAAATGTGAGTGAAGTAGAAGCAACATGCTTGATTTCTCACACACAAGACATAGTGGAAAAAGACGTGAAAATAGCTAATTCAGTGTCATCTAAGTAGAAAATCTAAATCCCACCGCCAGCAGTAAAGTACTTTACACTTAAAAACGTCTGCGCTACAACCCAGCAGCATCCGAACACGGAGATTAAATGAATCCAGCAATGTGACAACAGGTTGAGCTACCTGACATTTCGATATTATCCTCTCTCCTCTTCCGACTCAGCCCCTGGGTCAATGGGAGAAAAGGCTTCACAGCGAGAGAAATAAGCAGTCCCTCTAACAAACAAACACCCTCCTTCCACCCTCAGCCCTCCTTCTTTCCTCTCTATCTTTCAGGCCTGAGATAGGACAGAGAAACTTGTGTCTGAGCTGAACAGGAAGAGAGCAGACAAACAGAGAGCTCCTCCGGCCACTAATTAGCAGGTCTTATGCAGCTCCCGTTCAACTGCAGAGGCCAGATTAAACGTTAGCGGGTCAGCGTGTGACGGCGTGATCTTATCTGCGTTATAATGCACTGCGACGTTTGTACGTTTCTGTCTCCCCGCAGCACACGCAGTTAACGTGAACTATCATCGATGGAGGTTCTGTGCATACTTTTTGTGTGTGTATGCGTACAGAGTGTGTGCGTGGAGCTGATAACCCAAATAGGAAATAGGCTGCTGCTTTGGTCACGTCCGAGGAACTTGTTGATCTGAATCCTGTGACTGTTTCTTCCTCCCGCTGCCTCCATTTAACTCTATAGTGTAACAACTAGAGCCCAGCCCACTGCCTCATGCACTGTACTCTGAGTTCATAGGCCATCAGATATGAATAGAGGCTATAATTTGCTGGTATTTCCTCAGGGAGACTATTTGATTAGGAAGAAAAGGGAGGAGTGGACACCAGAGAGGACAATGGACCCTCTGAGGGCCTTATTGACAGCGAGAGATACAGTCATGAAGAGATAGCAGTGAAAATATTCTGACCAGAAATGGATGGAAAATAAGAATAAGAGAAAAGGAATAGATTAAATAGAGAGAAAGAAAACGCACTCCTTTAATCAAGCTAGTATAGAGAGGATTTCCAGAGTTCCCATCAATGCTAGCAGCTCTGTGAAAATGTGATCTTCATGAACCTGTGGTATGTGACTTTAAAGATAATTGAAGATATTTGAATATGTTGAACGAGAAGACGAAAGGTGAGAGGAGAGAAAAAGAAGAGATGAACGGACATACTGAGGTGCGGGCAGTGAGTAGGGGCTGTCGAGCAAAATTGGATTTCCCTCCCTCCCACAGAAATCAACCAGCTGAGCCACCACTGGGACACCGACAAAACTGCACTCTTCACATTCACCATGATGGCTGCTGCACTGAGCTACATCGAGCCCAGCTCAGAGGGCGGCTTCCCCTGGCTCCATGCTTAATCCTACAGACACAGCATCCAGTCAGAACAAGAGACCACTGACAGAGAGCTGTCACAGAAAAGTGCTGAGGTAGTCGTTTAATTTGAAGGTTCTACGTGTAATAATTACACTGAATTAACCACAGTAAGAACTGATAGTCTAATGTACAGTTTAATCCTTGTGTGGCGTTTTACTTTCTGATATTTCTCTAAATCCAATAATACTAAATATTATTCTGTGTTGTAATACTGTGTTGTTTTACTGAATGGGTTTTCCTGGTTCTCTGTGTATCAGCTGTACATTTACTACAGTGGCAGCTAAAATGACTTCCTATTTATTACTTTTATGGGCACTCTGCTTTTTATGTCCTATATACACACATATATCATTGCACAGAGGACTGCTTACGGTAGTTCTTACGGCTCCCATCAGTTCTAAATCAACCTAGAAAACACACACACACATATAAACACACGCCGTTCTGCTGTGCTACAGCATGACAGCTGAGCTTCCCTGGGTTTTAATGGGCTTTGTTGGTGAATAATGAAATAAACTATTACTGTGTTCATCAACAATAAATATATCTTACTGTACAGGTAATGTTTTAGTACCTTAAAAAATATTCCTACCATCCACTGAAAATGAGTTTATCTACAAATCCTCATCATACAAGTTTAACCCTTTCTCAGGTGGGTAAGTCATCGTGTGTAAGGACACTATTAATCACGTGTAAAGGCTCACTCCGACTAGAGGGAGAAATAATAACAAGGTGAAATAAAAAAGTTAAAAAAAATTAAGTGGAACACTTCCGATAATTATCTGTCACAAAGTCTGATTGAAGTCTGAACTGCCACATGGCATCAGCCATGGCATCGCAAGTCTGATGATTTATGAAACTGCTGTGACTTTCAAGATCTCTGTGTCATTTGTCACTGCTGATATTGCCACATACATATAACAATTCTACAATAATAATTTATTCATACATTCACTGTCTTTATAGCCAAGAAGATCAATAATCTAAAGTGTGCCGGTTACATGTTTTTACTCGTGTTATCCTTGTGTAATATTAAAATATGTTTGATGGTCTGAAGCAGTTTACTGTAAAAATAATGGAAAAACAACAAACAACAACAACAAAAACAGGAAGGAGGCAAATTCCACCACTGTGTATTGTACTAATCAGTACTAACAAATACTTCATGATTGACTGGCCACATATTTCAGCTATCTGTAAAGCTGATCATGCTCCCGTTATCACATGGGTCTGTTAGTACTGCGTTAAGCTCAGAAGACTGCAAAAAAAAGAAAAAAGCCTCCTGTAGTCATCTGCATAGTTGTAGACTCTTAGTCATGCTTAATCATAGGACAGAGCCAGACTAGCCGTTTCACCCACTGCTTCCAGTTTTTAATCCTAATTAGATGCTGGCAATAGTTTCATAATGAAAGGATACACAGTGTGTGGTTTCCATTTTGTTGTCTAGTAAAAAAATCGGTAATTGTATTTCCAAAAGTACAGTGAAGCAGTTCTACATCCACCTGCTGCTCTCTTAGCAAATCCAAAAATAAAAATAGTTAGACGTTCAAAAGTTATCCAAATATGTGTTTGCAGACCAGCGCAAAAAAAAAAAAAGGGAGGCACACGAACAGCCACTGAGTGCAAACATCATTAGCTCTTCATATCTAAAGTCATCTCCACAATACAATGTTTCACGTAAGGATATTAGCTCTATGTTTAAATCATGACGCAAGTAAGATCATCACACACTAACAGTACGTCTACAGGTGCACAATGTATACTAAATAAATGACTAACTCATCTTCTTCATTCAGTAGAAAGTTCCTGACGGCAACATCGGGCTGAAAAGAACACAGCCTATGAGTGCACAGGGCATAAAGCCATTAACAGGCAATAATCTACAGAACTGCGTCAGGTATCACAAAGAAAGGAGCAGAGAAAGAAGTGGAGTGAAATAAAGACAGTTTTTCCTCCATTTTCCTCCTAGACAAGAGCTTCATAAGAGTCTGCTGGGTTATAGCCTCAGATCCTAACAACTACTATAAACTTTTATCAGTTTATCTGCCTGAATGTTTTTTTATAAAGTTGAGAAGAATACCCACTATAAATTAAACTTGTTTTATCCAAGCATAAGTACAAATACATTTGATTCACTTAACATTAAACGAGAAAGTAACATGGCAGAAAGCAACACACGCTCAGCTGGAATAGAGAAATTCTTCAGTTACTCAATTAAACAGACAGTTTCCAATAAATCTGTGAAGGTTTCTCATAGTTATCTGGAAGTTGAGTCATGGCAACTGGACCTTTGTCTTGACAAGAAACATTGCCACTGCAATGACTCAACTTCCGGGTAGTCCCAATTACCTTTTTTTGTTAAATGTTAAAAGGCTTTACGAAACAGTATAGAGGGTACAGGATCAATTAAGTATTAATACGCATTATTCAATGTACACTGAACAACATAATGACAAAGTGAACAGTTCCTCTAACTAGAAATTACAGTTTCCAGTCTATATAAGCTGTTTGATTTGAACGGCTGAAGATGGTTTAGACAGATTGGATGGTAAATGTCAGGTCACTTTACAGATGTTCCACGGGGTTTAAGTCGGGGCTTTGGTCGGGCTACTCAAGGAAGGTAAGAGGCTTGTCATGAAGCCACACCAATATCACCTTGGGTCACTGTCATGCTACAACCATTCTCCCTGTGTCGAGCTGCATGCTGTCAAAGATGTCTTCTTTTAGGGCCTCTGTATATTTAGCTGCAGTCATTCTTCCCCTAAGAAGAAAAGCACCTCTGTAGAACAATGCTGCCAACACCATGCTGCAAATTCCCCACTGGCATAGCATTAGCCAGAGAATCGGCAGTCTCTACGGATTTGCATTTGCAAGTAAAGATGACAAAACAAACCTGATCTTGGTAAATAAAAAAACTACAGCCAGCAGCCAATTATTTCAGCTTATGAACCAGACGGCAGCTATTCATTCGAAGTGAAGTGTTACTGTTGCAGCCCGATCCTATATACAGTGTTAGGGTTCTCAGATTAAGCCTATTGTTACAGAAACGTGATCCCAAAGCTATTCTATACATAAGACCAATACCCCACCAAGCCTCATACGGAGCCAGTTTGGCTCTTCATTTGCACGCGTGTAAAGTTCTTGACATAATCCCTGCTCTCTCAGAAACACCTGCCTTTGATGTTGCTTAACATCATCAAGAGCCCTCATAGGTTTCTGATCTTAAACTGTGCCAATGCAAGAAAGGCATACTTGATGATGAGATGGAAAATGGAGCAGGAGAAAGAATAAACGCACAGGAACAGAACCGTGAGTGTGGACAAACAAAGAAAGCAGGAAAGAGGTCTGTGTAATGACAATAGGCTTGAAAACACGGTTAGGAAATGCTGATGTGGGTTCACAGCGCTGTGACGCACCTGTGCTGACGGTGGCTGAAATTTATCAATGGTGGACATCCCACGCCTGACATTTCATGAATTTCTGTGTTGCCTGGCAACCCCACCAATCTTTCTCTGTATTGTTTTCTTAGATTTGTTCATTATAATTCTCCCTTTTTCTCAGTGTCTATTTAGCCTTTAAGGTCTCTACAGCTGAGAGATTAACTTCTGTTATAACACTGTGGAGGAATCCTCCTCCACATACACTTTGGCATCAGTCTGTTGTTCACATGGCAATAGTGGGAGGACACCCGTGGCTGGTGACGAAAATTCACAACACAAGCTTCCTTATGCAGGCACGTATGGCTCTTACGTGTCTGCATACGGCACGTAAGAGCCCCTGCCCCCCCCTAGTGTGCCTTTTAACACACACACACACACACACACACACACAAATACGGCAATTGTGCATAAATCTTCTTAAACATGTAAGAAAATACTGCACAATAGTCTACCTGTATAAATTCTTTGTTGAATTTCTTAAGAACTATAAATGCTGGTAAATTCTGACTGGTGCACGGTGATATGTGACAATCCCGTCATCCTAACAGATGTCCACCTACATCAAACTCTGCAAATCTTATGCAGATCCATGCAGTTCTCCATCACAAGTAAGAAGCTGACAAATCGGACAAAAAGAGTGTAAACATAGAAAGTGTTGATGATTTTATTGTCTTGCAAGAGACGTGGATTTATTTTTCCTATATAATGGGTTAGACAAGACCAACAGCCCTGACTGGCTGCTGGAGAAGGAGGAGGTTCACAGCTCAGACAATCAATTCAAAGGTTAACACTCCTCTGCTGAAATCTAAAGTCAGAGATAAATGAAGTTGACAGATGAAAATGAGGTAGAGAGGGATTATAGAAAACAAGTTAAAGAAGAATTAGACTGCAATATCTCATGTGGGCTGATGAGGAAATGATGAGGTGGATAACAATCAGACGGCAGCATTAAAGGTTCCACCTGGTTCAGCCTAAGAGGCGAGGCATAGGCTTCTATCTTCATATTGACTTTAATTCATAATACACAGGTCAAATGGAGACATTGCTAACTTAATTATGAGCTGACAACTCCATTCCTCTCTTCTCTCCCGCTGTCCCCTCCTTCCTTCTATAAAACACACCGCCCAGACAAACTCGAGATGATGCTTTGCCAAACATTTGCACTGACACACACAAAACCGATGTCACCAAATATGCTGTATATACCCACATGGTCATTTTCAAGCATTTCAACCAACATGAACAGAGGCTCTTTATTTTCCTATGCTTGAACACATTAGCACACACGCTCACACTCATCCAGGTGCGAACCTCTCCAGGCAATGTGCCAGTCAGGCAGGAAGGCTGCCAGCACACAAGACAGAGGGGTCTGTTGTGTTGTAAATGTCAGACGTCCTGCCGTTTGAGCCAGCATGCATCTCACAGCTAAACACTCATCTGCACACTTAACCACACTTATATATGCAGCACAAAGGGCTGAGGATTTGGAAGGAAGGAGAGGAGAAAACAAGCAACAGAAATCCAGAGGCGTTTGGATTATATTGGTATTAGTTTGGTTAAACAGCAACGAGTGAGACAGGATTGTCTGTCATTATAATACACACATCGATGTCAATGCAACATGGCAGGAATAGTCTGTATGGTCATATTTGCCAATACATGTCTCATATTAATAATAACAACAACCTCATGGAGCCTCATAATTATGGGGCGGCATGACAGCTAAGTGGGTAGAGCAGTTTGATTCCCAGGCCCACCACGCCGCATGTTGATAAGTGTCCCTGGACAAACACAGAAACCTCTACTAGCAATAATATGTGACGACTGGCAGGTGTCCAAACAACAACTTAAAGTATCAATTACTATATTAATGTTCAGAATAATTGCCCTTGAGGGGGAGGAATCCTTGTGCACCAGGCAGCTGTATTTTCCATGGGTGCCACCATCATTGACTTGTGCAGTCAAGTGTCCAGGATACTGGGAGCCACCTCAGTGTTACTTACTACGGTCCCTTTATAATCATTTACTTCTAACTTCAACTTTCAATACGTGAACATAAAGTGCTTACACAACAGAAGTTAGAGAACAAAATCTGAATACACACAATAAAAAAATATGACAAAGCCTAAGCTTCAATGATTTTACATGTCAGCACGCCATTATACGTACGTTAGAAGAACGTTTACGTCACTGTAATCCATACCTCTTCTTAAAGAAGGTTCATTTGCACACGCTGTATATTTCATATTGTTTGTTCTGAAAAATCTGCACTTATATATCCCTACTGTAATTAAGTTGTCTATTCATGCCCTTAAATGCTGCGTCAGCTTTACAATGCTGTGAGGAGTATGTGTTCACATGCTCAAATATAATGAATATTTCATGTCTATATATCTCTGTAGCTTGTACATAAGTTTTCCAGGACAGAAAAATGAACGCTGGTATTTCATATTCAACTATAACAAAGACTCTTCTACTGCGTACCTGTGAGATACTTGAAAAACCCAGGTTGTGGCAGCCGTTGCATGGTGTCAGGACTTCCCAGAATCCAGTGGGGCCACAGCTTTTTTCAGCCTCTTCTTCCTCCAAGGCTGGAGCGAGAGGCGGGGTTGGCCTCTGCAAGTGACAAAAAAAACGAGTTCATTCCATAATCGGCAACATTTAAATGTGTTTTTATTAACTGAACACTAAAACAATAAGCTAAAAAAGTGTGTGTATTTACCAGTGAAAGGAGATTTACAATAACATAAGGCAAAGTGAAATTATTATTAGTGCTTCGGTGCCATGATCAATATGTTGTCACCAATTTATGGCCAGAAAACTTACTGTTCAGTGTCACTTAAAGGGATTTAAAGCAAATAAGCTCTAAACCCGAAACAGCAGGACACAACCACTGTTCCTGAGTATGTGCAAATAATTATGATATTTGTGATATTATGACATATTATTTTCTTCACACAAATGTACCGTGGTATTTAACCTGAGATGCTGGGGCATATGTTGGGAAAACAAACCTAAAAAATGTGATACACCATTTAAAGAAGAAATGCCTTTCTATTACATTTCTACGGACCATGACACACACACACACACACACACACACAAACTGGGGCTCTCTTGCGCTCAGCAAGCAGGTGTGTGGATGAGCTCTGTGGCATGAGGTGTCAGGGGGTAGACAGAGACCACCTGATATCTCAGTGAACCATATGATGCAGCTGAAGACGCAGGTCACAACAGATTACATGCACACAAAGGTATAACTGCAGCGTAGCTTTTACAAGAACAATAAGGGAAGAGGAAGGAAGAGACTGAGGCAGAGAGCTGAGAGAGGTCTGGTCTTCTAGCAGAAGAATTATCACCCAGCAAACCAAACTCTCATTACAAAGTGGGAGAACAAAACAAACAAGCAGGGGGAGGATTAATGGAATGCGCTAAAGAGCAGAGGACATGCCCCCCAAAAAAAGCTTAAAGCTAAAACTGTAAGATGAAGATACGGAAAGAGAGAAAAGACAGATGGGAAAAGCAACAGAACAGCAGTGAGACTGGAGATGGAGGCAGAAAATAAGGCTGAAACCAAAAGGTCACTGATCGCTCCAGATTGCAAAGGACCTTCTGCAACACTGGGATATTGATTAATGTAAAAGCACTGCAGTCTTCAAGTACTGCACTGTATGCATGAAAAACACACAGATATCCGTTCATAACAGGAGAAATTTGATATTTGCCAGTGCTTCATATAAAAGGCATCATTAATTATTCAATA
This sequence comes from Microctenopoma stevenorrisi, assembly GCA_032270685.1. Classification (NCBI taxonomy): domain Eukaryota; kingdom Metazoa; phylum Chordata; class Actinopteri; order Anabantiformes; family Anabantidae; genus Microctenopoma; species Microctenopoma stevenorrisi. The sequence goes on from JAUMTR010000015.1 coordinate 9,228,570, forward strand.
CTAGAACTGAATAATTTATCAACTTTGCATTATTTGTCTACTGGAAAGCCTCAAAGGAATAAAGTTTATATTCTGGTCATTGGCCAGCGACTTAAGCATGTGCGTTTTATGTGTTTGTGTGCATCTTCAGGGCTTGTTAACAGACGTGGTTCGCTCAAGAGAGGAAATAAAATCTAATGAATCCATTGTCCTGATCTCACAGCACTGCAATCTATTTGAAATTTGTCCGACTGTGATGGAAAGTACTTAACTGTTGTATATGAATATCATTTTAAACTAATTCTCACTCAGATTCCTGTCCCTACATTTTCAGAAGTTTGCCCAAAGCCTCAAGAAAATGCTAATCACAGTGAAATGGCTCTCCCATCTCATATTTACAGAAAGAGAGGTACAACATTGATGGCATGCAAATGAGCAGCTGGTTACACTTATGTGTTTTTTCCTGATAAATAAAAAAAATATTATTCAAAATTTAACATAATTAGATTCACTGCTGTGTAAATGTGCTTATTCCTTTTATGACATTGACGCCACGCTGTACTATGCATTTAATGCTAATAAGCATGAGAAGCTGAGCTACTGTAGTAAACTTTGCATACGATAGCCGCAAATCACCCATACGTTAGTTAGTGCATGTTAGCAACCAATGCTAACACCAGTGGGGCACAACAGCTTTCAAATTCAGTTTTTCTTACTTTTGTCTCAACACACTTCTAGTCTGCAAGGGCTCCAGTTCAAGGAAAGCTACACAGCCTCTCAGACATGGAAATATTATATTTTCCACTGTAAATAAAATGTCCTTGGACTTTGTGGGGTCAAACAGAACAATATTGAAGCTTTTTGCACTTGCATTTCCCACAATTTCTCAACATTGTGTGGACTAAATTATAAAATTACATTAAATTAATAACGTATTTAATCAGATATATCATTATCATATACAGGACACAAAACATTTATTTCCATTAGTGCTGCAGTCATTTGTAACGGTGGCAGGAGAATATGAAGAGCATGCATTCTTCCCCTGTGAGCTGGTTTTGCATGTTTTATTCATGTGTAATAGTTACATGTGACACACTGCATCACGTCCAGCATATAAACAACGTGAATGTCAACAACAGAATACAAATTGATAAAGGAAGGAACAGAGAGAGAGAGGGACAAGATGGACTGAGATTATTATAGGCTGTGCAGGTGTGTTTGTTCTACGTGCATGTGCGCACTTTAATACTGAGCTTATAAGACAGATGGAAAAATATGATGAGCTGTTGATCGGTGTCACACAAGCTAAAATCTGCCATTTTTACATAAAACTGAACTTAAGACCAATGAATCCTCAACTGTCTCCTCTATATAAGACTGAGAAGAAAAAGAAAACAGTCTGTTTGTTCTAAATATACACACACACACACACACACACTGCATCGACACTGTGAATGGCTGTTTGCACAGCAATTACAGTTGAGGCAAACACCAAACAGAAGCTGTTGCGTTCTAGTAACAAGTCCGCTTGAAGGCACCGCTTGATGTGGTGCTGCCCTCTGTTGTAAAAACAGACACAGTACAAGCATTTGTAAAAACCAGGCCCAAACCTCTGTCTTATCTAATGTAGGCGCAGTATACAAGTACATGTGAGTTTATGTGATTGTATCTACAAAATGAATTGGAACAGATTAAAAAATACAGTGCATCCACTGCATAGTGTTTTTGATCAGCTCTATTAGGAAATGTTCCCTCACGTAGAGTGGATTACAGTATGTACTTATTTCATTTAATTCTTTTTATTTGCTGTCTGAAATGATTTATAACAATTTGAATATTTAATTAGCATTGAGCTGCATTCAAAAAGACACATAATTCATTAATAATTTCAGGCCAAACTCCAAATACCTTCTAATGCAACCCTCTGTCATAACCAGGTACCCCTACCTTGCTGACTCGAGTGAGGGTGCCGTTGGGCCGATCGGGGCGCTCCTCGTCAGAGAGTCGCCCGCTGCCGAAGCTGTCCATTGAGTGGGAAGAGATGGTATGGCAGAGCTCCTCGAAGGAGTAGTCTCTGTCCTGGCACTTTTTTATTGCATGGAGCAGTTTGGACAGCTCACTTGTCACAGCATCATCTGAGAAGATGCAGAAGGTGACACACAGGTAAGAGATCTATCACACTGAGGCTCATCCCCATCACTGCTCTTACAGACACTGTAAAATAAACATCTATAACTAACAGAAGCATATGCTGTCTCTGTGGGTTGGTTTTTTTCTTTGGTTTTTAATCCTACAGAACATATTATCCTGCCCTATGCTGTTTACCTGATTTAACAGGAGGAATCAAGCTTTGGCATAAGCTGAGAAAGAACCTGTCTGTACTGCTGATGCATTTAAAGTCACACCGAGGAACATACTGAGGCGCAGACTATACTAATCACTTATTCCACTTCCCTCCAAAAGTCTCCGAGGTAATTATGGTATTTGCTGACAGAAAGGGAGAACAGATCAGCGCTTCAGCTTGTTGTAATGCCATATTTCTAACACAGGGGGCAGTGCTGGACAGGGGAAATCTGTGGCTGTTGAGAAATTCTGTGACAAATTCTTCACTAAAGGAGCTGCTGTCCATGGCTGGATTTATATTGCATTGTTGTATTTGTGTGCACATTTACTCACTCTTGTGTTTCAGGGAAGGGGAGGCAGAGGGCGAGGCAACAGAGGTTCGAGGTGCAGGGACCGGACACTTGCGAACGGGCTCCTCCAAAACACTCCTCCGCTCCATCTCGTCAATCTTATACTCTAGACAAGGAGAAAAATGTTGGAAAAGTGAAATGAGACATAATAAAAAACAACGGAGGGAGAATTTGGACAAACACCAGTAAAAGACATAATAAGAGACACAGGCCCCAGAAGGAGTTTGGTGGGGAATATGAAGGGGAGAAGAGAAAAACCACGTTAGAGCCATTTACATGATCAATTCAATCGCTTGGTCATCAGCAGCTTGTGCTGCATCCAATTCTCACTTTTCCCTGCACTGCAAATTCAATTTACAGCTTCTGGTAATAGACCACTCGGTTGTTCATAAAAGCAAAAGAAAAACATATTTGGGGAAAGAGAAACTGGACTCAAGGTTAAAAGGGAGGGAAAGTGGTTTCAGGTGTGTGGGCAAAACTGGATAATAAACCTGTTTAAATGAAGCGTCAGGAGCTGAAAACACAAACACGCTTCCACTGTGAAATCATGTGGCGACTTCTCTGCAGAGATCTAACGAGGAGCACTGGTAATGTCAGGAGATACTTTATGTTAGAGTGTGTGTGTGTTTCCACTGCTATGAATCCTGGCATGTGTCTAAATAATGATGATACACAACCACGTTTGCATGTTTTGCATTTTTAGTTTTATTTCTCATTTCTCTGACATCAGTAGATTATTTTAAAACAACAATACATACTGTATGGATTGTTGTTTATGTAATCAGTTGTTGCTGGATATTAAAACGTGGGTTGTTAATCAGTTTGATGAGCAAAGTAAGATGTGTGTTTCAAATCAAATGACATTTTTTCAAAATAAGCAACTAGAATATCCTTCAGCTGGTACAACTAGTAAATGACAGGTCTTTTGCTCTTTGTGTGTGCCCCCTTTTACATCTCGCCTCCAACAGGAAATGGCATGCAGCTGATCTTTTCACCGAGTTACAGCTGTGTCCTTTTTACCCCCTCACCCCTCCTTTTCTTTCTTCCTCGCTCTCACACATTCAGTCTCCGGCTTATGCTGAAGTCCAAATTTCTGTTTCCAGTGTGATTGGATTTTGATGGCAGCCATTCGTGGCCACAATTTACTCTACTAAATCTACATGTCATCTATTCATGTCTATAAAAATATCTTCATTTATGAACATTCAGAAAGTCAAGGAAAAGGCTAGTGGTCGATTGGCACTGCACAGGATGTAAGAAGCTGAATTCAGTAGATGCTGGACTACATTTAAGCCAACACTTAGCAGCTGCACCTTACTGACCTGCTCAACCTCAGTCGGAACAAACTCATGTTCAACCTACTTGGAGAAAAACCCTCCGGTTAAAAAAATAAACACTTATACATGACAACAAATGGGTTTGGTGACACGGTGATATGTTTTGTGAAGTCACCTATTGGTTCTTTTTACTTATGTTGGCATTTTCTTGTTAGTTTTTGGCTTTCAAATATCCTGCCCATCCTCCTATGCCTCCATTTCTGTTTGCCTTTATCTCACCCTCTTTAAATCATCTGTAACTATGTGTCTGACACACACCGACAGATTACATGAGGACATATCGCGAAGGCCTCCAAACCACAGATTACAGCATTCGTTCTGAGACTTATAATCACCTCGGGACAACACTGTCTTTAGACAGCGCAATGTGTCGAGTCCTTGGGTCCCTAGGGACTGTGCAGTAAACTCACACTAACAATCACTGGTAACACACAAAACACACTGCAGTAAACATGAGCGCAAAACAAGCCTTTTAATGGCAGCTTGAAAAGCAAAATAAAGAAAATGGAAGGAAGAAAGTTGTATTACGTTTTTAGAGAACAGTGCTCAACTAAAGCTGAAAGAATTAGGCATTTAAAACAAAATGAATAATCTTTGATTATCATTTTATTACTGTTCAAAACAGGGCATGCACAGCTTTTTTGGCAGCTATATAAAGATTAGGTAAAACAATCAATAGGGTAAAATAATGTTTACTTTTTAAATTCTATACATAAAATACATTTTTAAAAATTACATTTTACATTAACTACTCTACTCTTAACTCTACTGCACTACTCATCGCCTAGTTAACTCTAGTGGTGAAGCATGGTGGTGGCAGCATAATGCTATGGGAGTGTGTTTCATCTACAAGGACAGGGAGGTTGATCATATTTAGGAGATGGATGAATACTAAAAGGTGTGCAGGTTACTGGGGGGATCATGACTTAGAGTAATAATTTAAACAAAAACAAATCATGAAGAGGCAGGAGAGACCTGAAGAAGAGAAGTAGTTATGAGAGCAGCACATGCATTAGTTTAATAAACACTTTTGTTTTTTAAAGGGAGGGACATGGAACCTAATCATCCATAGTTGCCATAGTTGTTTTTCACACATTTCAAGAGACAAATAACAACAATCCAATTCAAGGTCCGCTCAACCTGTGAGACAATGCCAAAGCATCTGAAACAATGCTCTACCCACCTTGAATTAAGCAACCGTGCAATTTGTACTGTAGCGACTAAACAGATAAACAGCTGTAGAGGGACCTCCATTGTGTCCCCAGTGGAAGATAAACTTCCTTCATACCAGATTTCGTAACTGTGTCACATCATCATTTTCACATCCTAACATTTACATTTTATATACTAAAAATGAAAAGAAAAGAACTAAGTCTGCCACCTTGTGCACTTGTATAGTCTATATATTCAGCATTACAAAATGAAAATGGTGTTTCAATAAATACATGAATTCACACAATGAATATACTGATACTATTAATGCTTTTGCCCTCGTAACATTCTACTTTACACCATTCATAGGAATGAACTTGGGGTTATAGTTAAGATTAGGGTAAGTGTCCTCACAACTACAGTGGACACTAAATGGATTTGTGTCTTTACCTTGGATGAGAGCAGTGATCTGCTGGGATTTTGGTGCAGGATGTTCTCGTAGGATCTCCAGAGCTGTTCTCTCCTGACTATCCATCAGATTGGTGTCGATCCCTGAAATGCACAGACGATACAAATGAAAAGCAGGACAAAGGTCAGACCACGGCTAACCTTGCTCAAACGTCCTCAAAGCCAAATTCACACCACAGGCTGACCTACACACTCAGTACGTACAGTGCACGCACATGGTTGGCCCCAGATGTGCTGACACAACATTCTCAGTCATCAAAAGATGAATTAGTTGCAATCACCAGGAGCTAAACTCTTCGTTAACTCATGCTCACATGCCTTATATCACGTTTTTTTTGATAGAAAGCAGATGACACACTCACATGACGGTGACACAGCTGTATGCACAGAACGAAGACAAGCTTACACATTGATTTAAGTGCTACTAAACATAAAACATGACATTTTTGCCATACAACGTATTTCAACATCCTCTGCCGTTTCCCTGCACAGTTCATGAATGACAATGAAACACCCCTAACCTCCCCACTCTGCACAAAGTTGGAGTTGTGTTGGGTTAAAGTTCGGTGAGTCAAGTCAGCACAGCCCCATGTTAATTCAGGAAGTCAATAAAATCAAGGCCAAAGGACTATGGCCACACAAAGGACGTACTGCAGGAAACAGGACGTGCTGAAGGAAATTGGGTGGGGGATAGCAGAGGTATCAAAGGATAGCAGTGGATAGTGTCCACACTTTATCCACTTTAAGCATAAGCAAATAGAATAAAATAATTGTGGGATTGTTGACAGGTATAATTAGAAATCAATCATCAAAAACCTGATCCTGGTCTTTGAACTATAGGTGTGAAACGAGCAAAAGAAAAATATAAGTGGAACTTCCAGATTTTCCAACAGCGTAAACGCAGAGGACTGTCACGATCCCGCCCCGACCAACCTGCCTTCCCGTCGTGTTTGTGTTTTGTTTTGTTCTATCGGTCTTCTGTCAGTCACATTCCCGGGCCTCCTGCACTGCTCCCTCTGTATCCCCGTCACGCCCCCGCTCTGCCGTTTACTGGTTCACGCCCGCTTCCCTCGTTGTCCACAGGTGTCGTCACTTTCCCCTGATCACTCCCGGCTCCCGATCACATTCACCTGTTAGCACTCACCTTGATTTGAGTGATTTTTGGTTTACCTGTGTTCCGTGTTCATTTGTGTTTATTTTATTAAAACCCCTGAATTTGATTTCGTGTCTGAGTGCTCATGGGTCCTTAATACAAATCCTAACAGAGGACAGTTGCCTCGAGTTAACTTGAGGGCAAATTTAAACCCGCAACATGAAGAGAGGAAAAAGAAAAACACACATGCGCGTGCACACGCGCACACACACACACACACACACACACAGGCGGAGTATCTAGCTGCAGGTTAAAAAAGGAAGGAAAAACACACATGCACAAGCACAAACAACACTTTGTGTTTGCTGGCATACATTTATAGACCCACCTGAGTCAAGCAGAAGGCGAACAACATCCATCTTCCCAAAGAGTGCAGCCTCGTGGAGGGCACTGCCATTCTCAGTCTAAAAAAGACAAAGAGACAGATGGAGAAAGAAAGTGAGCGTGTGTAATAATTCCATCACTTTAACAAAACAGAGACAAAAATAGGCACTGAAAAGAAGTGGATTGGGAGCACGAAAGCCATTACAAAAAGGCACCAGGATTAAATGGGTGAGGACGACAATATTTGTGATTTGATACAATCTCCTTCACTCTGGCAGTTAATCGAAAGAGATTCAGCGTGATTAACAAAAGTCACATCTCTCTGTCTGCAAACGGCATGAGTCTACTCTGATTTCAAACCATTTCACGAACAGCAGGAGATGTCCCAATTTCCTTCGCCATATGCCGGTGCGTGCCAGTCTCCAGTGCTGCTAATGGTGATATTACAGATATGACGCAACATGTGGCAACTGGTGAGAGTAGGGCCCTGTAACAGCTTTGTCTTGGATCAGCAGTGACGAGACGCTGACTTTGACGAGGCCACTTTTACCATAACAACACTCAAGAAAAACAGCGTAGTGTACAGCTACGTGTACGTAGTGTACTCACTATTGCAGTCACTAATACCAGTGAAAGTATTTTATGCAGATCACTGTACTGCAGGGCGCTGTGATTTCACCCATGTGGGCAATGGTTAAACCAATAGTAATGCATCTGCAAAATAAGTGCAGCAAACAGCGTGAAAATCAACATGCACAGAAATATTCCAGGCTTCATAACTTTACACATGCTCTGCGACGACTCGGTATCATTCCTGCATACACGTTATACTGTAGGAATTTATATGCATGTTTTACTCTCTATTTCCAATTTATTACTATAATAATGAAGCTAATCCAATAGACCAGCAATAAAGCCTACACCATGAATCATCCTTACTAATTAACAAATTAGAAGCCTGAGAATGACTAAGTAGAGTGTTTCAGTTACCAATAACAGAAAAACCTAGTTTTGATTTCCTGTGCTTATAAAAGATCAGAGTTTAAAGACAAACTTAACATGCAAAACAACTGGTCATATTCCCACAGTTTGACTTACCATACTATGCTATACAGCTTGCTGAAAGCATAAACACCCATCAAGGACACTAAAGAATTTAACTGCACTGATCTGTGCATGCAGCACATTCACACATGCAGCAAAATACATAATGCTGAAGCCGTTGCATCCTTCACGGTTGGATTCCTGACAGCACAGATAAAAAACCCGGACTGTACTAAAGTCCCAGCCTTAATGAAGACAAATTATTTGGATGACAGCCAATGCTGCTGATAAGCGGCTGGGAAATTTAACTCAACAAGACAATATACCAGATAAACACCCACTGCAGGGAATACTAAACTTACTTTGTCGTTCTGGTTCCTCTACAGCAAAGTGTCATCACCACACAGAAGAAATTAATGGAACAACAGGGTATGCCGGTGCAGGAATGCCCTTAAAAGGTCGAAGGCCCTTTGAGCTTAAAGGAGCATTTTCACATATAAATTCCAAGTTAAAAAAGATGAGTGGTTCCATGTGTAGCGCCACTAAACGAATCTAATTGTATTTCTTCCTTGTGGGGCCAATCTTTTACCCATAAGTAAGCGAGGGGAGGTGGGAGCAGCGGAAATGATCCACCCACTTTTCCTCTCTCTCACATACACACAACTCGCCCTCTTAACCTCCACTGCCATCTCTATGTCACTTCCTGCCCTGTTTCCCATGGTGATTATGTAGTGATGTCATAAGGAAACTAGGAAGCCGGTTCTCACTCTCTAAGAGTTTCCGGGAATTGAAAGTCAGACGACTTTCTGTTTCAGGCCTGCAGGCAGAAACGCAGTCGCTCGCTGATGCTCAGATGATGGAATGAATGGAAATGTCCACTTAGAGAAGGCAGTCGAGTCTATTGAAGTGTGTATGTGCGAAAGTTTATACTAAACTTTTGCCCTTCGCTGGCTACCTTCACACCGGGCAGCAGGTTCCTCCGTAGGGATTTCCCCTCATTATTATGGAAACAGACAGAGGAGGAGAGAGAAAAGAAGGAGTGAATGTGCTGTTTTATAAATTATTCATTCACACAGACACACCGATATGGCTTGACTCCAATTACTGACCTGTACCATCCCTCTCCACACACTCGCACACATGTGTGACTCCTAACAACGTGGCCATCTGTGAGTTGCCCACACCATCCACTCTGTGCTATCAACAGTGTGGTTCTGACAATGTAGCATTGGAGAAAGTGGACAAAAGTGGGGAAGTAAGTGGGGAAAAAGTGCCAGTGAAATAGTGTTTGTCCTAATCCACCGAAACCCTATGTGTACATCTACACCTATAAGCGTAGCAGACCAGTTCTGAGTCTTATCCTCACTATAATTAGTTGTATACTTACAATGCTGCCAGCTATAGCCTCCCTATTTAGGATCAAACATTTAGACCAATCATGTGTAACTGCCCTAACCAGTGCGCCAGCGTCCCGGCTTATGTGTTATCATGATATACTGTTACCGGGATAAAAAAAAATTTAAGTCAGGTAGCCTCACTTAAACTGACCAGATAGTTTAACACACCCTTGTTAACTAATTGAACAGACCTTATTGTGCTTTTCTTAATTGTCATTCCGACAAATTACTATTCAGAGACAGATAGTCATAAAGGCACAGAGTAAAAACACAGGTGAAAGCTGTTTAGGGTATCAATAGCTCCATATGCTCATCAATACGAGATAGAGGAACACAATGAGATGGAAGACAGAGAGAGTGAGAGATTTGCAGCAGAGTTACAGTACAGAAAACATGGCAAAGCAAAGTTGTGCAGTGTTCGTCTTCACTTGACACATAAAGCCTGAGGCCAAATCCCTGCAGAGAAATGCAGTCTTCTTCAGATCAGAGCATGCACACACACACACACACACACACACTGGCAGACAAGATGGGCGGAATGTCATTGAGTCACGCATGTCTTCACTGCAATAGTACCAGATCGTCTGCCTTACTGAAGAGGTCAGGTTTTCTCTGTCTTTCCAGAGATGACACACACTTATCCACCAAGTTCTGTAAACTGCAGCTGCACTATGTTTGACTATGACAGGTCTGAACGTACCATATTCTGGAGGACAGAGGAACAACAACACGAAGCGCTGTCCTCAGCAGGTTAACATACTGTATATACAGTAAACTTGTACTTACACAGTGAAGCGTCGCTTATGCCACATGTTACTGCAGCATATGAACCCAGACTGAGACCAATCACATTTTGCTTTATATTCATCAAATGTATTGTTCTGTGTGTAAATGTTCTGGTACAATTAGAAGTTCTCTTGATAAAGGCTTTGTGGGATTAATCTTTTTCTAATTTGTATAGTAAACCTTGATACCGATGCTCCCTACCTCCGTGGCTCCTCAATATTTGACTTGTTTCTTGATTTGCACTCAGAGCATTCCTGAGTCTTTAAGTCTGACTGAGCCCGAAAACCCATGTAGTTTGTCCGGCTCTAATCCTTCATCTTGACTTAACGGCAACATGGTGCAAAGAATCTCAGGATAAAATAAGACCCAACAGACATCAAAGTATGTGCTGCACTTGCACATGGAATCATAAAAAAGCATATCTGATGAGGGAGGTCTGGCTGTTTACTTCATTTGAAGAAAATAAACCTGGAAGTTTTTTATACTGGAAATGTGAACTCGTCTCAACACTTTCAGTAAATTCAACTCAGGTTAGGTAGGAACCATAAAACTCTACTGAAAGTCCAAAGGAACAGTACAATGGAATCTTACCACTACACCTCACTATCAGTCACAGACAGTTCTATCGAACACTTGTGAGCAGGGCTGTAAATCTCTTGATATAACCAGCAAGGAGTTAAATAGTCTTAGGGGAGCAGTGAGTATAGTAAAGGACTGTTTTCCTACACACCGAGTCCAGTGAGTGAGTAAAATACTTTAGTTTGTCAGAGAATTTGTCTCAGGACAAAGAAAAGAGTGTTGAAGAAAGCAGTAAAGCGTGGCTGCATGTTGACAAGGCTTCTCAAAGAGAAATGGGCCAGAAAGAGTTGGGACAAAGCTGTGGTTCAATACACAAAATGTAAATTACCAAAAAGAGCAGCACAGCACAAACTGTGCAGTGATGGAACTCCACATACTGTAAGTGGTGTTTCATTTCCTTGACTGACTAAGTAGTACATGTGAAGGGAAAGAAGTGTGTGAACTCTCAGGACCTCTTAAGGAATCTGTCTTTCTCTTCCTTCCATTCTGTCTCTTTTCTCCCAATCAATTATTCATCCCTTTCCACCACCACACCATGGGAGGCATGAAACACATCTACATGTTCTCTGACACACACTTTTTTTTTAAGGTGGAGCACACCATGCATTTATGCCTTTGGTGGAATAGAGACAGAGTCTCTCATTCATTAAAAACACAAGAGAGCCGCCTGTAAAATATTCACATATAAAGAACACGAGTCACAGAGGTTTTAAAAGATTCATTCAAGCAAAGGATGAGCAGATATCTTTCCAGTCCCCACATAATAATCCAAAACGTCTGAAGACTACTCTGCACACGTACTTGAGTTTCTCTATGTCCACCAAAAAAAAACATCTTACAACTGCAGATTAGCATAAATAACTGTGTCATTCGTATGGTAAACTGAAAATTTAAAAAGCCAATTCAATTCAACAGCTTCTAATAATCTAATGTCCATAAAGGCTGAGGACACACACAAAAAAGGAGGTCATGAATTCCTTCTTACCACACAGTTGACGTCCATGCCGGCCTCAAGCAGGGTCTGAACTGTGCTGTGGTGGCCATTACGTGCAGCCAAGTGGAGCGGCGTGTGTCGACGAGTGTGGCTGGTCATTAGGTTGGGGTGAGTGGCCACCAGCATGCGCACCACCTGCACACAAGAATACCGCCATATGTCAAAAACAAAACGGCAAACATAAAGGAAGCTAGGTCACTAGAAAAATAACTTGAAAACAGTTCGACATTTAGAATAATTCATGTTTTGCTGTCAAGACATTCAGACTCAGAAAAGATTAAGAAATCCCATTTAGAGAAATCATGCACACATACACATAAATTAATTCGCCATTTGATTCTTTCTTTCTCTAAAATGCTGTTAATGTATAATCATGGTTAGGAAATCATAACTTGGAAGGACCGATACCAATCTGGTTTCTTTTTGAGCCTTCGTTCATCCAAAAAACTAAACAGAAAAAGTCTAAGAAACAGTTAACATTACATTGATATCGTAAATACCTTTTCCTCTGTAGGACTTTAAGACATGGTCAATAAAACATTGATGCAACCCCTTCCATTCATGTTTTGACGCAACTAGAAAAACCAAGGATAATGGAATTAGCACCACACAAATCAGTCATATGACTGGAAGAGTTGCAGCCATATCAGGTGAGGTTGACACACACACACACACACACACACACACACACACACACACACACGTCACAGGTAGCAGTATTAGCTGGAAACCACACATGTGCTGTTTCAGCTACCACAGCCATGCTCATTAAGGACTAATAGAGCATAAAGTGTCCGCACTGAAAATCGATATTTTGAATAAAATTGAAATACACTGTAGGTCTTTTAATTACTTGCTTTATAGCACCAGTCTTTGTGCTAAATGCCCTGTCAATCAACTACCGTGTAGTGTTGACTCACAGTGGCGGAGCTACCTTGTTGTTTGAGCACGGATGGGGCTTTTAATAACTCGGCTCAACAACAGGCAGTTCCATCAAAAGCTTTCTCCTTTCACCTGTAGTGTATCTTTGTGTCTGATGCATGTGTGAATATACAAAACTTTTGCCCTGTTAGTTACATCTCTATGCTGCAGTAGACTCCACCATAGGGATTCCCCTTCATCATTATGCAAAGAGAGAGAGAGAGAGAGAGAGATACACCGTGCTGCCTTTATAAATTATTCATTCCCACTCAGACAAACCTGTATGCCTTGACTGCAATTACTCACTACCTTAGCAGAGAGAAAGTGTGATTGCCTTTGATCAGCAGCAGGCATTTGTTGCATTTGCCTCTCAGCGTGAGAGTGTAGTAGAGAGTGCAACCTTTATCACATCTGACAAAAGAATGAAGTTGCATTTCTAAAAAAATGTGTCCTCAACTAGTTGTTCAGCACAGTAATAATTTGTGGTTTTGGATGTTCTTTTCATAATACTCCCACCATATTTAAAATAATCAACAGCGACGTCTGGTTTGGAGCAACGGATTTCTCTGGACTGTAGTTCTTGTAACTGCTCACACCACTGCTGTCTTGGGGACAGTGCAGATGGAGTGACCAGCTGCTTCCTTTCACCTGCCAGCGAGGAGCTTCACTAGCATACATGAGACATGCAGAGGTTCACATATAACATCTGCAGTACCAACACAAATAGAAATCCTCAACATCTTTCATCGCATGCCCTGAACACTTTTGTTTTAATGAAGCCAAGTAACATGCAGCAGAGTCTTTGCCCCCTATTGAGTCATTTTAGAATACTTTAACCCTGTTTCATGACATTTTTCAGAGTTTAAATGTAGGGTGGGGGGTAAACTGTTACATGATCATGGGCTTATGTATCTAATCTCTAAAAAAGTACAAATTATACTTTATTATATTTTATGTAATTTTATTAACCCCATTAGAAACCCCATTTGGGGCGGCATGGTAGCTCAGTGGGTAGAGCCGTTGTCTTCAAACCCAAGAGTGAGTGAGGGATCAAGAGGTCAATAAAGTATTCATTATTATTATTATTATTATTATTTTAAAAGATTGTATTAAAAACAAGAAATACTATAATATACAATATCACTGTTTTCTTAAATTTTCTGTATATATTCATATAATGTGTAAGGTCTTAAACCTGTAAAGTTCCTTGAGATCACTTATGTTGTGAATTGGCGCTATATAAATAAAGCTGAATTCAAAAATTGAATTGCGCATATAATATATACGCAATATCACTGACCTGCAACCGTCCATACAGTGCTGCCAAGTCCAGTGGAGTCTCTTGTTGGCTATTTCTCATGGTGGGGTCGGTCAGCTCTTGAAGCAGTACTGACACCACCTCTGTGTGTCCATATTGGGCTGCACAGTGAAGTGCGGTTTCCCTCTCATGATTCTATGGAAGAATGAACGGAAAGAAAGATCAAGATTAACATTAACAAAAAGAGGGTTGAAAGAATGGGAAGAGGTGAAGGGTTTGCATTTTCGTTTATCAGTCTCTGTTCAGCAGCTGGCGAGCAAAGTGAATCTTCTCAGGTAAAATTTACCTGGGTTTAGATTTGGACTTTTAACAGACACAGGAAAAAAAAAACAGCATCTAGCCACAGAAGAAGCCACTGAAGTTAACACCCCATCATTCTGAATTAAATGAAGCAAAATGGAGCGAGATTGCTTTCTAAACTATAGTCCATCTCTTCCTGTAATCAGCAGTTAAATATATATAACTTAAAAAACCCATGACCACCACATTCTGCTCAGGCGTCACCTCATGCCTTTTTTTAAAATTCCTTCCCTCCAGAGCCACAACTGTGTCTCCCACTCACGTGTTTAATCCTCTGACAGAAAGATGCAGAGACACTGTAAAAAGACACATATAGACACGTGATCAAGCTACAAAACACTACAACATGCTTAAGAGCTCCTCAGCCAATCGCATCCATCCGTTTTCTCTGTTCCACACACCCCTCCGTTCGTGGCAGTGGAACATGGAACGACCTGAGCATTTAGTAATTTACATTTAGATCACAGAATACGCCTTCAATAAAATGATAATTACAATGTTTTCAGGTTCAACACAAAACACACAGAAACATATCACACTCATCCCCGCAGATACATACCAGCCTTTAGAAAGAATGAGTTGCAGCTTTTGTTCTATTCTGTCTCGGCCCTAAACAGATCACAATAAGATGTACAATAAAGCTTTGTCAGTTCAATCTCCTGCACCTCATACACACTGCTTAAGGTTGGGAAAATGCAATTCTGTGACAGAGAGAAGAGCGGCAAAGAGGTGGACGAAGACACAGGATGACAGGACAAGGCAGATAGAGCAGAAGAAGTGTGTGTGTGTGTGGGAGACAGAGACAATGTCCTCTCTTCTCAGAGTGGGCTGTATATTTCCATTTCACTCACTCTGGCATTTTTCCGATATCATCTAGCACTCTGTGTATTGTTGCTGATTGGAGTCTGAGCAACAACCATCTACACATCTGCCGCACAAACAGGCAGTGGAGCACATTATTGACATGCCCATACGTCTGGATGTGCGTTTTTTTTCAGCAGCACATGGGGTGCGTGACAGCCACAAATATGAAGAGGCTGAGTAACGCTCGAGCTCTTTTTGCGTGGACGGCTGCATCATTTCATTACTGTTAACTCTAATCCGTCTTAACTGAAGCGCACACTCACCATCTACCTAATCTCATACTATTACAAAACATTTACCTACAAGTGCAAACATGCGCGTGCACGCACGCACCTGCACACACACACACACACACACACACACACACACTCAAACAGTAAAAATACTATCAGTGCCATCTCAGTTTATCTGCAATGGACCAAACAACAAACTTTGTCCATGCAAATAAGCAAGCCCTATCAGACAGGCTGCAGCTCAAACAAAACCAGAGTGGGTGAAGCACAGTGGTTTAAACATACACCATGGTAATGCTGATTAAATGATATGCAGGAGCTCTGTTTCACCGTCTCATAATCTCATAATCCCAGCAGCTCAGCCCACTGCCGGGGGACGTATGAGTAAATAAACAGAGAATGAAAAAAAGAGACACAAGGTAAAACGTTTGACTTCTGTTATGTAGAGTACGTGAATTTATCTCTCCACTTATACAGTGTTGTTACCTTTGGACAGAGCCAGGTTAAATATTTCCCCATATCCTGTCTTTATGTTAAGCTAGGATAACCAGGGGCTGGCAGTAGCTTCACAGACATTAGTAGTGATCTCTAAAATGACAAAAACATTTCATAGAATGTTGAATTTGTTCTCTAAATGCATGATGTCAATGTTCTCAATTGGTAACAGTAAGAACTGATCTATCATGCCCAGCTTCCATTGTCATTTAGAGTAAAGGCACAAGCTGAGGGAAAGAGCAAGAAGAAAATCTACATTTTACAGCCCACGGGTTCTCTAGAGGTCACTAAGCACATCAAAGGAATAATACTAAATGTTCCAATCTTTACCCCTTTACAGGTATCTAGTTAGGTTACGTCTACAATCCCACTTGAGAGGTGAAATAATGAAGCATGGTTAAATCATTTGCAATAATTGACTAGCCTATATATACACACACTGTATATGGTTCTCAAAACTATAATCAGCAGGTCCGTCTATGAGAAATGAGAAGGGAGAGAAAAAACTTGTTTTAAGGCCCAGCATATGAGAGCAGGCATAATAAGAAAATGTTGAGGACCAGCAGGGTCAAGAACTGACAGCAAGTTCAGGGAATGCTGTCAGACCAGGATTCACTCCTGATCCTGATCTCTTATATGAACTACAAAGTGACAGGTCACATGCTGTTCTGACTATTTCGATGAGCGCAGCCACAACAAACTGTTTTTATTGTTATCTGCTGCTTTTAATTATTAACCCATGTTCACGCTGTGCTTTGTCACTGAAGTGTAACCACACTTTGGAACTTCTGTGCATGTGTTACACAGAGAAAGAGAGCTGCCCACACCCCGAACATACAGACTCCTGGAGCCGTCGCTTTTCTGGGCTGGGAATAGTAAAAATGCATCACGAGACGATGTCTTTATCAGAAAGGAAGGTGAGACAAAATGTGCTTTTTATCAGTACCCATCCCTGGTTGAATCTACGTGGGTGGTCGAGAGAAAATGGGATAAAATAGGAATCATATCTCAATGTACTGTCAAAATAAATCAAACATACTTCTCTGTAAGTTTCTAGCACACTGACAGCTTGCAGCTCTATAGCTTATTTGGAGAAATTACTCAGTTTTATATTGCTGAGCATGAATTATAACGACCACTGCGATCAGAGCGTTCGACTGTGGAAAACATATGACATAACACTTTTTTAACAGATTACTCATAGGAAAACATCCTATGGCTCAGTGTGACTGTGTCATGGCAGCAGCCAGGAGGCGTTAGGCAATGTCTGAGTAAGGACTTCCCCAGGGCAGTTTGTCTGAGCTATGGCAGTATGTGTTTTCACAGAAGCCGTGTGTTCACGTGTTGATCATTAGTACACGTGTTTTTATTTCCTAAGTGTGCAAGCAACATGTGTACAGTTTGGTGAGGAGCACAGCAGACAAGCAATTAACTGACCGTAAGCCATGGCCTTCACAAAGTTTATAGGGTTAAAAAAGCCAGCATGTGTCTGCGCATGCAAACAACAATATGTCACATCTGCAGCACAGAGGCAACGTAGTCACAGCGTGTACCTCCTCCTAATCCCTTCGATTAATCTCAAAAGCTTGTTGCTGATCTCCTTACTTGTCCTTTGTGACAACAGAGGAGAATTTTAAAAAGGGGAGAACGGGAGCAAAGAGGAAGAAAAGAATGTTATAACTCTCTGCTCCTTTTGTTAGTGGAAAAGAAAACATTCCTGAGATATATCTGCAGTGCAGGGGGACATACTTGACCTAGTCAGTCACCCACACATACGCAGAGAACGACCCTTAAATTGACTTGTTCAGAGGCCCCATGCAGGAGAAGCCCAGAGGTTGTGTGCTTGGTTCCATACACAAACACAGACCACATCTGCTGTATGTCAGTGGTATTAACAGCCTGCAAGTCCCTCATACGGCATCAGCTGAACACAAGAAAAATAGCCTTTATAATTCAGTTTTGCTCTGGTAGGTGAAGTAAAATTCATTCATCATTACTGACTCACTATACTTGCTTGTACTGGAATCCGAGGGCTAAACACTCTGAGCCTATCCAGGATATCACTGTACAACACATGTGGTAGTGTCTCACACAGGAATCTCTAAAAGCAACGCATATGTCTTTCAGCTATCCTGGAACAATATTCCATCCCTACATTTTTTAAAGCTGAACCAAAACAGAATATTTTAAAAGACATGCGGAGGCGTGGGGATGGGGGGGTAAAGTCTAAAAGCGACAGTATACTTCGGCTTCAGAAGGTTGAACTGCTTCTGATACCTCCACACACTTCTCTTTTCCCTGACAACGATGGCCACCAGGAGGACTATTGAGTTACCGTTGACTACCACTCAGCAAAACAAAGGAAGGATTCTTTTATTTCAGTTTAACAACAACTTCAACACTATGGGACTCCATGATCAGTCAGTGGAATGTGCTGAGAGCAGCTGTACAAGAAACAGGTCAAGGGGTGAATATCAGCTGCATCTCAATAGGCAAAGCTCTCAAGCTGTAGCTAAAAGGCCACCTGGTGGTTGAAAAAGCATGAACTACAAACTGATTTCAAACGGTAATTTGAAAGAAAATCTCCAAACTCAAGCATCCTTAGGTAGAGACCTAAGGTGAAGCATCACTTTTACACTTCCCTCACTTAATTTAATCTGAGTAAGAGAACGTCTCAGACCTCCAAACAGGCATTTGGCCTGAGTACAAGTCTTGGGTACAAAATCTATCTTTCACCATCAATCACTCGATGTTTCTCCTACATACAAACATATAAATATGCACACACGGTGAAAAAAATTATCTCCTCTAGTCATGCAGTCCTTACCACAAGTATACACACACACACACACACACGCTAACACAATAAATAAAAACAACTGTGAGGAACCACTGGGACCAATTAGCCTATAAACAGTGGGCTGGAACTGGTTTACCGCCAATTAATAACATCCACAAACCTCAGATAATCCTTTGTAAACCACCCTATGAACCTGGCCCACCAACAGACCTCTGTTAGCGCTCTTCTTGCTTCTTCATGCTCTCAGGACCTTTCAAACATGCATCTTTTCCACACTGATATCACAGTTTGACAGCTATTGTACAAAGATTAGGGGTGTTTCTGTGTCACTGTGAGACCAGGAGCGCTCGTCACAGGAGCAAACTAGGCTGCACGCACAGATACAGATATAAACACACACCGAACATCGTACACAAGTAATGCTATGCATGGGTAAAGTAGTATCAATGAGAATGGAGTATTGTGCAGCCAGTGGCTTGCTGCTATAAGTCTCGATGATGTGTGAGGGCGTGTTTCAGACTCAGTGTATCACCCAGACTAACGTATGCAAGGCCTGCTCTCTACTGCAGACTAGACAGACAGCGGAGAGATACGGAGCTTAGGTGTCATAAACACGAAATACATAAATCACACTTTCAGATTTATGCCCGCAACCTACAAACAGGTATATTTACAGAGATATCATGTAACAACCACTGTAGAAATATTCATCAAAAAGTCATGTTAAAGCAATGTTTTGCAAATCCTGTGTTTAGGGAAGAACAAACAGGAACTTTAAGAATGTCAGAGCGCTGACTTGCTGGAGTGCAACAGTGCAGTAGACAGCTAAGGCTTGCTAACATGAGCTCTGCAGCTTAGCATATTCATCGTACGGAGGAGGACATGCAAACTCTGAGATAAAACCAGCTAGCTCGTGCTTCTTGATAAACAAGGCTCGATGTGATATATAAAAGACAGACAGAGACGAGAAGGGTTGTCTCTCCTTCCACGCCTGTGATTTCAAAGATGCAAATTGACTAACTGGATGGAAACCTTAAAAATCTGAATATGACTGTTTTGGTATTTATCATCTCTACATATTATATAAACTGATCAAAAGAACCAATGTAGAAAAATGTTTATTATTTCTTAAAAATAGTATAATGTTAGCACTTTCTTCTTAATGAACTAATATTTCACAATAAAAAAAATGATACCCGTATAACTGCACTGATCCAGAAACAGTTCCTTAACTGCTAAGGAGCCACCTCCTGCATCTGTGCAGATGATGGCAGCATGTAAAACACATCCTCTCAGTCTGGGTTTTTTTGCAAACCACACCAAATACTGACAACAGTACTGGTCTGTTGATTATTAATTTTTATTGAAAGTGGAAAATTATCCCGTCTAGCTAACAAGCCAACCTCCTGTAAAAACTGCCTTAAGAAACGACATCTCCAGGGAAGCTGCTGGAAGTTTTTATTGGAACTTTAAGAAATTCCAGACTCAAAAATATGTTTTCCTGTGTTTACATGCTCTAAACTGTCTGACTTCTACTATACCGAGTAGTGCATGAGCATTGTTCTTCCTTAAAATCCTGATTTATATCATTTTACCCTGTTAACTGTCCATAACATCAGAAATAGTCATAAATGTTAAAACATATTTTCTAATTTACTAAAGATTGCAGCTGCACAAAGAGGGGGACAGAGCTGATGTTAGGTAACTTTTTCCACAGCAGAGCATTGCTATATGCCTCATAATTGGTCTTTAAGAATAAAAGATTGTACTACTACCATATGTACTCTAAATGCATAAGGACAGGAGATTTCTTATGTGATTTATTAACAAATAAGTGGAAGGGTCCGCACACACCGACTCTGTCAGCATTTCTGTACAGTATTGTCTCAATCAGCAGCTTCCTCTCGACGTCTACGCTGCCTGCACAGCAGCCCACTCAGCCCTACAAATCATTGACGAGGTAAAAAACAAAATTACCTGTGTTTACTCGCAGACAACCTTCTGCATTCAATGGGCAACGGACATCATTTATCATGGCAAACAATTTCGCTTTAACAACTCTCAGTGGACAACTCTTTGGCCAATAATGACGAAGTACGATTAGGCAGAGTAAATACGGCTCCAATTACCTGGGGGGGGTCCATTACCACACCGATATCAGGAACAGGAATATTAAAAACTGTTAACATTTTACTCGACGCTTTTGATTTAACACCACTTCCTGAATGAAAGAGCAGCACACCAGCTAGATGCAATTTCATCCACATGTTGCAAGCTGAGGTGAACAGACAAAGAATGAGGGAGGAGAAGAAGGTCATCTCTGCTGATGAGAAACGGCGGGAGCGTTACGCTGAATGCTCCCCGAGCTGAGACAGTCACCTGGCTGTCATGGAAAGATTACGGGAAACTGTAAATGATCAGCTCTCTTAGACAAGTGCCATAATTGCTACCATGTTGCTAAAGTATACTTAAGCAGGTTATTGGTTTTTGCTAATATTCATTTTTTTAAATATTCACCTGCAGAGTGAATGGATTTTACTGGCACCCTTCTAAGCAACCCTGCGCAACTAGAGCATTTCTTAACAAAATATCATTTCATGGGGATTAGGGACTGGGAGTGAAGGACAGAGGTTCTACCAACACCCAGAATTCATTAGACAGAGGTCATAACCTTTACCTGTTGGTTGACACGGCAGTGCGAGGGCCCGTGGTGGATGAGAATACGAACAATGTCCACGTCACCCCTCCAGGCAGCCAGGTGCAGAGCGGAGCAGCCCTTGCTGTCAGCCACGTTTGTCGATGCCTCAAACTGAAGCAGCTTCAGAACCACCTTCCTATGAGGTGCAGCACAGATTTGACCAGGTAAAACATGCATCATGATGATGATTCACAAGCTTTAAACACATAACCGTGCATGAAACCTTTACCAAAACCGACGAACAAATGTAGACTTGCGTTTTAGTTTATGCTACACGCTTTGGACTCTCTGGCCCACGCTGGTGTTATTTTTAGTTCCCCTCTTCAATGATGTATGTCAGAAAATGCAGGCATGAGAATAGCAACTGATTTAACAAAGCTACTCTGGGCCTTGTTAAACCAGGTTTGTGTCATTGAGGGATTTTTAGTGGCTTATTGATGAATGATCACTATACCCACCGGGCCAAATGGCAGACGAAAGGGAGAGTATAATTGCTTCCATGTTTCGCACTAATAAGTAATCTCCATTACCCAAACAGAAAAAATGAAAATTACAGAGGCGGAGCGTCTGCTGGAAATCCTTTAGATGCTGGTGAGAAGTGATATCAGCAATACTGTGTCATATTAAGAAGCTTGCTGCTAAAGCTGTCACCTCTGTCTGAAGAGGAAAGGTGAAGTGCCTTATTTGCATTCAGAATGTCAGGGTGAGAAGCACGGTAGAGAGAAGGGGAAACATCGTCCAGATGCAGAGGTGAAAGCGGGACCGACATGCTTAATGACCTTCTTTGTTAATTTCACTTATCACTTATTTTATGTGGCAACATAAACCTGCTTGTTGTCCATTTCTTAACTACCAGTTTTCTTTGTACTTTCTTTGTACACCTTAACACTAAATGTGTCTTCTGCAGCATTTTGTTAGTGGGTAATTTTCACTCTGAGACATCTCTTTTTGCCACATCCAGAAGGAGGAAATCCACATAATTGCCCATCCTTGAGTTCCACCGAACGGGGATACTGATCAGGCAGCCTGACTCAGGCTTGAAGCTAATCCACATGGTTTTCACAGTAGACCCAAGTGAACAGAAGCAGCTGCATTGTACTTTAATGCAATTGAAAACACCAGAAAAATCCACATTTCTAGGAACAGTTTTATTTTCTACTGCTTATTCTGCTACCCAAGAGCATACCACAGTTTGCCAGAACCAAAAACAATAACTGACTGTTCAAATGTTATAACAATAATCATGTGAAACCATTTGAATTATAATTTTAATTGCTGTCATTTAACTTAAATACTGTCCTTTCTTAAGTGACGTGATCTCTGTATAAAGATATCAGTTGAAAACTCATTAGATTTACTAATTTACACTGCCACCACTCTACATTATTTTCTGCCTTAAAAGTTTACTTTTACACTCACATATTTAATCTAACACTTGCACATACACATGTGCAAATAAAACATACTCTCTAAATGTCTATACTATAGTACAGAACTCGTGCGCAGTCTTACCTGTGTCCATTGAGTGAAGCATGATGTAAAGGCGTGTAGCCTGAGCTGTCTGTGCAGTTGACATTCAGGCCCTTCCACATGCTGGAGAGGGGAGAGAAAAACGCCAGAATTAATGCATCATTAATTACATAAGTTCTCAGTAGTGAAGTGTCTGCTGGATAAGTATAATGTACAACATGGGGCACTGTTAGCATAGTGTCACACATATTTTGTACTGCTTCTCAGTCAAAATTCACAATACAAATATGGGTATCTTAACACTTTAATTTCATTACTATATTTGCATTTGTCACCTCCTCTCTGCTGCACCTGCTCTGTTTTAGGAATTAGGTTTCATGTTCCCAGTGGAAGGTGCCAACTGTGGTTTAAATAATTATTTATTTTTTAACCCTCCTCGCTCTCTTCGAACCATTTTAAAATTGTAACCCATTCATAATATATATTTATTTATCTAGTGTGTGCAGAAGAATACCTTTCTTATTTAGGTATTTTTTCTTCATACTGGCAACTTGTGACTGAGGTCAACTTTGCTTGCAAAAGCTGATCATGCAAATAAAACCACAAGAAAAGAAAATCTCAAGATTGCGAAAAGCTTAGGGTGTAACGGATACATGGAACCACACGTCTATGTATGCACACACTCTATTACACACATAAAGCGCAGGGTTTTACTAGAGCTGTAATTATATGACCTCTCTTTTTCACAGAAACCCCCGCTAGAGCGTCGGAGAGAAGTACTAATTAGTGGAATTCCAGACTGAGCAGTTCCGGGATAAAAAGCTAAATCAAGAGTGGTGACTGTTTTACATTTTCCTTATTATTGCAGTTTCTGACACAGAGAGCAATGCAAATCTGTGTTTCACATCTGTTCCTGAAATGCATGAAGTAGTACAGTGCAATGCGCTGAAATGTATTTAATTGCCAGAAATATTTGCCTAGTCACATGCACTCCCAGTTATTGATTATGGAATGATTTGGGAAATAAAGACTTAAATATTAGTACTTCTTCTTAACGTCTGCAACAAGATTCAAAATTTACTCCATGTTCTGTATTTATTTGAGAAACAAATACAGAACATGCTTCCTTTTAAAGAGCTCTTTTGATAGTTTTGACTCATATAATTTATATATTTCAGAAGCATTGAGAAGGCAGCAGAACAGCCGCTGTGTTTAAAAGACATCAACACAATGATCAAGGTCAGGGGTATTATGCACTGGGTGTGTGCACAAAAATACACATCTAAACCTGAATTCAAGTGGTTTTAAAGGATGACCATGCACACACACACACACACACAGAACACAGTGTTCACTAATCAATAGAACGCGTTCGCTGTAGCAAAGAATGTCCAACATTTTATTTTACTGACTTCAATGCTAAAATGCATAATGACTGTAAAACAAACCTGGGCCCTAAATCAACAAGACCTGGGCCCTAAATCAACTCAAGAACCCCCAAAAATTATTTTTTGTTAAATTATTGAAAAAAAAATGCAATAATCACAATTGCTCACAAACATACTAACAAAAAAATGTGATGAAACCACATACATACGGCACAGCAGACAGAGAGACACAGCACGAGCTTGTTTGTACTGGCTCAGCTGTTTCTCTATGCAATTTGAGTGAGTTGTTTATTTTAGCTGAATCGATCACACACCTCTGCTGACCCCTTTCAGACTGACCTATACAACCATTAGGATGGGTTGTTAAAAACAGAGTAGGGGGGGGGGGGGTAGACAACACGCTGCAGCCAAAATATAAGAGAGGCCAAAGCAGAGACCAGGATGGACCCAGTTTCCCCGGATTCACATATTTACTATAAAAACATGTTGTGAAGAAGAAGAGCTGTTCAAAAATATGTTAACATTTTAATAAGTTAAGTACACATTGTGGTGCATTGTACATTAGTGTACATAGGAAAATGGGTAATATGATATTGTCATGAATTTTCTCATTCAAAGAAAGAAACCAAAGTATCGTATTTCCTACCTCATACGAGAAATATGTTATGTTCATTTGACAATGTTAATGCCCCTCAGGGTCAGTTACTACTGTACTCACCAATGAAATCTTATTAGATAATAAATAAAAGTCTGAGGAAATGACTTTCAAAACGTGACAGTTTCGCCGTGTAGCAGTTTCTGAAATGGTCGTCAAATTCTGTTGTGAGTTGATACATATTTATCTATTTCCATAGCTTTTTAAATTACACAATTCCTTCAACAAACAATATAACATTCTGAATTTAAGGAAGCATTAATCTTCCATTACAATATTTAATTGAGTTTTATCCAAGTATTAGGTTTGTTTTTAATTCACTACCTTATTAATCACATTTAAACGCTTGGAGGGAAACATTCCCATAATCCGGATTTTATATCCGATAGCTGTTCACTGAACAAACCCAACCTTCAACACACCCACACAGACGCTGCTACCTTAAATAACCAACCTGCACAGCTAATCATTAAAAACTGCTGTACAAAGAGGCATGTGAGTGGCGCTCTGCACAGCCCCAAATACACTCCGCCTCTCCCACACACCCTCAAACGCAATGCATTCATGCACAAACACAGGGGTGATACCCCAACTCCCTCATAAAAACCCGCACAAACAAATATGTGTGAGCCTCACTGTGACGACCCGAAGTCCTGAATTTGTACCAAAACCTTGATGTTCAACTAAACATAAAATGTTTGCAGAACTACGCAAACATCCACCTGTTTGAATATGAGCCTTAAGTAACAAAATATAAAATAAAGCCCCACAATGAGATTCTAGATCTTCTGGTTACTCTGGCTGGTTTTCTTCTGTGCTCTCCTGCTACTGATATAGTCACAATAGTACTTTGATAATCCTAAATTGACTCACATGCTTGTGTTGTTATTTCTGCTGCCTAGTGAAACCATCCATGACCAGCTTTAAACTGTCGGAAGGTACGAATATAGGCGGCAGTCTTTAGAAAAAAGAAATATCTCAAATTGTAAACCAAACAGTTTTAACCTTGGTGGATCCTTCCCTTATCAAATGTGTCCTAGTCTCCTCTACCTTGTTTCATCCAAATCTCAGCTGACTGACACGTTGGTTCATCGCTGAATAGGAGCTTAAAGCCTGCCAGTTTAAATAAAATTAGAAGGCAACTTGAGATTAGATAATCGAGGAGAGGTCCTGTGGCAAGAATGCAGACTCTTGTTGGATTAGTTAAATATGCAGATGACGTCCAATCTAATTAACCTCAGGAGCTGCAGAGGAAAGCTCCGTCACGAAAAACAGCTTTCCTCTGTGTACGTCTGCAGAAAACTACTGCTACCTAAGAGAAATTTCTGACTCTCCCCTCCTTTTCCAACTCTCCTCCATTCTTGCTGATGTCCACAAAAGCTTTATTTCTTACTAAACCACTGAAAGGTAAGGAGGTCAAACGTCACGAGAGGCCTCCCAGCAAGCAGAGCAACGCTGCCCTCGGTTTGAACCCTTCTTCTGTTTCATTTTGACAGTTCCTCCTTGCCTCCACATCACTTTACTACAGTAACTACAATATGTACACTGACATGAAATGATACCGGTAAACCAAAAAATAAACTATATTTACAGCAAAATATCTGTGAAGGTTCTCAGTCATCCAGGTCATGGTGATCTCAAAAAGGTTTTATCCAAAGAAACTGGGCTTGTTTAGTTTCTTGATGGCGTTTCACCCTTCTATTCCAGAGGGCTTTCTCAATCGTCTCAAGACTTATGTTAATGCAGAGAACATATGATGCTAAGCAATATCTAATTAATAAGGTCTAGTTTGCTTGGCAGACGCTTTTATCCAAAGCGACTTACAGGGAGCTAGCGCCAAGTTTCTGGCTCGAGGACACACCTGGTAGGGAATGGACTAGGAGTCAGACAGGGTTTTGAACCTGTGACCTTCTGCATCCCAGTCCGACGCTTAACCCATTGAGCTACCCTCTTATCTGATAATAATACAGATAATATTAAAACAAGACATTGTAAAAGGTTAGAGATCACTTCGTAACACCACGATGTGGATGTGGTGGGAAGCTAAATGTCTCCGATTTAGGTTTTCACTGAAGCTATACAGGGATTGGAAGTGTTATGCTATGCTTGCTTTTAAGGTACTTTTTAAAAACATTACCTCAGGTAATTTAAAAATGTCGGGATTACTCCCTAAGAGTGTCTTTTTTAATCTTTTCAGTGGACATGTAATATCTTTCAAGCTGTAGGAAAAGGTCATTTTGGATGCAAACGCTCCTCCTGTCAGAATGAGAGCCTTCATTTGCTGCTTCTTACCGTGAATATTGAAGCTGCAGCGAAGTTCAGTACACATCAAAGCAGAGTATTGTCTTCAAAGGAACCGGAACGAAGGAATTTGGAAACCTTTCTAGTCCTGGATTCATTTTAGACAGATACTTTTTCTCTTTTTTGTAGCAGTGAAAGTTAAGTTGACCGAGTGCAACAGCCTGTTGAAATTAAGGCCACCTAAGGAAAAGGTACATGTAAGGTTTTTTTTTTATTTCAACCAAAGTGGAGGACTCAACAACAGCAATAACCTCACAGGAAATCAAAAAGGGAACCAGTACGAATAGAGATGTGTTCACTATCAAGAGCAGATACAGGAAGTTGACTTGCTTCATATCCTGTTTTAAGCCTACAGCAGATACCTACTGATTAAAAGCAGTGTTGCAAGAGCACTTTAGCTGATATGACCTACACACTGACAGAAACACAAACACACTCTTTCTTTCTTCCTTTTTTTGGGTGCAAGCCTTTGATGTTTAATACCCAAGTCACTCCTTTAGGGCATGAATATTATGCTTCACACTCTTTACCTAGGTGTTTGCCATCGCAGATAAGATCAGCTCAAAAAAAGAGACAAATATAGTGCAAGAAGTGTGAAACTCCCAAAAGACCAATTACACTTCTGCAAGGGCGAATGAATATCAATCTCCCCCCTCCCTGCCTTTCTCATTAGTTTCTTTCTCCGTTTCTCTTTTGCATCTTGACACTACAAAACGACACTACTACAAGATGAAATACAAAAACATAATGTGTATTTTTCTACAGTATAGTACACGAGTGTCCTGCTGCAGATACACAGGGTGGGATGAGACTGGACTACTTGTTCCACTCCTTCAAAGACTACTTCAAAGAAGACTGCAGAGACAACTGACTATGCTCATGTATGACAACCAGCTACTTCAAAGGATATTTGAGCTGTAAATGTGCCTTTGGCACATATGCGCACACACACACACACACACACACACACACACACACACACACACACACACACACACACACACACACACACACA
>JAUMTR010000015.1:9257036-9269369 GCA_032270685.1 Microctenopoma stevenorrisi
CACACACACACACACACACACACACACACACACACACACACACACACACACACACACACACACACACACACACTTCACTGTATGCACTTGATGGTGTGGTCTGAGCTGGAACCTGAATCACAAAGAATATATAAGTCCAAAATTGACACTCTGGGGTCTGTTTAGATTTTGACAATGAGCAGAACCACAGAGCAACGTTTCCATTCCACATATTAACAGCTGGTGTCAGTAAAGTGTCTAGAAATGTAGTGGCGTGCCAACTACGGGCTTTCAAACAACTGGCAACACAAGTGGTAAAAGCCTTCAACACTTGTCTCAGTCTGCAAGGAGGCACCAAAGGTATGTTGGTGAGAAACAGTGAATAAAACACAACAAAGTTTTTTACTTGATGAACTCCAACAAAACTGGATCCTCCACTTCCCAGAACACAGCCTAATAGTGTCTCTGTGATACTCCACCATACGATGCTCTCATCTTTTGTAGAACTGCTCCTTGTTGATGCCCATGAAATATTCATGACTCGTTCTTGAATGCTCCTTCATATATGTACTAACATTTATATATTATATACCACTTCATATAACTGATTTCCATTGTTCTGCCAGAGTTAGAGGACTTCAAGCAGACTCATTGACACCTCGCATTCGTACAGAATCCCATAGAAAGTCCCATTCACACCCACACATCAACAGGTAATCCTGCACCCCCCCCTTCTGTCTCACTTTCCTCACAGACCTGTCAGTCTCTACTGCTCCAGATTTACACCGATTACAGTGACGAGTAAATCACGGTATGGTTCACGTGGGGTAAAAAGTCTCTTTTGTCTTTGAGCGTAAAAAAACATTATTAAAACATTCATACTTAAAGAAAATATGAATATCTGAATCAACTAATCAACAATGAACAGCTCAACAGCTCCTGGCAAATGCACATTTTGTTGAAAATGTTCTTGTACGATTAGCTCTTATGTTTTTGCACATTCATCAAAACAGCAGCTCCACTCTACAAAACACTCATTAGCAATTTTGCTGTAGTATGTGCTCCACATGGGACTCCATCCAAATCGCAAATGAGGTCTACCGCTGTCGAAATCATAAACAGCAAGAAAAAAAAATTATAACCAAGGCTTCACTTTTGAATCCTAATTCCAGATAACAGCCCTGATCCTACAATTTCTGGGGGTTTTTTTCAGTTAAGTGGAAAGTCTAAATTTGATTCTCTAAAGTAAGAGCTAAACACTAAATACTCTTGATTTCAGTAAAGGGATGGGACAGCTGTGTAGACTTTGACACTGAGATCAGTCGGACTTTGTGCTAGATGCTTTGCAGGATGAAGTCTGGCTAATCTCCAGGTTCCAAAAACAGCTTTACACATATATCGATAGAACAAAAGTTCCCAAACATGACGGTGTGCTATAAAAAACCTGTGAAGGCTTGTAATGTTTTAAAAATGTTGAGAATGAGCGTTCAGCAAGATCAAGTTGAAAGCGGTCATTTTTGCTGAAAATTTGCAGAGCGACCATTCACTACATGAAAACGTATATATGAACGACATATATGCAGGAAGGTCGGTCTGTCAGTGACAAATTCCCCCGGCGGAACAAACATCAACTGACACGTTCAATAGGTCAAAGAACCACCACTCCCATCACAGGAAGTGATTTATCTTCAAGTCAAACTGACCTATGATGCACAACAGAACATGGAAGTTCGCTGACGGGGCAGTGGGTCAGTGCACACATTGACACACACACACACACACACACACACATAATGAGTGAAAGTTTCATGTGCCCCCACCAATAATTAAAACACACAAGGATGGATAACTGCACAAATCCCTGATGGGGTTTAGAAAGTCCATCGATGACTTTTGATGATTGATCATGTGGGTTTCCTGAGGGTTCGTTCCTGAGCAGGACAGAGACAAAGCCTTGCTGGTTATAGTAAAGCTAGTTTTTTAGTCTGATGTGATGTGTTTTCGTGCTGCTTGGAGATATATCTAAGATGTGCCACCAATTTTTGGAGATGTTATTGAATCTGGATCAGTGTGATGATCAGGCAGTTATAAATGGTCGGGTTATCACCCTACACACTGTGAGTAGAAAGCTTCTTCATTATCAGACTGGAGAACGGTGAACACTCATACACAGTTTACTAATACACTGACTGACATTTACACTCAATTACAGTATATCACGCAGTTCATACCAACCCAGAGTCAGTCAATCTTTGATTTAGCAGAAGGTTGATCTCCACTACCTCTATGGCTCACGCTGCACAGATCGCTGACCTTTGAACTCAGTCATGAGCCAACATGTCACTTGAAGGAGAACAAGAGGGTGGGTCACAGGAAGGAAGAGAAAACACATCTACACATCACAAAGGACCAGAACAGGACAGTTCATCCATTACCAAATCTTAAACAATCTGACATTTTGTGTTGCAGTCCACATCCTTAAAGAGAGAGGAGAACATCCCTCCTCTGTCCTGAACTAACTTCTCTTCACAGGCCCCTCTGAAAAGAGAATCCACGTCAGACTGGCAGTGATTTTATATTGTATGTAGAGAAGTAGAATCAGATTTTGTTTTTTTATAGGACAGATAGACGACTTTGACTGAACCAGGCTTAAAGTCCAACCTTTACTAAAGTCCGCTTATAATTAAACACTCTTTCTTGCACTTAAACAAAAACTATCATCAGGGCAAGGCAACATGAGAACCGTTTATTTTGATTGTTAAAGTCTGTTACGTTTGCTGAATGTTTATCACTTAGGTGCAAAAGGTTGTAGTAAATTTATATATAGGGTTATAAATATGGTTTACAAACAGTGATGTCAACATCATTTTTCAATTTCAATCTAATTTAATTTAATAATTTAATCATGTCTTAACACATGTAAAAGCAATGTTAATGTTCAGTGATAGAACAGAGTACAGTCTCTTAACAACACAAACCAAAACACACTGGGGCACAGAACAAGATAAATAGGCAGGCCGACAGAAAGATAATGATGGAGGCAGACCACATTTCCTCATCTCTCGTTAATCAAATGGAGAGAAGCGAAGGTGGAGATGCAGCCGAGGTCTGCTTCACCCGCTGCCGCTATTGATTTGCCCAGCAGCATTTCCCAATCAGTCAAAATCTGGAGAGCTGCAAACAATCTGGAAGTGCATGCGTGAGACGTGTGTGTCTTCCTCACTGTAAGTAAGTGACAGAAAGCCTTAGATCTCCACTTAACAGCCAGCCACAAATCCATCCGTGGGACCATCGATTTGGTCCATCGGTACCATTAGAAACGGGAAATGTCAGTTGTGGAGCTCTATCTAAATTGGATAACTGGTCTATAGAGTGGGCAGGGAAAGTCGATGCAGCTATACAGTAGATCCAGTGAGAGGAACTTAAGTGAAGTTCTTCAAATCTTTGTACTGTCTTGACCTCTGGATATACTCCAAAGCTAGAGTTACAGACATAAACATGCGATGCAATTGAGAACATGCAATGAGATTAGTGCCACTAAGAATTTGAATGTTCATTTTCCACAGTTTAATGATTTTATCAGCTATTAAACCACTTGTTTGGTGTAATAACAGGTAGGAAATTGTGCAAATGTCCTTCCTAATTCCCCAAAGTCCAAAATGAAATCCTAAAATTGTTTGCTTTGTCTGCACAGTCCACCACTTGACAGCAAATGTAATTTTTCCTCTAAGTCAATTCCACTCAGAAACTGCCCTTTATGCTGGGATGAGATTTCATCCTTTTATCAGGGGCGTTGTTTTTTAATTTGAGGGCGACTAATGCTCTCATATTTAAAGCTTCATGTTCAGATTTCGTTATGTTTTGCTCGAAACCTTTTCTTCAGACTCTCCGAGACCCCAACACTCGCTCACACGCTCCTGCTCACGCCTTTCTCCTGGCACTCACACTTGGATGTTCTGCTGCGGGACAGTCAGAGCGAGGACACTAACAGAGGACGAAACTCGTGTAGCCTCAGCGTTGAACAAGTAGCAGTGTCCCACATTTCTTCAAAATACCAAACACTGAGTGAAGTGATTTTCAGGCTTCATATTGTCTGGCAATTCATCAGTTTAGTTACAGCCATGGCGAGTCCATCTTCGTTATCCGCTCTGCCACGAGGAAATTAGCCATGCAGGCGCAACGGAAGTAATGCTAAAACGACGTCGGTAGGCAAGTCCATGTGATGAAAGTCAGGGAAGGTGTTAAAATTCAGAACAACTCCCAGAGGTGCACTACAGAAACAAATAAAAAGCTCTGTTTGGCTGCAAACTAAACATTTACATTACAGTTCAGTGTCAAACAGCATCTGCGCTGCTTGTGTGACGCAGCATCTATCCTGCAACTGTGGTAAACTGTGCGCGTCTGTGCACAGTTTACAGGGTAGTAGCAGGGAGCCATGGCTATATATGGCCTGACAGAAGGCTTCAGTTTATCCACAGAGCTCTCTATGTTTACCTCACTCTGCTGAAAATCAACAATGAGTGACTGTGCACACGTGAGACATGGAAATCTGTCCCATCTTGCTGTGCAAACAGCTGAAGTGAAATGAAGATATTTACCATCACAGCACTAAAACAGATGATCAAAGCGACTACATGTCCAGATTTTTTTTTATTTATGTGTTTGCTGTTAAGGAACAACGTGTTCACCAGCAACGTATGCTGGCACTACTCGCATATTTTAGATTTGTTTTTTATGCTAAAGGATCATTTTTGAGTAGCTGATGTGCTCATGTGTTCGACAGTTGCATCTCTGCTGGCAGCTTACAAGTCCTGCTATTTTTCGCCCTCTGAGAGTGTAATGGGCCTGTCAACAGGACTGCCGCATTCCATTTAAACTGCTCCAACCCCCAGCATCACACATCTGCTGCTGCAGGATCGTGCAGGTAAACGCGACTCGAATCGACACTCACATGCACGCCAACCACGCCGGGGTCAGAGCAGGCTTGTCAGGCGTTTGTAGAGCAGCAGGGTGTGAGGAAATTTTCATTTCAGGAAAACTGAGAGAAACGTGAAACCGCATCGTTGCGTCTTGTACTGCTGTAGCAAATAACACGCTTCAAATTAGGCAATTTTAAATTATTCGGATAAAATGCAGACACTACTTATGGAGATGTGGAAAAGTCTTTGGTGTCTTATTCAACCATTTGAAATTTTAAGGTAAATCTGTAATCTATGTATAAGCCTCCATGCTGATGGGGTGATGATGTTAAAAACAACATGCACTGGTAAAGCTGCTCAGTGCAGTCGATGTCGTCGTTCTGTTGTAGGAGACCTTACATTTTAGCAAGACGCAGCTCTGACAGGTTGACATTCACTGTTGCAGCATGTCCTGGTGTTTTCTTTTCACAGTGAGGCACAAAGCAGGACTATTGAATCTTACAATTACAGATTACCAATGATGAGGTAAAATGAAACTTGAATGGTACCTGGGGGGAATCTGGAAGATCAATACAATAATAGTGTTTTACCAGTTTTTTTAATCTTTGTGTGAACTCCCTCCTCGTCACAATCTCTGAGCAGGTTTTGAAACAAATTGTCTAGGATGTTTGGTACATTTCTCACCGGCTCAAATTATGTGACAATCCACAAAATTATATAGGAGTTAAAACAAAGGAAAAGAAGCCAATACCAGGTGAATGTCAGCTGTAAGTAGAGAGAGAACAACTTTATAGCCAGGAAGGTGAATAACGTCAATTTCCGACACTCTCGTTTCAGTAAACTTGACCTGTTTAACATTTCCCATGTTTCATTTTAATGGTCTCCTGGCTTCATTTTTTTAATTTGAAAGAAATGAGTCTGTTGTTGCGCTATTCCTGCTTTGGGAACGAAAGAAGCAGAACGGGCCAATGCTCAAACAACACTTTGACAAAACGCAGCAGCAAATACAGAAAAGCTACATATGGTGTTGGTTTTTTTATCATCGGACCCTCTACACAGATTCATATCCTGTGTCTGAAAATATGATGACTCGCCTATTTGTGTTCGTGACACCTTTTGGGAAGAGAAATCCCACAGATTAGGAACATAATAACAAGACTACAGCCAACACATTTCCTTTTCCGTCCGTCACGCCCGGCATCACTGATTGCGACAGCTCATTACTTTTACCTGATTTCCATGCAAATACCTTTGTGCGTCCTCTGGATGCTGATTGCTAATGCATCCCTCTGCCTCCATCTCGTTCGCTCTCTTGCCCCTCCCCATCTGTTGCTCTACAACTTTAAACTAAATTACACGTTCTCTTTCACAAGTTTTCTTCCCCTCTTCCTTTCTATTCTTCTCCTACTTGCCAATCACGCAGGCGCCCAAAAGGAGCCCTCACACACACACACACACACACGCACTGCCAAGTTGTGTTCACATACAGCTGCATGCAATTACCAGCCACAAGAAGGTTTTTAAAACGTAAGACTCTCGGGCCGATCCTATTTATCAGATCAAAATAGCTCTTCCATGAGTGTCTATCATGCTGCCAAAGTGTGTGTGTGTGTCCATGAGTGTGTGTGCGTACATGCAGTGAGTGGCATTCCACTTATGATGCACCAGAGGGTTGAAAGATGTCACGGTACGGCAAAACAAACTTGTTTTCTCGCTCGCCTACATCAGTCTGACGCCTCTCCTCACCCCCCTCTGCCCTGGATTTTCTAAGACATCAGCATCCTTGTCATACCTGCAACTGCACATGTGTACGTTATTATTCAGGACGTGAAGGATTCGAACATGCACATCAACATCTCCTTTTCCCACTGAATTTGTGTTACAGTAACACACAAAACGACTTTCGTCTGACGCGTCCTGCTAATGAGAGGAAATACAGAACCATTTTAAATTCCAGTAACAGAGCGCCGAGCACCGGCTGCTAAGGGACACGCTTTTTCAATCTACAAGGCTGATGCACGAGAGGCAATTCATTTACTCTAATTATGCCTAAAGTGAATGAACATCCAGTACCTTTCACGACTTGATCCTTCATCCTGCATAACTCACAGACTGTTTGTAGCACGCAAGCCGGCTACACTAATCATATCAAGCATTTGAAGTGGCATCACGAGGTGCTTACAGTCCTGGAGAGATTGTGAATATTTGCATTTGCTCTCACCAAGTACAATTGTGCTAATATCTACACTGTGGCGTCAGTTTAAAAAAGGTGCATTCTACCTCTGTAACAAACTCAATGAATGGTGCGAACTAACAAATGGAGTGCAAGCTTTTCAGCAGCAAACGCCCGATACAGGAAAGGAGGCACAGTTAATCAGGAGGCACAGGTGTGCCGTGCGAGACATTCATTTTGGGACTGATTTACTTTAATATGCAGTTTTCTGCATATTATTTCACAGAGCTTTTTTTGGCCGAGCTGCTACACACCTGCAAATGACTGACACGGCGAGCACAGAGGAAGCAAATGGCTCTGCCCTGATTCACACAGAGCTACTTGTAATCCCACAGGCGCTCGCTCAGGCACAATGGTGGAACGGAGCGTGGTGTAATTTAGAGTGTGCACAGCCGCTTAAGGAGAAAAACCAGGACACAGCCCAGTCATAATGATCACTTCTCAACAAGAGTCTGCGCACACGCAAACACACAAGAAGGCACACGCAGCGCACAGCCCGTCTTCTCCGTCATTACGAAATCTTCTCACTTACGGGGAGAACGACGCCCCTGAAAAAAGGTGCAGACAGACAGGGAGCAATTACCGACCAACATATAAATCTATGGCCGGCCACATCGAGGCGGAGCGGAGACAGAGAGACAGTGAGCACGCTGAGTTATTATAGATGCAAACAGCCCTGCACTTTTTACACACACTTTAAATAGCACGGAGGCCGTAAAAGCCGCTGTAGTCTCTGTAGGTGTAGGGAAATGTGTCCTGTAAAACACTGATCATCAAAACAACAGATGCAACAATGTGAAAGTGTCGTTTCTGTGGTTATCAGGGACAACAAGACTCAACAACATGAAAGCGGCCTGGTAGCTAAGTGGTTAAGGCAGAGGGCTGGGATGCAGAGATAGCAGGATCGACTCCCAGCTGCGGCACCCAGCCCATCCCCCATTTCAATGTATGAAATGACAATAAAGCGGATTCTTCTTCTTCTTCTGTTTGTCTTTAACCTTTGTGTGTCTGTACATGCAAAAACAGACATGTGAGAAAGAAGTGGAGACAAAGAGAGAAAGCTTCCGTAGGAGGTTCATATTACTTCATGAATTAAACTATTATCAGTCCCCATGTTTCAGTAAATCTTGTTAAAGCAGTGGTGTATGAAACCTAAAAAGGTATTTATGAAGCACTCTGAAGAGAGCAGTCTCTCACTGTGTTTAATGTGCTCTCGTGGTTAAGAGATGTTTAAACTCTCTTAAGAGCCACAAGTAGCCGACGTGAAAATCAACCATGTATATAAAGAAAACCCCAAAGAACCTTTTAACTCAGTTTCAGAAATTAACCGTTCTGCCAATTTGCATGCATGACACTCACTCAACACACAAACACAGACACACAATCCACTACATCGTGGGAAATGCCCACTTGGCTTGGGTTAGCGGAGGGAAGAAGACGGAGGGCAGTGTGGGAAACTCCCACGCCGATAGTCATCTGAAATGATGTGTTTTCACAGATTCTGTAATGATGCAGACTCAGAATTAAAAATGCACTATAGCAGGATCTCTATGAAAGATCATTCTCAACTTATAGAGACTGAAAAGTACAGTTTAGTGACTTCAGTGCTTGCCCCTTCATCATCTGCCAACATTTGCATACTTTACAGTAAACCTGCCTGCCATCTGTTTGTGGTCTTACGTATGTAAATGTTTCGATGTTGCTCGTTACACTGCGGTTTGTTGACGTACCGGTGAGTTGGCATCAACCTGCAGAATGTCGTCTGTGGTTAGCGCTGATTAGTTTCGTCTCACGGCGCAGCGCTGAGACGCACCATCCCGTCACGCGGTTGTGTTTATCCCAGCAGGAATGCCGCAAATCACATAAACAGGCTACTTTTAGCAGGCCACAGACAAAGGTCCTTTTGAGAGAGTCACGTCTTTCCCTCTGACCCCGCTCGCCACTGTGGAAGCGAGTATTCGCAAACAGCTTTTTGTACTGTGAATAATCGGTTTAAACACCTGAAGCGAATACTCGTAGCATGTATGTTGACACTACTTCTTATGCAGTGATTAGATGTTGCCCCGTATTCCCACCTGAACTGAATCCTGAAATTCTTACACTATGTGATTTTGCTACATACAATATCTTGTATCTCGACTCCAGCACTACAGATGCTTTGCTCTCCCTCTCCACAATGTCCCCATTTCCCCAAAGGAATCATTAAAGTTTCATCTTACGCTCATTTATTTAAGTGAGGTTTTAAAATCCTTGCCCGTGATAAATCGACCCCTCCCTAATTAATCAAAGCTGCGATTTCTTAAGGACCCTCGTTGTGATGTTAAGCTGGCCAGCAGTGAGCTGGAGTTACATGAGAAAGTCACTGCCCTTGTCCTCATCGAGCAGTCTAACGTCACTGTGTGCGTTTCTCTTGGCAGGGGGATTTCCCTCCACATCCCTTCTATTATCCTTCCTCTGTCTCAACCTCCAGCTCCTCTCACTTCCTCTCTCATTTAATTCACCACCATCATACTCTCTCCGGGCTCACTGTACCACCCTGCAGGCTCTGCAATGCTCCTCCGTTCGTTCCTCTCTCTCTCTCTCACTGGCTTTTCTAATTTACGACAGTAGAACAGCAACGCTGCGAGATTTCCAGGGAAGACATCACACACAAACATTTCGGCGCACACACACACTGAGGCTCATGAAAAATGCATGCACAGATGGATAGTAAGGTAGCGTATGTTACAGAGCACATGCGGCGTGACCTACTTTATTTGCAGCACGGGAACATACAGGGAGGGGAAAATGCTGGTCTGGAACGTGAACTGGCAATACTGGTGAAAAGCACAAATCTCTGTGTGGCTCCTCAGAGGATTCAGATCAGCTGCTTGCATAGCGTAAGTCCGTGGATCCATATTAGTGATTGACTGAGATGAGAAAACCAAAATCAGCTAAGCAACAAACGTAATGAATCATAGTCTTGGCTTCGAATCACCTGCAGTTTACACTCAGTGTGCGCTCTCTCGTGTCCTCGCTCCAACACCGTGACAGTTTCTAATACGAGGTCTGCCAAGGCTGAAAAGGAGCTAACCTTGGCTTCTAGTGTCAGTTCACCAACCGGGGTCACAATTAGGTTAGCAGCATGGATCAGACATGTCCAACAGCGGTGTAAATCAAAAGGAATTTGTTGTTAAAATAACAGCATCTGCAACAATTACTCAGGGCATTCTAGTTTCATCACATTTTCCAACTCACTATTGATCTTAATGCATTGAAGCAGAAAGGTGTAAATGTCAAGAGGCAAATGGGTGTGTCACAAGCGAGCGTGGGGTTTTTCATCCTGTCACTGACCTACAATTAGCGTTTGGCTGTTTATTTTCTGCAACCACAATTGCTTCCTAACCTTAACCAAGTGTTTTAGTTGCCAAACCTTAAATGAATAGTTGGACATTCTGGAAAATATGCACGTAGTGTCTGATGGGAAGGTCCATGCCACCAGTATACCTGTGCATGTTTGTTGGCCAACCCCAACCTGATCACAGTTACTTACCATTATAACAATATTTTCCTTGAATTGTGCAATATGAGGGTTCATGTCTGGTTACGATATGCACTCACTCAAAGTCTTACATGCAAAAGCTTTTCTTCTTTCTTCAGGAAGACGACATAGCACTATAAAGCCAATAAACAGGTTCAAGCCACCAGATGCTTCCAGTAATAGTAATTACAAAGAGAAATAAACACGGAGCAGTAGTGCAGTATTACTACTTGTGGCGTTTCAATAATCTTATTTGCATCTGGATTTTTGCATTATTGATTTTTGAAGTGTTTGTGTGCGTCTGAGAGACTGTGAATCAGCACATAATGAGCTGATTTTAGAGCATCTTAAATCTCAATTACAGTAAATTGCTCAGGCAGTGAGCCAAAAAAGTTTAGCGTT
Source organism: Microctenopoma stevenorrisi (assembly GCA_032270685.1). Taxonomy (NCBI): domain Eukaryota; kingdom Metazoa; phylum Chordata; class Actinopteri; order Anabantiformes; family Anabantidae; genus Microctenopoma; species Microctenopoma stevenorrisi. The sequence goes on from JAUMTR010000015.1 coordinate 9,268,090, forward strand.
CAGACTGGTGGGTCGATTCAGCGTGTAATTGTTTTCAGAGTTGCCAAGAATGTGCAGACGCCGTCGCAGCGCATCCACTCCTGACGACGTGAGCTCGGCGGCGTTGCGATTTGAGACGTGCCGAGCCAAATACTTGCAGTTCTGACCCCAGTGTTTTAACAGCTCACTATAATTTAGCCCTGTAGTAAACAAAGCTACATCAGCGTGGCGTGCTAAAGGAAGGTCCGCGTGGTATGTGGGCATCCTCCTTATCATTTGATATACTTCCATCTGCTGCACGTGGCTCTCCTGGCAGACCTCTGCGGCATGTGTTGGATTCCTCTTGACTTACAGTGTAAAGTGGAACGACAATGTGGAATGTGATGCACAGAGAGAATATGAGTGGGTGCAGAGGAGTTGGGAGGAAATGTCTCTGTGTTGGAGAAAAGAGAAAAAAGTTTGCATGGCTCAGCTGCACGGCTTCAGGATACATGTTGGCCAGTGGACACACGCAGACTCACACGGACACGGAGAACTGCTGTGTCACCATGCCGTGCAGGCATTCCTGTGTAATTCAACACCTGGCTGCAGTGGTAACTGTACCTCCAAACTCAAACTCAACAGATTTCTGTAATGTTATTTTGCCTCTTTTGATTCACTTTATTCTATTTTTCTCTTTCTCTATCTTCTCCAAGAACTTGCCTTCTCCCTGAGCTTACACGCAGCAACAAATACAGAAAGCACAGTGTTCTGTTCAATATCAAGCCTCTGAATCAGCAGCCAAGCATCCTTGGGACAGCGACACACACACTCGCTCTCTGTCACACACACACACACACACACACACACACACACACACACGCACACACACACCCTGCCTTGCCCCATCCCTCTGACCCCTGAATTTCACCCCCCGCTGGTTGTCCCAGAGACACAGAGCGGACAGTACAGCCTGTCTAGTTTCCCCATGTTTAGAACAGGCCAGGAAGTTGCAGCTGATGCCAAAGACCTTTCAGCTAAAAAGAACGGCACACACACACACACACACACAAAGATACAAACGCAGAACATGCACTCTCTCTCTCTCACGCACTCAGTTGACCTGGAATATGTGACTCAGCAGTACCCACAGGGATTCTAAACAGCAAGATGGATGGTATCGTTCCGAATGTTAGCGGCGGTAAAAGTGTATTTAAGTGCAAGTTTGGATGTTTTCAAGTTTGTCTTAACCCATAAGAACCCGGACCCATTTTTCCTTACAGGAAAATTATGGGGGATATACAGCAGACCAAGAGGCCTAC
>JAUMTR010000015.1:9270567-9306662 GCA_032270685.1 Microctenopoma stevenorrisi
AAAAGGTTTTTAAGGAAGAGTGTCAAACATTTAAAATGTATGTTACGCATGTGTTACCGTGGGTCCTTATGGGTTAATGCTCGATATTATTAAGCATCATAGGTCTCTGGGTCATTCCTCTTGTCCATACCACCCATGTGGTATAGACATGCACTTTCTCCCGCTCTGTTCTTTCCCTTTCCTCAGTTAGCTGCATGCTAACTAAGCTGCTGGCTCCGAGCAGCAACTGAGCGTTCATTGAGGAGGCAAACATTCACCGATCCTGCAATCATCAAGCCAAGGAGCATGTTCTGTAATTTAATGGAGGCTGTGCCGTTTGTGCAGCGTCTGTGCGTGTGTGTCTATGCATGGGGGTGCATGTGAGCTCCGGAGGCCCCCTCGGCGTCCCGCTGCCCACCCCTGCATCTTGTTGACAGGGGTAGCTATTATCACAACCAGGCAGATGTGTGAGGGCCACGGATGATAAAGTGACAGGTAGCGAGAAGGCGGGAGAAACGGAGCATGTTGCAGCAGAGATGAACAGACTAAGAATGAACAGACTAAGAACAGACTAAGAGCAGATGTGAATTTCTTGTGACTGGTACGCGTGGAGAACCACGGTATCTGATATTGGCTTTATACTTATTTACTAATCAGTGGAATTACACTTCATCCTTCTGAAAACGAACACGCCGAGCTAGCATGCCTTTATCTCTCACTCAAATGTTGGTTGAGCTTTAGTTTTCATTAGGAGGAAGTCTGCAACACGCATCGAGCTGTGTCCTGGCTTCCAGATGATGCCAGTAGTTTCATATTTTATGCTTCATGGCGTAAAATTGGACTGTGATGAGCCCTGCTGCAGATTATCCCATGTTAGGATTTAAATATCTGTTAATAGCAACCGATGAAAACAAACAAACGGATGACAATAAAAAACCAAGAAACAAAACAGTAGTTTATCACTCTTTCCAGCATTATAACCAATCTGTCACAACATTTCTGATTTTTCTAAACTCCAGTCATCACTCTCTCAGAAAGGCGGCTCTTTTATGCAATCAGTCAAGTACTAATTCATTCAAGACCTCATTCGTTTTATCTCCAGCGCCTGAATTGCCTGTTTCAACTGTTCCACAAAGCGAAATGTTGCTGGTGTGAATAAGGAAATTACAGTTATAAAAAAATCTTTTGTCACTCAAATGAATGTTGTTAAATAGCTATAATGGCAGCCAGCAGAGTGATTATTCATGTTCAGCAGTGCGAGCGCAGCGAAGGAGAGAACTTCCCTGTGTGAAGGAAAAGTCCACGTATCATCAAATCACCTTCCTGTACAACCAAAGCAATGGGAGAGAGCGACGCACCACAGTCAACCAGATGATTCATGGGACTCCTCCATAAAGAGTCGATAAAATGTGGGACTCCCACACGGCCATCACCACAGCAGCAGGAGAACAGGGTGAGTCCTCTGGACTGTGGGAGAACTCTGACAGATCGTGGGCATTCGGCTTCGCTGCATCATAGCGGTTCTTTAAAAGTCAGACTGGTGTTTTCCAGGCTAATTTTCCTTTCAACCACAGCCTCAACCTTAAAGTTTGACCTAACTCGCCCTTTGAGTCCCAAGTCAATTACTGGCTATTTGCTATGAATGTCAATGAGCCGTGGCTGACGCTACAAACACAGAGTCTCTCTAGAGTTCTGCGTTTAACCTCAGCCATAGTTCACCAGAGAGCCAACAAACCCGTTAGAAAAGCAGGAATGAATTTCATAAAATCACAAAAACAGGCCACACAATCCAGGAAATCTCTATTTTTTTACTAATTAAAACTATTGAAACATCTTCCAGCAATAAAAACTTTGATATGTAATTAAAATCAAACAGCTGTACAAACAAGGAACATGGACAATTCAGCTGCTCAGTCTTTACTTTTGCTTAATCACGAGAACTGAAACAATACGTTTATTAACTGACATATTAAAAGTTATTTTGGCTCGTGAGACGCTATGTTAAACAGTCTGATGACGCTTTATGGCCTTTGTGCCTGGAGGAAGGAGCGCGCTGTCACCTTGCAGCCTGAGCATCGACACATTAGCTGCTCATTAGAGAAGCTGTAAGCTCCGAGCAGCCAATACATTCTACTATATTATGCTCGGAGGACATTGATCGGGACAGGTCAAAGGTCTCCAAAGACAGACAGACAGACCCACGTAGAGACAGACGACATGCCATGAATTCTTAGGACTAGGAAATCTTTGTCATGCCGAGTTTATTCATTTCATTGCAACCACAGAATAACGTCAAACAGTTGGCTGCCAGGTAATATTGAATTATCACATTTCGAACATGTGAGGCGGTCTGAAGTGGACTGTACCGCCCACTGCAGTCAGATGCTGTGCTATAAATAACTGCATTCAACTGTTTCATGGTAAACTAGCCACACAATATCATAAGTAGACATGTTCTCACTAAAACACATTCATTATGCAAACATAGGACACAACAGTTACCCGTGCTGGCTTTCAGAGGCATCTTGAGAAAGAAAACAAACACTTTGTGTTGGTTTTAGTAGTAGAAATACAACTTTAAGCTACCTCCACTCTGACCCTTTTGCTTTCTCTGTTGTAACAGTCCTGAAACCAACATGCTGCCAGCTGATTGGACGTAATAAATTCATATTAATTAAACAGCTCCCTGAGGTCTGAAATTCAACACAATAATCCAGGATGTTTACTGTCACAGCTCGGTTCAGGTAGACCCGCCACTCACTTGAAAAGATGCTGATGACCAATTTTAGATGTTTTCAACTCAAGTGGCAGCGGCACCATCAGTACGCGGCATTTAAAAGACACGTGAACTAGGGACATGTGGTCAAAAGTAACCATGCACCAAACGGGCCTGTCTGTGACATGTGAGAGGCTTTACAGTAAATCTCTGGTCAAGAGCAGTCAGAGTGACGCCCGCTGGGACCTGCTGAGAGACCTGCCTCTGCCAGTGTCCTGCCATGGCAGTGACAGACGGTCAGACACCCCCTCAGCTAGCTAAGGAAGCAGAACACCAAGATCTAGGCCGGCTGCTCCTGCTGAGAGGAGGTGGCAGATGACAGTTGGGACGTACGTAGTTACTGGTGTGCATTTCTATAAAAAATGTGTGTATGTGTGTGTGTGTGTGTGTGTGTGTGTGTGTGTGTGTGTGTGTGATGGCTAGTGCAGAGACAAGGAAAAAGAGAGAGAGAGAGAGAGAGAGAAGGAGTGACAGTTCATTTGTGAAAGCTCCATTCATTTGTGAAAATGACCGGGATGCCAGTCACCATCAGTGTGTCTGCAACGGCTGCCTGAACACGCTGGGAAACTGCAGTGTGCAGCTCAGATTTTAGATCAAGGATGAGGGGACCGAGATAGCATTACCACAGCCCCTCAGCTATCTCTCCATCCCTCCGTCAGCTACCACACACCCCTGTCTGGTCCATACCCCTGTCTACGAGGATCACTTTCTGCATTTCTCATTTGATTTCATGTTAGGTTTTAAACCAGCAGTGGGGCTGAGATAAGTTCAACTGTTTCCATTTCACATTGATTTATTTCAAGAATCTCCGTGTAAGAAATGTTATTCTGTGATATGCAAAGAGCTTATGAGAGCTGCTGAACTTTAAGATGCTATATATATATTATATGATTCTTGAATTGTAAAGATAAATTGGACAAGAGTGGGGCAGGTTTACCATGTTTCCCTTTTTGATACAGAAAACTATGTTTTAGTTGGCTTTAGATTGCTATTAAATTTTCCTTAAGTAACTGTTTAAATGTTACTTAAGGAAATGTAAATGTTCAGCATCAAACAAGAAAGAACATTTAGAATGATTAGTTGGTCAAAGCAGAAAGCCCAGTGAACGTTAGGAAACTTTAACATTAAAATATTATTAATGCAGATGATGCCTTGCTTTTGTTGTCATAAAACTATATTAAAAATGCCAGAGAAATTAATAACGCATGCTGCATCTCCTGCACCACTTTAAAAGCGCCACAAACCTGCAGAACTACACACATGCACCGGCTCTCACAATCAATAAAAAGATTTCACGCCGACATTTTCTTGGTATCTCCCCAAAATCAACACAAACACACAGAGAAGGCGAGAAAAGCAATTCTGGAAAACACACAAAGAGAGCAGTCTTGTGTGAAAAAGCCTGATCTGCGACGCGCGCACACCCACATTCTCAGAGAACAACACCTTGTAAGAAACCACTAAACTGTTAGAAACCAAATCACTGTTTGATTTTGTGACTTGCATCAAGAACTTGTCAGAAACGATGAAAATAAAAAAATTAAGAAAACAGTGGGTAGAGCTGAACTGGTACGAGAGAGAATAAAGGGAGCTTTCCTCAAGAGCCAAATCTCTGGATACTGAAAAGAAAAGCCAAAAAAGTGTGTGTGTGTGTGTGTTTCTCTCTGGCTTTCCCATGGCTATTTACAACCCAGTCAGACACTGGGGACCGTCTGGAGTTCACACACACACACACAGAGGAGCAGAATAAAAAACACTAACATAACATGACTAACATGACCCTAAACAACACACACACATCATCTCTGGAGACAAACACACACTCATTCATGTAAAATGCTATGGTGGTTATTTTACGGTGGTAAAGATGTTTTTAACATAATGTGGACAATCTCTGTAAAAATGTAATATATTCACCACGGCTGAATCTGTTGTGATGATTTGAAAACCTGCATTAAATTCACAGTTTATTAATGTGACATGATGCACTCTCAATATTGTTTATAACGCAAAATACGTTTTATCCGATCACTCAAATAATCGATGAAAATGGTCAGAATACTCGCTTCTAAAAATACTCGATAGTCGCAGATCTGCAACCCAAAAATAAAGTAACCTGACCTTTTACTGTGCTCAAATCTCTACAAACTCGTGGCATATTTGTTTAATATTTACAGAAGAGAACGAGAGGCAGACAGCGGAGTGAAAGCATGATAACATTTTCAAACAGACGAGAGGGCCGACAGATCTTTCTCTCTCTGCCTCTGCAACTGAAATATCACCGACATTCTGCCTCGTACGTTTAAGCAACACCGGTGCATTAGCTGCTGCTCCGAATGAAGTGTGCAAACTGTTTGGATCGATGTGTGCCTTTTAAAGAGTTCATAAAAGATCTGAAAGCAGCCGACCCAGGGGACGGGCAGGGAAAAGACACAGAAGAAGACAGAGAGAGAGAGAGAGAGAGAGAGAGAGAGAGAGAGAGAGGACAGTGACTTAGCTTTAGAGATGGGGCGATGGAGGAATGAGAAGAGACATGACACACGCAGAGAGAAAAGGAAGGAGATTTGATTTTAGATTACCGACTGTGCGTCCTGTTGAAAAGCCACTTCCCACTGGTTAATATTGAAAAGGGGAACCACTGCTGAAGTTGTTATCAAACATAAAAGTCTGATCAATATTTTTATACACACAAAAACAATGATAACCAGAATTCAGAGCAAGAGCAAACACCAGTACCACAGTACACCTGGCTTACACTAATCTGGTCTAATACAACAGCCCTTTATTCATGTGATGTGCTGCAGCCGAAGAAGAGCTAAGAGGGGAGATCTCAAAGGCAAATAAACCAAAACTATGCAAATATTTCCTGTCATTTGTGTGCATCACGTCTTTCATTTTACTGCTCCGAGTAATAAACATTTACTGCAGCAGGAAGTACATTTCACTCGGTTCCCTCGACCGCGCGTGCTTATTTCACCTTTTCTTCGGTAACTGCACATTTAGTTTCCCTGTGCTGCGTGTGTGTGTGTGACAAACACCGAGAGCTCTCACCAGATGCTGTGTGACGGCTGAGAGGGAAATTAGCGCAGCAAAAAGCGAATGTCACATGACGGCAGTGTTGATGACGTGACATGTTTTTACATCCATTTAGGCTAATCCTCAAGTAGAATTACTGATCGCAATATGCTCTTTAACAGTGAAGGACACAAAGCAAACGGGAACAAACGAGTTCAGCCATTGTTAAAACACTGATTCCTCCACACAGACTTGTTAACAGCAAACATATAGCCTAACTTAACCTGTAGGATTGTCGCGTTAAGTTTTAGATTGCCGTGTTCTCTCGTGCGAATGTGTGTGCGTGCGATTTCACTGGAACTTGGTTTAGTGCTACCTCCTGATAGGTGCAGAAATAGAGCCGTCTCAACTTGTCCCTAAAGCAAATTGAGGGCAGTGGAAATAAAAGCACAGCGTGAACCAAGGGGGGTAAAGTTCAGTTCCGGCTTCAAAATCCTGCAATTGAAAAGCTCCATCATTTGATTACTGGTACTGCAGAGCCCAGTGGCGGATCTAGAGAACTTTACAATGGGCAAGTGGCCGGGTGGCAATGATGAAAATCCTGCTAACAAAGCAGAAACAGAAAGAAAAAGCTTGTGTACTACTTATCTCTCTCCTGGAGCTGTTGTCTGTCTCCACGTTTCCCGAACAAAGCGGTGCTACAGTGGTTGCTGTCGTCCTGTTTTAGTATTGTGATCCTCTTTGTACTCATTCTGAGTGTTTTTTGGTTTGTTTCTCTATTGAGGTGTCTGACAATAAATGACTTGGTCTCAGGATTAAACAGCTGGAAAAGTCTCTGGTTTGTGATGTTGAAGTTCCTGAAAGACTCACAGACTGAGGATTTTGATATTATAACAAAGATTCTCCTTTATCTGATTCTTTTTGCATCAATAATTAAAGAATATCACACTTTAACACATTGTAGTGAGAATGGGGTTGTTTGTATGCAGTGTAACGTGAGTTGTTTGTATGTTTTGGGTGGATAGGACATGCTGTTGCTGCTGTACTGTAAGAAATTTCACTTTTCTGCTAGTTTCTGTTTTGTTTTATTAGCCTAACCCTAACCCACAGGCTACAGAAACGACTATGTTTTTGAAAGAGAAGCTGATTCTCCTAACATTAAATCTTAATTTGAAATACGATGTAAACATTGTTAATATTACAAATGACTATTGTATATAGAAACGGTGTTTAGTAATATTTACATAACCATACAGAGGCCTATGATCATCCAGCTGAAGACGTGCCACTCCTTTGAGGGGTCTAGGCAGGGTGGAAATGCTGCAATCAACAGAATATCCGTAAATACACTTTGTTTAACTAAAAACTATTCATTGTATCATTATCAAGAATGTTTTTAAGAACATAAAAGTTGGAGGGGGGGAAACTGCCCATCCAGCAGCCCCCCCTTTTCCCCCTGTAGATACACCCCTGGAGTAGTTGACTTATTGTTAGCCGATATTCGTAGAATAGTTAATAATATCGTTCTTGTCAGACATTTTATCACAGGGCAGCTTAACTCGTAATTGAACATGTTTGACAGATCTGGAAAAAGCTGAAGAACAATCTCTTCCTTTAAGATGAAAAACCGCTCAGTGAAAAGCTATAAACTGTAATTCAATTGTCGGGGACACAAAACCTCTTGATGCAGAAGGGCAACATGACAATACAGATTAGATAATGTGACTGTCTGCCAGTCACTATGACGCACACACACACACACAGAGGCTGGCGAAATGTCAGTCTGACGCTTCAACGACCATCGTCTGTAGTAAATCACACACACATATAAAATCTATACCAAAGGATTTTCTAACATGTCAAAAAAGCTGCGGTGAACTGGAATTCAAATTTGGTAGAGGGGCAGAGACAGAAAGAAAATGAATGGACAAGCTGCAGAAGAGAAAATCTATAGCCTGCCTGTTACCGGGACAATAATTGGTTTTCCCCTCCAGGCCCCCCACCCCTCTCGCATCCTTCCTCGTCCTCCTCCTACTTTGCCTGCCTACCTCTTTCTACTCCTCTACCACACCTTCTCTCTTTCCCTCTGAACCCACACACAAAAAGTGCAGCAGGACCTCACCGTAAACAACATTTTCCAGATTTTATGTGTCCCGTTTTTGCACCTGAATGCATCTCTGAACAATGAGCTGACGCCACTGTGGTGAAGGCTTGGTGTCAACAAATGCCCCTGTCTGTTATAGCAAAAATGGTGACACTCACAAACATGTACACGATCACAAAGGAACACACACACGCGCGCGCAAACGTGATTAGCACGAAGCGTGTAATCAGTGAATGGCCTGATTAGCAGGTTACACTACAGTGCGAGACAAAGAGATTCATTTACTCATCCACTTCAGAAAAATGAGGGGGGTGTAAGGGTGGGGCCACACGGGAGAAGCTATAAAAATCACTTTGTCTGTGTGAGGAAGCCAGAAAGACAGACAGTGAAAAGACAGCTACAGACAAATGCAGCCAAGAGGCAAAGAAGAAGAAGGTGTGGACTAACAAGGAAAATGAGCAAGACAGGACAACAAGTGAAAGAAAAGACCAGAGGACATGGGCAAAGACAGGCTGATACACACTTCAAACACACAAAGGCCTGGTGCGTAGGCTGGACTCTGCAGGGGAGCTTCACGATTCAGGAGTGCTTACTCAGCACAGCTCCAGCGTATCACAGTTCTACTGAGACTGACTCAGAAACAGAGAAGGAGAAGGAGCATGGGGGGTGATGATTGTGCCCTAGGTGGAAAGTTATTAAAGAGACGAGTATCTGCTGAGAATATTTAAAAGAATCTGCAACTGTGTCGTTTGCCAGGCGGTAGAAAAAACACAGACTCCGTCCAGGAAACGTAGCAGCACTATTCTGAACAGATGAGTGAACTGTGAATGTGCAAAGCTCAGGACTTTACCAGATCAGGCCAGGTTTTTGTGTTTTGAGGTCAGGGCCTCAGTATCATTTAAACAAACTGCTCCTGGAATCATGCTACAGATTAGTAATTAGGTCTGCATCTGAAAAACTCTAACACACAACTCACAATGCAGCATCCACATCTGTTTAAGGCAGCAACGTCAGGTATGCACGGGTGAATGGGTATGCAAGGCCTTTTTCCGAAGGAAAACTGCAAAAATGTGCGTAACAATTCCCATTTGTGTTTTTAATCTAATAACAATACATAGAAATCACTGAGGGTTTCTATTTTCCATATGCATTTTGAAGGTCTATATACGAAGGATGGTGGAAACAACAGCTTTAAAGCTTTAGGTGAGAGAAGAAGCAAAGCGTGGAGGTTCTGATTTGCAGGCCTGACCCTCGGGGTTACCTTTGTCCTCCCTGTTTCACCCCAGCCTTTCTATCTTAGGGAATAGTTCTCATCAGTCAGAAGAATCTCACACTTAACCGTCATGAATAAAACAATCCGCAGGATAATTCATACTCCTTTCTGAGCCTTGCTGCTTGTCATGGATAAGCGGATTCTGAATTTGCAGCAGGGGAAAGTAAAATGAGTGCTCAGTGAGTGATATATTCTCAATTTTTCATTCAGGAGTTTGGGGGCAGATGAATATTTGATATCTCTTCTCATTCATCACATAGTTCACTTTGGCCAGAGGAACAGTGGAAAACCAAGAATGAGGTTATGGAGGGACAGGGTTATGGAAAGCGTCCAGTTACTGAGGATCATTATCAAGAACACAGAGCATATCAGAGGAGGAGTCAGAAACGAACATGAGAAGACGGGTGAATTGCAGCTCTGGTTGAGGCTCCATCTACATTTAGAGTAGTTTAAGTCGGCGATGCCGAGTTTGGAAGTTTTTCCCATCCAGAAACTCGTATAACTTTTCAAATTTGCAGGTCAACATGTCTGATAAACCTTTCCTTACTTCTAACTCGTCTCACCTGTAATGGACGAAGCTAAGTCTGAGTTATAGAAATAGGTTTTCATCTAAACTGTCTTGAACCCCAGACTTTAAAAACTTAAAATGCGCCCTCTCCAACTTTCTTTTGCCATGTGCTCCAATGTCAGTCTAACACTTTAGAGAGAAATATCTCAACAACAACTGGATGGAAATTTTGTACATGTAAGAAAAGTGTTACTGAAAATCGTGAAACAATAGCAAACCACAATAAAACTAGAATTACTGCCTCACACTGTTCAGTCTCCTATTCTAATCAGGTCATCCAGGACTCTAAGTCAACATTTATGTACATGTAATGAAATGTCCTGCAAAGGCTCCTGAGACATAGCGTCGACGAGAACGACGGTGAGCTTGATCTTTGGTCACCAAAATCTAATCAGTTCACGCCTGAGTTCCAGTGAAGATTTGTGCAAGAAGCCCCTTCCCCTAGACATCACACTGACAACATAATGTGCCTTCAGTTTGGACAAATGTAGATAAGGAGTGTAAATAGCACAACCTGAGTAACTGCTGGTTCCCCAGTTGTGTGAGATGCGTGTGGGCAGACATGCAGCTTTTTTGAATCTCTGAATGCATCACATTCATTTATTCTCAAGGCGCTGCAGGTACGGGCCCGTAGCACATAACACAGACTGAGTGCATTGCTCCACGAGTGTGGCACAGAGATTGTGAGAAAAGGAGACAAAAGGCAATCTGTTGGCATCAGCAAAGCCTGCTGGGAAATGCGTATCTCTCGTGGGAGGCTGTCAGCTCGAGGTAATTCACTTCCTGGTTGCTCTGCACGCATTCCTTAGCTGTCAGCGCCGTGGAGGAAAAGATGAGTGGGGAATCAATCACAGTGGGAATTAAAGAGGCCATCACAGCCTGGCTAGGTGCTGAACACAGTCTCACACATGCACTACACTCAGTCTTTAGCCTCATCACTTACACTAGTAAAGGCCATTGTTACCTGGTGACAAATTACAAAAGTCCGTGTGAGAAGCCATGTGTCAGCGGATGACACACACACACACACACAGTCTGGATTTGTGTTTAATATTCGTTTGTAGTCTCTTTGTGACATGCAGGGGAGGCGTTCAGTCACACACTAATCAGAGGTGATAAGCCGTGTGTGTGTGCGTGTGTGTCACAGAGACAGAGAGACTTGACTGGGAAATCTCCATATTTACCAAGATTTAAGATGAAAGACTTTCTAGAACTTTTTCCATCTGTCTCTGATGTATTATGTAAGTGTAAATATGACTTGCCAGGCATGAATCTGCTGCTCTAACTAAGATGACCTCTTCTAAGATGGTTTTCCATGTAGCAGCACAGTTAATCTACGTGACTTTATGGACTTTGGAAAACAAAACAAAGAAGTTGAGGCTTTCTTGCCACAGCTTTCACTTCTGTTAATATTAATACACTGCGCAAAAAAGCCTGAATTTCAGAGTTGATGTGTTTTATTTCTAGACCCCTGAGGCTGTTAGCACCGTTTAGTCCTGAAGAGCCACGCACAACATTGAAGAAGCACTTCCTAATATATCAACGGCTTTTGGTACACAAAAAGTAGAACAGGAAGCTTTTGGCGTCACAGTGGACAAACATCAGAACAGGATTAACAAAGTCTAACTTTACTCTACAGTGGCTGCAGCACAGACTTTACTCCATCCACAACATGACATAAGCATTTCTAGTCTCCTTCTCTCCACATCTTATCAACTTCAAAAGCAGCACCTCATTAACTGCAGCCATCTATCAGAGAGCGGGGGGGGGGGCGGCTGGAATGTGCGCGTACGTGCATCCACAACACTCGCCGTGTCATGTGGGGTCACAGACTCGTAGATTAGTGTGACAGGCTGGACGTCACACCTCACCTTCGTTCTAGAGCTGCGTGTTGCCTCCGTGTCTCCTCCGCTCAGTATCAATGCGTTCGTCTCTCCGGCACCAAATACCACATGACCAGAACAGGAAGTGTCCAGAATCCACTTATGTTGAAGCTAACAAGCAGGAAAGTCGTGACAGAATTAAATTAACAGGAGAGCAACACCCTGCCTGTAATGCGTTTAGCACATTCACAGCACAAATTACATCTTTCATTAAGCATTGATGAAACGGACCACGACAGTGTTGGTCGACATTGATTTAAGTTTCTGTAAAACCACTGTATGAATTAGTGCTGCACTTATTACTAATGCTTAAATAAAGTGCTTATACATTTACTGATTTGTAATATATATTTTAATGCTCAACAGTTTTTTACTAGCATTCATTTAAAGCATAAATGTGCTTTATAATAATAATATAATAATGAACTTAATAATATAATATATAAGATTTACCATGATTGTAGTGTTGAGAGAGGTTATCGGGTCGAAAATTAATAATAAGGGCACTTAAATCCACTCTAATTTAAAAATAAACTTTCTGTATGAAATAAAACCTTCTGTGAGAAAAACAGCGAAACAAACCAGAGAGATCCAAACGTACGGTGCCAAAACAAACCAAATCTAGCACATCTTGTCACCACTATCACGCCAGACTCGTTATTAATAACGCACCATAACTTTCATGGGTTGACGCTGGTTCGAGGTTGGCCCAACTGCTAACCAAAGCTAAATCTCTGATCGCTGATATCACTGCAAGCACACATAGCCAAATCCTAGGCGTATCCGGCAACCATAACGTGGACGGATGGTACTACTCCAGCCACTCAGACTTCAGAGAAACTCAGGAATGCATTTGTCAGACCTCTGGTTATAGTTTGAGGGTGTGTTATCATCAGCATCAGTAGCTTCCCAATGTGTTTTCAGACACACAACACAAAGAAATTATGTTTTTTAGCCTCACTGTATTCAGTGTTGATACATTATCGCCTGCTGTACTGTTCTGGCTGTGTGGGAGACAACTGATGCACGTCTCACTTTTGAACTGGCATCAAATGCAGTCGGGTGTCAACTAATCACACCACACTTCATTTTAGTGGGTTTAAATGTAATATCAGCACAAAAATGAGCTTTGGTGTCAGTGCGAACGTGTCACATCAGGTCTAACTGGTAATTCATTGTACTTACTGCACAAGCGAAGCTCAGCTCTACTGTTGGTGCCGACTGTAATTATACGACATTTGCAGTGCATCTACTGCGACTGTAAAACGTGATACAACATAATATGCACTTGTGAAGCAGAGTAGGTAACTGACAGGTAATACTGTCTATTGTTGCAGAAGGCATTTACGCAGAGCTGCTATTTGATCACACAGATGCTGAGTTAACAGAGAGGAGCTATGCACTGTACATTACAAGCTGCACAATGACCGATAAAACAGCGTCCAGGAGTTTGTGCATTAGCCCTAAAAGCAATCTTTTTCAGGCTGCCCCGATCGTTTCCCTGATTTAATGTGCGACTGTTTACGTTTAATCATCACCACGTGGAGGTCACAGCTCTGTCACGTCACTGCATCACTCCCTTCTCCTGGGAGTACTAATAAATCTCAGGTCACGGCTGCAGGGGGAGAGCAGTTGTCAGAAGAGCAGCAGATACCCTGAATTCCCCATTAGCCGTCGTCAACCGGCAGCAATGTCGCACCGAGAGGCATGATGGGTAAAAGATGCTCTCATATGGCTTTAACAGACGTAGTGTGGCATGAGATATGAGTGTGTGTGAGAGAGAGAGAGAGGCAGAGAGGAGGGCAGGCTTTGATAAGATAAAGGACGGCATGGAGCAGAGGGAGGAGAGCAACAGTAGGGAGGTTGGCTCGTCTGTCTCTGGAGAGGAGCAGAGGGAGAGGAGAGATTGTGGAGTGAACTGACTGATGGAGAGGAAGCCAGAGAGGCATTGACAGAGAATCCAGGGCACCAGATGGAGAGAGGCAGAGGGGGAAAGAAAAAGAGATTTGAGACTCAAAAAACAAAGATTTAGATTGAGAGAGGAACAAAGAGAGAGAGAGCAGAATGTGTGTGTGTGTGTGTGTGTGTGTGTGTGTGTGTGTCTTGGCAAATATGGAGGTCTCCGTTTCTTGGCAGGATGCTGCAGCAGCGCTTGGCCCAGACCATAATGGAGATGTAAGAAGCCTCTCAGTTTGATCACAAACACATGCACACATACACACACTTTCACACCTTTATTCCCTCTCGGTCAGTCTGGTTCCAGACAAACTCTTTGCCCCGACGCCACTGTTAAACTCAAACCAAAGCAAAAATGATGGGCAAAGGTTCACCGAGTTGATCATATGCTGCACATTCTGCTGCTGTACAAAACAGCCACCACGTGAAGAGGCTGTGAAAAACTGGGGTTTGAAATAGATTTCATATTTTCAGGTGAAAATAAATAAGCCAAGTCAATTTGCCATTTTTTGGGTGCAACATCCGCAACTCATCTATGTTTTCTTCACACTTTGTCATCACATTCTATTACTGGAGACATTGTCTGTGTTCATCTCTGCTGAGGAGGACCTAGTTTAGTGCAAAGGTTTCTTCCTGCAGCAAGAAGGATGAGAACAAAATCTTTTTAAAGTGTTTTCAGCTAAAGTTTGTGAAATAATAATACAATGAGACTAGAGTAAAATAACATCAGAGATTTCTTTAGGTTCCCAGTTACCTTTCCCAGGGGGCCAGATTCCTTGTTATCAACATGCCTGGGAGCCAACGAAAAGTCTTCACCCCTCTTGCTTTTTAAAAGTCACAAGTTGAAGCAGGGTCACAGAAAAACAAGTAAGGAACAGGAAGAAGGAATTGGGCAGACATATAAATCCACCTGACAGCAGCAGTCTGTGTGCACAGCATCTGGCGATGACAGGCGGATGCTCTAAGGTTCCTCTTAAGCCGGTCCTTAATATGATTTACAATCTGCAGCACATGTAGCTCTCGGATCTTGGATCAGTTCTCATTGTTCATGAGCTTCTATGCACCACCCAGACACAAAGCATCACGTATACCGGCGAGAACACACTCTACACGCAAAGGATCAGCTGACCTGACTCGGTCAACTCACGTAACAGAAAACTAAAGTTCTGCAGCATGTGAAATTATTATTAAATACATTTGTGGGTTTCTCTCTTGCTATTTGTCGTCATTGAACAACACTAAGGCCAGTCGCTCCAACACACAAACACACACACACACACACACACACACACACGGCCCCATGCTGTGAGCTCCACAGATACAGATCCATTTAAAGACTTCAACGCCAGCAGAGGAGGACTTCAGAAAAAAACACCGGGGAGGCCGCCTGTGAAGATGCCAATTAAAACAGAGAGTCCACACAGGAGTGTGTGCTTGAGTGGGTGTCTCCTCTGAGAGTCACTCCGTTCCACTTAACGTTGTTTGTTTGCAAAAGGAGGGGGAATGAGTTAAACACAGCTAGCTGCACACACACACAAACAACAAGGTGGGCTTCCCCCTGAACATTATTGACTGAGAAGGAGAGCGAGGAGGGATGAGCCGCCATATGCCCAACCATGAGTCATTCACTTGGAGAGTATCAGCTTTCACCATTACTCCATCACCGTCATCACCATCAGTGTGGCACATGCACGCACCCCGATTCCCTCGGTAAGACGTTACACATATGATGTGTGCAGGGCTTAACTATACTGGCTGCGAGACAAGAAATGTAATGCACTGATATTAATGTGCATTAACGTGATTATTTTATATATGGACTGGGACATTACACTCTGTGAACCAGGTATAAATCCCCAGAGAGTCGTCAAAATCGCCCTTAGATATAAGCTGTCTGTGCCTGCTGAGCACAATGGCTTTCCAGCACTGTGTTATATCCTTTAAAAGACTTCATACAAATGAATGCGTTAGTCTAAGAATGATAAAAAGTCCCATTTGTTTCCCTGTTTCGACAGAGCACTTCCAAACCCAGAGCAGCAAAGGGCATTTCTATGTATGGAAGCATTTTATGATGAAATCACAAACACCGTTTTGCTGCATCAACATTTCCTTGACCTGTGTGCCCCTGCTTCGCCTGTTTGGATTGTAACATTCTGCTTACCAGACTAAATTCGTCATGATAATGTGCTACGTGTGTACTGATCTACTACTGGATTACAAAGTTAAAAAGGAATAAAAAGAAATTGAAATGAAATGTAATCATGTACCAGAGTTAGGAAGAGCAAGAATAACTACTCAAAACTGAGTTTGTGTTCAATTTGCACATTGCGGCCTGTTTGTTTGATCGCTGTTGTAGAAAAGATATTGTCTCTTACGAACACACAATCATTGTGTACAGTACAGTGTAGGTCATCTACAGCCGAATCTGACCCATTAAACAGCAATGAGATCATCTAACATTGATTTTCCACTGTGCGCGTGTTAATGTGCAATGCTCCACACTACAGCGCGTTACAGCCACAGGATCGTCTTCTCTACATCCTGTGCTTATGTCTGCGTTGCAGGAATACTTTCCTCCTCTGTGTGTGCGCGTGTTCATGATTGTGTCCCACTAGGTGGTTTCTGTCAGAGAAAAGAGGATCCTCATGGCTTAGGAATGCTATAAATGGCTCAGAGCCCCCAAGATGGGAAACTATCTAACAGTATGCAGTGACTCCTGCATATCATTCCCATAACGTTAGCCTGCACACACTCCTCCGCTGTGACCTCTCTGCTGACTCACTTATCAGCTGAAGTACAAACAGCTCTCTATTAGGAGGTGTGTCACACAACTGGCCCTTAGCAGACGCATGCAGCACATACTTCTGAGCAGACAGGCAGATGTGTGTTTTTGGCCCACCCAGTGTTTTACAGACATCTCGTCACGGGTGTCTTGACCCAATAAAACCCAAGTGTGTGTAACATAGTAGACATAATTCACTGATAATATCGCAAAACGTGGCCATAATGCAACTGACTGACCTGAACTATTCGTTTCTGGAATTCTTACACAATACATGCACTGAATCGGATTCCTGATCGACAGTATATTGATCTGAAAGCTGCATTTTTCCCCTCAGTAAAACCTTTTGTCATGTTTTAATCTCATTAAGCTTCACATAAATTCAGTATTCTGTAAATAATCGCCTAATTCATAAAACAAACACAATATTCAACTATGTTTACGGTTTAAAGATGTGAGATGTGATACATACAATAACAAGCTGAGTTTATTGTTTTTGTTTGGCGTGAAGGACAAACAAACACCAGACAAAGTTGCAAGTAAAACATGCAACCACTGCTGCAAGAAGACCTTGAGCTAACGATGATTTTCTTTTTCCAGTGTTGTTAATGACCCTTAGGGTTAAAACAGACATGTCCCGAAAACAAAAAAAAATCAATTATCTTTAATCAAAATAAATTAAAGTCTACATCCAGAGTAGTGTGTTGAGCTTGCAGCTAACATCAGCATGCTAACTCTATAGCTAGCATGCTAAGCACCACCTTAAATTAGTGTTAGCGTGCTAACATTTGCTAATTAGCACAAAACACATAGGACAATTAGAGAAGTGAGAAAAGAAGTCTCATTGTTAACTTACTAAGATTAATAATCATTTGTCATTCCTAAAGCTAAACTGCTCACATTGCTAAGAAATAATCTGTAAAAATGTTTTCTTATATATACAGTCAGCAGGTAAACATTATGTACTCAGACTTTTAAACATTGTTCGTGGAAACATGTGCAACTAACAATAGATACCTGTATTTAGACCAGTTTATTATTTTAGAGAGGAAATGCTAAAAAACAAGAAGAGAAACACAGTAAACAGTAACTAACCACAGGTTTCATGAGCAGAGGGGACGCACAGAAACAAAACACCGTCTGCTCTTGATCACCACTCTGGATGTCTGAATAAATTATTATCAGCAACTCGAATGACTCTCTCGCAGATCCAAGCTCAAATTAACTTAATCTTATACAAATTTGTGTGTATTTTTTTTGTTCTGGCCCTTTGAGTCCCCACACACCAGTGGTTCCCAGTTTATGAATGCTGGCTTAGTGTGCAAAGTGGATGGCATTTTCCCTGCCAGTGTGCGACCTCAGCCTGGTCGTGGGACTCTCTGCTTGAGGGCCCGAGGCAGTGCTCCACCCGGACACCCCGCCTTTGATCTGCTAATCACCTGGCTCAGCCTTGGCCTCGGCAGAAATAGGAAGAGGCTGCAGGGTTGGGAGGGGCAATAATAGACTCAGCAGTTGTTCTCACAGTCACATTCGAGCCTTTGTGGTTTGGGAATGGAAAGAAAATGTGCCTTTGAGCCAACTGTTGAACTCAAACATTGAGATTTGTTATTGTTACATTTCTGCTTATTATTATGACAGAAACTATGAGAATATTCCTACAAACGCTCATGAGTCACCTGTGACAAGGTGAAATCAGAAGAGCACAGTGCCACCTGTTAGGAAGTTCATCATCTTATCAAGGGATTTAAGCAATCAAGAAACCGATGCCGTCTGCAGCCAGATCCATATCACCTAGATCAGGAGATGCATCTTTTCTTTCATTTCTGTCTGGACATCCTGCATGTCAGGCATTTCCCAGCATCATATGTACATGCAATGCCTTACAAACACCTGGGCAATGTCCCCGTAGGGCCAATTTAGTGAGCAGCACAAAAGCCAAGAAGGAGACAGTCACATGGTACCACTAATGAAGGAGAATGCCATAACATTTAACTTCCATCGTTTAAGCGTCACACTGTTTTGTCCTTGTGTTCAGGAAATCAACGCTGTGACAGCTGTCAGACAGATTCGTGGAGCTGAAGGTACTATCTGTTCCTTTGTGCTCAGCCTGCAGTGGCTCCAACAACACTCAAACCAATAGAGGCACCAGGAGAGAGCAGGGAATGATCCACATTTATATTGTCCAACACTAATAAAACATGTCTCACACTGTATGTGTTTGTCCTGCCCTGCAGTATTTCCTATCTGCCTCGCAGTCCACTTTTCTAAACACAATTCTCTTGACTTTGTGCAGCAGACTTCCTTTCCGTTCTCTCCCTCTCCTCTGACATGCAGCGCGTTGCATTCATGCACAAAGCTCCTAAAACACCTCCTTTAATCAGATTTCACCCCAGGGACTCCATAATGGAAACACTGTGCTGCTGAGACAGTGCTGACTATATGTTGCACTGACTATGCTGCAGCTGAGAAGGGTAAAGACATGAGTGGAGTAGTGGTTTCTTGCCTCATTTCTGGTGCACTGATCCATAATAAAGCTGAATTATCCCTCATTTTGCAGCATGGGAACCCCCCCAGGAATCCCCTGCAGCAGCCCACAGAGGCTCCCCGGACACTCGCGGTCGTGGGAAGCGGATGAGAGCGGTTCTTACCTCAGAAGATTGGGCAGAGGGATGGAGCCGGAGCCTGACCCCAGTATCCCCTTTTTCCCACTCAATAATTTCTCCACCAGGGCGACATTCCCGGTCCGCGCGGCTTCCAGCAGCTCCTGCTCCTTCCCCATCCCGGACACAAGTTTGCAACGACGGGGTGATAAAAATCCAACAAATCTCCCATATATCCTTCCTCTTCTCCTGCTACCTCCGACCCCTTTCTCTCAGTGTGTGGTGTGGGAAAGCATCCGAGAGAATTCCTCTCACTGCATCCAGCTGCTGCAGCTGCTGCTGCTGCTGCTGCTGCTCGGTGGTTCAGGTGTTACTGATGCTGCAGAGCAGGTCTGACGCGCACGGCTCGGCTCGCCTGGGTACGGGCGCCTTGTAACCTCAGCGCGTGGCAGCGCGGCTCCGCATTCCCCTCCGGTGTCAGTCCGCCTACGTGCACCGCTCCCCGGCTCGCGGTGCGAAGCAGCAGCGGGGGGGAGCCGGAGGTTAGAGAGCGAGTCGCTCAACGTGACGGTGAAGTGAAGAGTAGTTCACAGAGAAACAAACTCGTTCTGGGTCCGGACAGAGGCCCCGGTGTGTTCTGAAGCTCCTGCGGGCAACAGGCGGGAGGTGAAACCCTGTCTGCCTCCACAAGAAGCTCTCCGGTCCCGCTGCTCGCACCAACTCTCTCCCCCGAACCTACCGCACTGCCCGGTGTCTAATGTGTGTCGCCGAGACTCAGCTGTGAAGTTTACCGGGATCAAGCCGGCGTCTTCCGGTTGGACCTTTAGAAGTAAAACGTACCATTGGAGAGACATGTTGTGAGTTGTTGGACAAACACAGACACGCATTTGAGCAAACAACGTTGCCAATAGTTGAAAATGTGAAATAACAGACAGGTTCAATCCTCACTCCTTCGTATGTAGGACCCCGAGACCGAAGGAGACAAAAAAGGACAACAAATTAGGAATCTTGTGGTTAACTTTTTTACCATCATGTGTCTGTACCATCATCATCATCGTCACCCTCCGGGCCTGTGCCTAGTAGCCACATATCCTGTGCTATATTTGTGCAAATCAGCAAACCCTATGTGGTAAACCTGGACTCTGGAGGACAATGTTATGCTTTAAATGACCCTCAATCAATCAGTCACGTGTGCTTCGGATTTCATTTATCATAAAACAAATTTCAGACAAAGAATAAATTTCAGACCACAGTGGGCGTGTGTTCTTTTATTTTGAAAGCTCTCCACCCTGACTTCCTGCGTTGCTCAGTCCGACTCGACTCGCAGACTTGTTGTACAGCCTGGGGCGTGGATGACGATGCTACAGCACCAACAGGAGGCGATGCCTTTGTTAGGATCTTTAAAAAAGTGTACCCCAGCTGTGCCAGTCGTTCCCTCTTTCAGACCACTAACTTGTTCTATCAAACACGCGCATGCGCACTCCTCCTCCACGCGCGGGAGGCACAGTTGCTCCTGCTGATGAAATAGATGTGGAAACAGGTGAGCTCCTAAAATAGCCTCCGTGAGAATGCAGAATGAACGCGGGAGATGGATTTTAATGTGTCCTCATCTGTCCACTGACCAGCCTGGGAAACAGATCGACCCCCCCCCACAGCGCCCCCATTCTGCCGCTCAGTGCATGCTGGGACCTGCCTGCTGCTTAATTGGCTTTTGTTTAAATAATTGAAAAAAAAAAAGGTTTTATTAAATATATGGAATAAAAATGAGCAGGTCAGGATGGAGCATGAGTGCATGGATGTCCTGGGGGAGAGATCTGGTCTCAGGCTGCTCAGGTGCATCAAGGTCTCAGCTTTAATCTCAGCCAGGCAGAAATGAAAACCCTGAGGCCACCACTCTGACTTCCTAACTGGCTAAAATAATATGGAGATGCTTCAAGTGGTTTAATGAATATTCTCAGTGTGAATCTGCTGGGTTTTTTTTCAATTAATAAATCAATGATTTGTCACTCAATTGTGAAAAAGACAAAACACAAAAGAAGAGGTGCTGTGTCAGGATTAACGTGACATGGCAACACAGTCTATTCAACCCGATAAGAAGAATGAAAGAAAGACGTGTGAAAAGCTGCTACACTTAGTCGCAGGATGAGACGTGGCAGCATTTGTTTGGCTGTTCGTCATGTTTCCAGCGCTGGTTTATTTGGATGAAGTCACCTGTTGATAAGAGAATCAGACCAGATCGAGAGTTTTTGCATGAAAACACCACTTCATTCACTCACAGTCACATTCTTACTGTCAGCTTTTACAGCCAACTCCTACATGTTAGCGATTACATGACGCTGTTCAGTGTGAGATGTGGGTACATACTGGAGCCTACGTCTGCTTCTGGAAGGATATTGCTGTTGGAGAAACAGTTAGGGCTGTAACTACTATTGACTAATCTCTTGGTTATATATCCCCTCTCAGTTTCATCAGATTTACCACAGTGCAGCTGTACATGGCACTGGCATAGCCGCACAGATTTCTGGTCTACACACATGCTTTGCTTACATAAACGGTCCTGCACTGTGACGTAGTCATCATCAGAGAAACATTAAGTTGTAGTTTGTAAACAGGCGTTCGTGTTAACTGCAGCAGAGCTGAAGTCTCACACACACACACACACACACACACACTCAAACATCTAATGCCTTTCTATGACTCACTGCTCTACTCCAGCCGTAAAATGTCATGACCATTTATGTGCACAAAGTCCAAACACTCTTCTGCAGTGGTTCAGTGCAGCTCGTTTGAACTGAGAAAGAGGGTGCACTTATCACAGATCTTAAACATTATGTCTTGCTAATCAGGGAACGCTGAAGGGAACCAGAAACAAGACACAAAAACAGGAGCATTATGTGTTTTTGCAAAACATCTTGAACTTAACTGTGATACATTAAAGCACAAATGTCCAAAAAAACATTCTAACATATACTGTAGCTCATAAGCAATAACCTTTTTCTGTCCTTGTGGCTAAATGGAATAAATCATTTTAACAGCATTAATGTAGAAGTCTGTCTTCTGTCACAATCTTATAATAATTGGACGTCATCATGGGACTAATGAGGGGTCTCACAATGCTTCCGTGGCAGGTTGACGAAAAACTGCTGATTTGTTAAAATGTTCACATCACAAACAACAGAGAAGTTGTGAGGGTGAAACTTTTACACATTGGATACCTTTTTATTTTCATCAGTATTTCAGCAGCTGTAACAAACAAAATACATCTTCCTCTTTGTGCCCCCCCCCCGCTTCTCATTTTCAGAGGGTGGGGAGGAGAGTTGTGATGAACGGAATAAAAAGAAGATGAAAAAATGTTTTTCACACACACACACGAGTTAAAAAACTTCTCTTGGACAGTTCAATTGTAAAACCACACTGGTGCAGGGAACTAGTTGTGCACGTTTCACAGGAACCAAAACGACCTACTTTAAATAAAGGAACTGAAATAACGTGGGCTGTTCTCACACTTGCGTACTGGACTGATGGATGCAACAAATCTATTGTTACCGTTAAGTGTGAGAGCAGCGTTTCGAGGCCTCGAACTGCCCTGTCTTCCTCTGTGCTGTGCAAAAGCATGTGTGCTGTTTGTAAAGTCGCTGATTTCGGTTGTTTTTAACGTCTACTAAGAAATCCCTCACTCAAGCATATAGCATGGAGCATCAGCAAAGCTAATGCTTGTCCATGAAAGATCTCAAATTTACACTAAAAACACTAACACATGTGTGTGTTCAGGCACCTTTAATGTGCCTTTACTTTCCTCTTACTCCTTTTTTAGAAGGTAGCGCACATAAATGACTTTTCTAAATTGCTTTCTCTACTCGTTCCTTCTCTCACAGTTCTCTGTTTGTTGTATTTTGCAGCGCCTTAATTGCTGCACATGTTAAGTAGCTATTTACACATAGAAAAATAGGAGGGGGTTCAGGGTACAGAGACACTTTGCTGCCAAAGCCGTGGAATTGATGGATATAAATCCCTCCTCTTTTTGTTATGAAATGCTTGTTCTGGCGGAGACACGCACAAAAACACACACACTCTGTAGAAAATACTTGTTCACATTCTTATACAATACACTTAAGTCTCGTCCCTCCGAATACGAAAGCACTAAATTACAAGTTGGATTTCAGTCCAGCCCAGTGCAAAATAAGTCATTTTTGAGACATTCCTACGAAGATATGACATTCAGTGTTCCTTCATACCTACAGGTTTGCCTCATCGTCTGAGATTATTCTGTTTGCTTAACTGGTTAAGCACTGTGGGTTTTCTGTAGGCACAACCCTGGATATAGATTTTCTCTTTCCTCCACACACACACACACACACACACACACACACACACGCACACACACGCACACACACGCACACGCACACACACACACACACAGAGTCCCACTTATGTCTTTTCTCCCTCTTGAACTCTCTTCAAATGTATTGGGGCTCCACAAGTGGAGAACATAGCGCAGACTAAAAGCGTGCAGAAGAGTCTTCACACACACTCGGCATTGCTTTATGAAGGAATTATTTTGAAGTCTAAAGTCACATGTTGGCTCACTCAACAAAAAAAGCACGCAAAGGGAGCCCTCATTTTCTTTGCTCGTTGGCGTTGCTGCCCATCAGTTTCTGCACTGGTCACAGCAGAGCAGTGGGGGCTAAATGACTGGCAGGGAGTGGAGTGAGACGGGGTCTAACTGGTGCCGACTTTCAGGTTCTTCATCTTGTGCAGCAGCGCGTCCTTCTCCATCTGCACCTCAGCTAGTGCCATCTTGGTTCGGGACAGCTCCCCCTTCAGACAATCATTCTCTTCCATCAACATCTGGAAATAAAAAGGTCACATGGATCATTAGCTAGCCATATTTTCATATTTCACATCACACCCGGTTTTGCCGTGTGTGTCACGTGTCTGTTTTCCCCAATCATGACGGTGTGATCATGCCTGCGGTAAAATCTAGGCTTGTTTAATTAGCTCAAGATTGATAATAACCGAGAGACTGCAGACCCTCGGGGCGCATTTAAATCAGCAGTGTGGGAACATTTTGGTTATCCAGGGATTATAGACAAAACCCACAGTCGACTCATAGTGTACCAAACTGTTGGTTGATTAATTAAAACGCTGAACATCTTCTCTCATTCATTTTAATTCAGCCCCCACCCTCCCTAATTGATGGTGCCCTTAGGGAAGAATAGGTTATTTGGCCATATAAATAAAACAGTCTTAAAATTAGGACACTCAGACCATGAATGCATGGAAGGGCGCAGAAAAAAATGAATCATTGAACTAAGGTAATGTCCTGTTCGTGAGCTTTTCCCTGACGCAACTACTTTCATTTGCTTAAATTTAGACAAGCTGTAACTACAAATGCAGTAAGTGGGAAAATGCCTTTTCACTTTTTCACCAAAGGAAGTTAAACACATCCTGTTTTGTTGTTTGGATCGGGGGCTTGTTAGTCCTAAGCCGGATTATTTAACTGTCCAACCTTTCAGCTGAGAATGTATTACTTTTGCATAAATATCACTCCCACTGTAAATGAACAAAAGCCAAACACGGAGCTGAAATAGCCTGGCAAAACACAATTTGGCACGACACTTTTTCACAACAGCCTCCAGAACAATCGGTCAGAAAATTCTTTGTTCGGCGGTTTCTCTTTGGAGAAGAAAAAGAAAAGAGAAGCGGGGCCAGAGGTTTGTGCGTTAAACTTTCTGCAATGTGTGGCAATATTGTCCTTTTCTGTTTTGTTTAGCTGAGCATCTCACCTTTTCTCTGGTAGATGGAGGAGGGCTGGTGGGCGGGGCTTCTGTTTGCATAGCCTTTGATACACTGCAGACGCTGCCCACAGCCTCGTGGACCGGGCTCAGCGAGTTGTCCATCAACACGCCCTCTTTCTTGGGTTTGGCCTCCGCTGCTCTGTCCACTGAGGGGGAGGAGACAACAGAAGGGAATTTGGAGGTGTGGATGTAGAAGCTTTTAGAAGGTTACGCAACTACTGTGAATCAGTGCTGAAGTGGAGGTGGGAATGTCTGGCTGATGAGAATGCACCTCCTATGGAGAAGGAGCCGTCATCTCTTCTGTGTATGGTGAGACTGTCCACATGAAGGGTGATTGGCGAGGGCTCGGAGTCAGAGGAAGCCTCCCGCGGGCCGTCATCCTGTAAGGTGCACAGTATGTGTGTCAGTACAAGCTATGGTGTGTGTGAAGAGAGGACTGAGAGAGACGATCCACATGCAGGTTTCGTCAGTTCCAGAGCTAATCTGCTCATGAAAGAAGGCAAAAGTTCTTTCTATGTCATAAAACATTCAGTTCAAATCCAAATTCCAATTAGGCCGTGGTTCAAAATATTTAACTTGGTTATAGGAGCTGCTGCGCTGTTTGGCAGTGAGTTATGAGGTCTATTACTGTAACACGACTGGAAGAAATATGACAAATATCCTGATGAAATGTTGCAGGAATACAGTAGTTCAACAATATCCTCCAGGCAAAAGAAGGAAAGCAGCAGCAGCAACACCGGCTGATCAGGAAAGCAGTGTGATAGAACCTAAATCTTCACCTTTAAGTTGATGTGTGTGTCTCTGACGCTGATCTCCATGGGCAGCACCAGTGGTGCCGTGTCATCTTCCAGAAACTGGGCCAGGTTACGCAATGTGGACATCAGGAAGCTTGCTTCATATCCACAGAGACGCAGCTGCAGGAAACCGTTGTGCTCGGCCAGCGGGGAGTGGACGGCGGCGCAGGGCCCATTTTCCAGTCGAGCACGCACCCTTGGCCCTCGGACGCCGCTGACAGATGCAGACCTACGCTCACCACCAGCTGTGAAGTGAGACACGGAGGCTGCTGTTACTGTTAGCTTCAGATTTAGCTTAGCAGTCATTTATACTTACACCTGAAGTTAAAATGCACCCAACAGGGAACAGGATTTCCTAATTTTCTTAGGTTCTGTTTGATTTCTTTTTGTAGGATAGAACAAAATGATGTGACAGTTTTATGTCTTACTTAGAACTACATCACATTACAGAGGTTACAGATGCTCGTGCTGCTATTTCAGTGAAATAGAAATAGAAAAAGGGTGCATGTTAAGGTCAAGTGTAAATAGAGGGTATGAAGGAAAAGAGAAAACGACAGATGAGAAGTGGGAGACAAAGAAAAAGCAAAGTTAGCTGGAAAAAGCGAAGCAGGAAGGAATTAGGAAAAAGGTGGGCTGAAGGAGACTGAGATTCAATCCCTCAGGTTCTTCACTGCAGTCGTGTTTAATTATTTCCGAGGACTGGGGATTAGAGGGTTTGTTAGAAACTCCCACCAAGTCTTCACAATTGAATGATTTTGTTCCTTCCTCTTATGAATCAGACAGTCCACAAACCTAAGCTCCTGGGTGCTAAGAACGGTGGTAGTGAAAGGTGTTTCACCCCTGAATGACCTGAATTTGACTCTCGGCACCACAAAACGTGATACGATTCCTGTGTGCTAGTGTGGCAGAAAAGGTGGAAAGGGTAGAAAGAGAGAAATAGGTGTAGTTGTGAAAGCTGAGGTCAAGAGATCTTATATTATACCCAATGGGGAGGTAGTTAAAACCCTCCTGTTGCACACTCTTTACTGTTATATACAAAAATAGTAATTGTGCAAGGACACAATTGCAGGCACAAGTTTGCAACAGGCAAAAGACACAACCAGTAACCAAAGAAACACTCAAGCATGAAAATGGCCACTTAAAGAAAATCCTCTCATTATGATAGTGTGAAGCGCGTCACATCCTTTTAATATGCTCTTTGAAGCAAAGTCAAGCGAGAGTTAATGCCACAAAGCGAAAGCGTGGATGAGAGCGCAGCGCACTCGTACAGCGGTGTCAGCTTATTCTACATATTCTATCTCAATCCTCGATGGCTTGGGGTCGAGGCAAATGTAGGGAAAAACAGGGAGGGGGAGTGGGTGAGGAGAAAAAGTGAGGGAAGGAGCCAGTAGCCAGCGACTGAGTGACTGTGATAAGACAGAGAGGAGAGAGAAAAGATGGCCTTGGGAGGGAGAGATGAAGGGAAGGAAAGGAGGGTGTTAAATGACAGAGGATTAGTAAGAAGATGGAGGAGGAGCTGGAGGAAGGACCGTGAAGAAAAGGTGTAGAAAAAGAGAAAAAAGGAAGGGGAGGGGGGTTGGCTCCTGTGAGATAGGAAAGGTAGCAAGGGGAAAAGCTGGCGTTTCTCTCATTGCCTGAATCACTGGAGTGAAACTGCAAAGTCTGCTGCAGTGGAGAGTTGAGGACGGTGGGGAGAAAAGAGGGGGGGGGGGTAAATTGGGCAGAGACGATAAGAAGAAGATTGAGGGTTAAAATAGTCTGCACAAAAAGCAGCAGATAATTTGAATCTAACACACACACACAAACACACACACACACACAAAGTTTGTGAGCCTAACGTTGCAAATAATGAGTCCACTCACTCCATCACTGTCACATTTACTCACTCGCCGACATGCACACACACACTTTTCCTTCTATTTTACCGAGCACGCCTGACACAGCGCACTCTCTCCCCGCTTTACCGTCACTGCTAAATGCCTGCGCCTAACACACGCGCACTTCATGCAACCACTTGCGTTGCGACACACTACATCTGTGTGCAGATACGGTGCATGCCGTCGAGCACAAGCCCCGAGTCTGAAAATGAGATTTGACAGAAGACAAACGGGAAGAAAACACACAAACAAATGCAGACAGCTTATTGTATATACACGCGCACTCACAGGTGTAAGGACACACGCTAAGGCAAGCATGCACGTTAAGTTACAGCTGGCGCATTTACACACAGCAGTTACCTTGGCTGCTTTGAGCAGGTATTGGTACTGAACACACCATACCTGTGGGAAGTTACGGCAGGGTAAACACAAAGGAGGCTGCGGTCACCCCATTCAGGTGTATTTGGGCTAAAGCTACTATTAAAGTATATTTCCATTATAAATTCATGTCTTTGGCTGGAAAAGGCCAGAAAATATGTCCATGTGTTCCTCCTCTGACAGGCAGCGTCAGACCTACTTGTTTGCTTATGTCTTGACAAATGTCTCAGGCTTTACTTTGAACCTGAGAAACAACTCAGTCCTAGTAACCATTAGAACGGTGAAGGGTAATAAACATGTATATAGTTCTTACCCAGGCTGCGGTTGCTGAGATACTGTCTAAGGCTGACGTTTCCTAGCTGGCTGGGTGTGACCTGACCCACCTCCAGAGCCACAGCTGTGCTTTCGCCCACTAGCTCCACGCCGGCGCTCACCGACTGAACTTTCAACACCAGCACTGACACCTGCAGGACAGGAACAAAATAAGTAAATCTACGGTCAGTAAACAGTTTCTAAATAAATGCAAAGTTTACATTACACATCTTTCTCAATCTCCCCGGAAATGTTTTATCAACATGGGGAAATATTAGGGAGTCTTACTATATCTTTGGTGGGCTCGTCGATGCTCTGGGATGTAGCACTGACAGTGTCAGGGGAGATGCCTCCCTCCTGCTCCTGACTAGTCACAGCTTCAGCTGCACTCTCTGTGGCGCTCTGTTCGCTGATGGCATCTTTGAAGCCTGAGATGGACACATCATCTGCACATGTAAACGTCGACATGAGTCACACACAGACACACATGTGACGTTGTGCAACGCTGCCACCTTCTGATTAAAGTAGTTGACTGCTGGTAGATGTACGGCAGTCATAATTTTCTTTAGTTTCATCCAGTACATGGGGACGTAAACATGAAATGAAGGAGAGAAAATAAATAATTAAAGGTTCTATCTTTATGTATGCGGGTGTAATTGTCACACCTCTCTCCAGCAAGCTGTACATGTCTCCGTCCTCCATCAGATAGCTGTCTATGGAGATGTTGTCCAATGACTGCAGAGACGGACTCTTCTTCATGTTTTTATAGGACACTGAGAAACTGGACTGGGAGCGATCCCGCATCAAACGACCACTGCAACACAAAGAAACATGGAGTCACAGTTCAAAATGATTTATTTCAGTTTTAACTATGATTTGTATTGATTTTAAATATTTCATAAATGGCTGATTGATACATAAAAAGAAAAATAGAAAAATCAGTCTGGTGCTTTTACTGCACCACATCTGATGGGAATTTTTGTTCCCATGTTGATACTGAGCAGAGACCGCTGTGCTTTCAGCTGACAGCGCTTACTCGTCAAGTCATGAATTAAATATCATTTCATTCCTTTGTGTGGTGCTGTTTAAGGTCACATAAGAACCAAATGTGTCACTACCTGTCACTGTTTCATTCCAACATCACAGGAGTCAACAGCTACACACCAAGCACAAAACGCATGTCACACATACAGGCGGACCAGGGTGTCATGCATACATGCAAATGCATGCCCACAAGGCATTCACATACACACTTGCACTGATTTGTATTCATCGAACAATGACAGGAACACACACACACACACTTATTAACAAAGCTAGTCACAGATCCAGTGCCTTACATGTTGGACATGGAATAAAGGGAGGTGGATCTGCTGGAGTTTGAGGAGCTGAGGAGATCAGAAACCACAGACAAACTTCCTTTCCTTAATAGAGAGAACACACACACACACACACACACACCTCGCATAGGTCAAGGCAAAGGTCAAGAGGCAGAAAAGGAAGTGATGTTAAGAAATGGCAACAATAATAGGTGCTGACAGACTGTAGATGGAAGACACACACACAGATGACATGACAGCCTGAAGGAAGCCAACATTCAAAATGCCAGACATGTGAATCAGAAGACTGAGAGCTCGGACCACAGTGAGTGAGTCCAACACATGGCGCTTGTGTTCAGAAACACAGTTTGAGTGATTGTATTCAGCATTCATAAGCATAACCAAAAGCACGCATTAGTTTTAATAAACTGTGATTTAAGATTCCATGTGATCTGTTAAGAACTGCAGCACATTGATTAGTCTTATGATTCTATTTTAAATAAGTACGAAAGAAAAAACGGATTAATCACAGTTGATTAATCACCATATCACACTAAAGAACACAGTTTTATTTATTTGTAGTTACAGTCATTGAATTAAGCAAAATCATTAAATATCTGCAGTTTGATGTTTTTATCACCTAAACATATTTCAGTGACACTGACAGTTTAATAATGTTTGAGCGAAATATTAAATACCTGGATATTGACTGAGGCATCTTAGCAGCTGCAGCCTTGTCTTTGCTGCCGAGTCGGTCGGACAGGGGGTCACTCGCCTGGGTTTTTGAATCTAGTACCACTCCCGCTTCATCACCCGCAGCCAAACTATCCATCACCACTTCACCCCCTTCATTTGAACTCCACGCGTTCCTAGCTGAAGTCCGCTCCTCCAGGGAGGCTTTGTGATTCATTTCAGGTTGTTGATTGGAAGTGAAAGTGGGGATGAGGGGGGCAGGACCTCGTGTAGCTCCACTCTCCGAGCCTTCACCACATAACAGTTGATCTACAGTGCATGGCCCCTTTGCTGCTCCCCTGCCAGACCTAGACACTTCATTCCCTTTCTCAGCCTTCTCCATCCCATTACCAGCATCGCACCCAGGCTCCAGAGTTCCTCGACTCTCTGAGGGAGAGAGCTCAGACACTGGTGGAGATCCTGAACCTGCGGGCTGGGGGACAGGCTTCAGCAGTAGTGATACTTCTGCACTTTTCAGCAGCAGGCCCAAGCAGACAGTGAATGGCTGCTGGTCTGCAGGACACTGAGTAGAGTTTTTGCGTTCTCTTTTGGAGCCCATATCCTCCAGGTCCTTCTGTAGGGTCTGCTGAAGGGCTTTGACACTGTGTTGTAGATGCATCAAAAACACATACTGTCGGTGGGTCACCTGCAAACAGACACAGACGCAGGGTGATAAATGTAAAAAACAAAATACATCCAATCTGCAGTCTGACAAACGGGAAAGCGAAAACATACCTGAGCACTCAAAGGCTTCTGCACATGTACTAACACATGCACATCTGGATCTTTACTTGATGACAACAAAGTGGAGGAAGACAGGTTGTCCATGGAGAGGGGTTTATGAAGTCCATTACTGGGTGGTAGTGTTGCATCAATGCTGTGAGATGATGACGCACCATCAGTGCTGTAATATTCCTTTAGTAAGCGTTTCTTCTGCAGGCGTGAAACAGTCTCTGTAGAAGTGCTTCTGGACAAACCTAATCCAGCAGCATTTCTCAACTTCTCCTGGTGCTGGAAAAGCTTCGCTGGCTGACATGCCCACACAGTGAGAGGGAAGGAGTCCACAAAGGGCTGCGGCCGCCCTTTGCCTCCACGGGTGCCTTCATAGTCCACCCAGAACTGGGCAAAGTGCAGTGCCCAAAAGTCAGTGGCGGCTGGCATCTTCAGGGTATCTGTGCCCATTGTTGGCACCACCAGGCCCTTGTAGATGTCGTGGAGTTTAGTGTCTTGTTCGTGAGCATGACGCTGGAAGACAGGATGGAGGAGAGGCAATGAGGAGGAGGAGCGAGGAAATGAGGAGAAAGATGAAGAGAAGAAGGGCTCCTCTTCGAAGACCTGCAGCAGGGCCTCAAGGTCAGAGCGGGTGCAGTTGGCGGGGTGCCGCGTGTTAGTGGCCACCATTTCAGAAGTCTGTACTGAGATGGAACGAGGCAGGTCAGGAGGGCAGGATGCATCCCGATCAGTGGGAATCACCAACTAATGGAGAGAACAGACATTTACATCCATATCCATTCCACGGCTCCAATCTGAACAAAGTGTATGTGTCTGCAGTCCCCTTTACCTTCAGCATGAGGCCATCAACCTTGATGTCAACATGCTCCTCTGGCTTCTGAGAATCATTGAGCTTATAGATCTCCATGAACTGCTCCAAGCTCTGTCTGAGGTCGAGGGCGAAGAGGTTGATCCACACCAGGCTGCGGGGATCCAGAACCAGCTGCAAGGCGTTCAACTGGGCATACAGGTTGGGGCATGGGACTGGAGGAGCAGGGGGAAGGTGGAAGACACATTTTCACATATAAACTCCCAACACAGTGTCTGGAATCAGGTCTGGACAATATCCTGAGTTACTCCATCACCTACGCAGCACGCAACAGGAGGTTATCCCTATCAGAAACTCAGTTGTGGAAATAGCCCATTTGGTGGTGGGGGGGTTCCTGTCACACACAGCGTTTTGTTTACAGCACATTGAAGCACAGTATGACACAGAGAGCATGATACATATTTCTCGTGTTGTGCTGAGTGGTTTGATTGAAAAGCAAACCCCCCACTCACTCACTGTGAATTCTGTCAATTCACATTGTCTGTAATGTCTGACTGATATGAATGAACCAGACATTACTCAGACTTAGCCGTAGGGAGCTGGTAGGTTAATGTTTGTTTAATGTCTGGGCTGACTGACTCGGATATTCATATTCTCACATATAGCTCCAAATAAAGACCAGAGAAGTTCAGGCTTCCAGTATAGCACATCTGAAAGTGGCTATAAAAACAGCAACAGTGCTGTGTGAAAGTATTTGCCCCTAGCTTGTTTTTTTATTTTATTAAAAGGAGGAAAGTAATGATGATTAATGCTTCTAAAAGCAGTTTCTACTGACCCGGATTTACAGTAAATGTAGCTGAGAAATAAAACAACATAGTCTTACTGGGATAGTCCTTTCCATCAGGAAAATAGTACTCTGTGAACTCCACATGGATAGCTGGCATCTCTGGAGGTAGGTACAAGGACTTTTTATTACAGGAGATCATGGTTTTGGGGCTGGAGCGGCGCTGATCTGCTGTTGACACCTGTAAGACAGAAATTACAATTTAAAGTTTGCGGAGACAAACTACGTGGTCTCTGTTTCACGTGTGCGTCTGTAGTGACCTGGTAAATGCTGAAGTCAGCCATCCTGAGAACAAACGAGCTGGACATGAGCTGGGCCTTGGGACTTTGAGGGGGAGGAGGAGGACTAAAGGAACTGCTTGAGGAGGTGTTTACCTTCCCTAGAGAAAAAAAGAGAGCGGTGGAAGGGAAGAGAGAGAGAGTTACAAAAATGACGGAGAACAGCACAGAGAGAGAGACAAACAGAGCGACCACTCAGTTCTCCAAAAGTAAACCGCGGTGCCTTGCATAAGGTGTGTATCACCGCACCAAGCAGTGCGCACACACCATGGTACCTGGCTCTAGGCACCAGCAGCACTGGGCTGGAGGCTGTGTTTGTGTGTTCCACTGTAGGAGACCTTCATCTGCCTCCCTAAGCCCTACTCCTCCTTCTGTTCTCTCCTGACTTCCTAGAGGCCCATACACATCGTCCCTAAGGGACACTGGAGAACAGAAGACCCACAGGGATGACGACATACAAACTGCAGTGCTGTGTTTGAACTAGTACAACAGAAATGTACACAGATTAGGTTTAGTCATAGCACAACACATATAGTAAACAGGATGTCCAAGTGTTTTGTTTACCATGCTGTGGTGAACCGTGTGCAGGAGCCGAGCCTTGCGGGTGTCGAACTGCACTCTTCAGCATCTCCACATTGGATCTGAACTCATCGAGCAGGTTCCGTGCCCAGCCCTCTCTCGCTTTGGTGGCTTCACTGTGGTGCATCCAATGAGCACAACTGTCACCTAGTGGGGTCAAACAGTGGAAGAATAAGTAGTTGCACAGCCATGAGAGATAACAGGCAAGAATGTATGTAACCAGGGCTAAAGTCAGACTAAAATAAAGGCCACACTCAAATGGTGGGGAGATGTAGGGAAATAATCTCCTGAAGGTCTGGTACAGATCATGATAAACTAGCTTAGCTGCTGTTAGCACCAGCTTGTGGTGACAATATAGTGAGGACACAGTAACTTCCATGTGACGTTGTATTGTGCTGAATTTGTACCTGCTCTGTGGAAAGGGTAGTAGTCCAGAGTGATGGAGCTGAAGGAAAGCTGCATGGCTCCACCTGTTATCCTCTTATTGATTGCTGTAATGAGGGGGAAGGACGAAGAAGAGAAAATGTCTCAAAAACAACAGTTTGGAGAACATTGAGCTCACAGAGTCAGGTCCTTTTCTATGCACTCTATGTACTCTGTGTCTGTGTGCTAAGTCATGGCAATAAACGTACAGCCCAATATAAAATGTATATAAATCTAGCACCTTTGTCCTTAGCGTGAATGTCATCGCAGATGTGCAGGTCAAGGTGTGTGATCTGGAGGTGGTGGGACGTCTCACATACGTCATAGTCCCTGAACATTTTGGCCATTTTTGCATTCTGGTCAGCAGCTGTGGATGCCTGCTGGGTACGCACCTGCTGGGTTGAAGGTGGCGGTGATGACACCTGGTCAAAAGAAATGCACCGACAAATCAGTGCAAATAATATGGTTAGTGTTTTATTTTTGCTGCTGATATTAGTACTGGTAAACCTCAGTAGTATGATCTGTGTTTCTAAACCGTTTAAAAGAAAAGAAAAAACTACCCTCTTAAAGCTTTTAAGATTCAACATGTAGTATTCAGTATTTCCAGCAGATGGCACGTCAGGCCAAATGATGGAAAACACTGCCTAATGTGCAGTAACATCCTCTTGGACATATGTGTGAATTTGAGTGGGTGATGAATGTATGTAACAGTAACAGCAACTGTGAGAGATGGATATTGTGTGGGTAGACAGCATTTGGCATGAGTAGAGTGGCAGACAGGACAGACACGAGTTCTTTGGCCACACGCAAAGTATCAGACCATGACAGGCTAGAGATACTGCACGAAAAGGGAAACGGAGAGCTATTGTTCAAAATGGGAAAAGAAAGAGGAAGAAAGAAAGAAAAAGGAAATCATAATGTCATAAAAAAGCTATAAAAATATAATTGTTGTTCTCTATATGTGAATAAAGTTGCATGCAGGTAATTAAAGCTGTATATGTGCACCTGGTCATCTGTAGCCATGCTCTTCCTCTGGTGAGCGGACTTTTCCATGGCCTCACTGAGGGACTTGGCATACTGTACCATGGCTTTGAGCTGGGAATCGGTAAGCACCCAGAGCAGGTCATCCAGGATCAAAATCAGTTTGGAGGCCACCACGTTGCAGTCCTTAATCTGTGTCAGGTGGACATGTTGGTACAAACATGTTTAATGCAGACGGAGGTAACCCAAGAGCTCCTATTAATGAAACTTAAAACAGTTCATTTATCGTGTGAGATCAGCACTTCATACTGCATAATAGTAAATAGTCAACCAGACAAAGTAGTGATTTCTGTTTGAATAAAAGCAGCGTGACGAGTTGCTGCTGCAGGCTCTGCAGGCCACACAGAGAGATTATTATTCTCAATGAGCAAGAAGGATGTTTTTGGTTTTATATCTGGTTGATAAAATGTCTGAACCTATTCAAAGGACATGTGTTGGTGTCTGACCCGTCTCTTGAGAGTGACTCGTATCTTTGACTGGTTGGTGATGAGGCGGATTGGAGCACTCAACATCTCATGCTCTGCACTCTGGATTGCGTCAGCCTCGATACGGATCATCTGCCAGCTTATCTCCTTGAATGTCAGGATCTGGAGCAAACAGTAAATTATTGATAAACGATCAAATATGACTTTTTAGAAAACACAACAAGCTAGTAGTCTTCACGTAAATATAAAAATATACACACCTCTCCTCTCTGAGGGTCCTGGATACGAGTGGATTGCAGGTCATTCTCCATACTCCAGCTGGTGTTGACGCTGTAGACCTGCAGCTGGGAGAGCTCAAATGAGGCGTTGAAGGCCTTAGCACTGATTCTGATGACTATGGAGTTGATGGACAGGGATATCCCCTCCACCACCTTCTCAGCAAAGCCATATTCACTGGACATGAGGTAGACAGGTGGAAATGGATGGAGAGAGGGTGTAAGGTAAAGATAGAGTAGTAGTGCTTAGCGACAGCCAAGTCCAATACATTATTATTAGTCCTGGTTATTAAGTAGGGTTGGATTATAAACAACATCTCAGTTTTGAGTAATACAAATATGAACCACATCAGTCTGTGGAGCCCAAACCTTTTGTTTACTTACTGTTTGAGGTAGAATATATACTACTTTAGAATCCATTATTTCATTTTGAGCGATTAATCACAGAAAATCATGTGATTAATCGAAATTAAAACTACAGCACTACAAAATGAAAGCTTAAAGTGTACCTGGCCCCTATATGACATATAAAGGCCAGGTGGAA
>JAUMTR010000015.1:9308464-9371039 GCA_032270685.1 Microctenopoma stevenorrisi
TTGTTTACTTACTGTTTGAGGTAGAATATATACTACTTTAGAATCCATTATTTCATTTTGAGCGATTAATCACAGAATGTGATGTGATGTGTCATGTGTCATGTGATTAATCGCAATTAAAACTACAGCACTACAAAATGAAAGCTTAAAGTGTACCTGGCCCCTATATGACATATAAAGGCCAGGTGGAACAATTCATTTAACTTTCTCCTTAGACCTGTGATCAAAACAGCATAACTATAACAAAAACTATGGACAAATTATTTCACACGTTTATCAGAGTTTGGATGTTTTATTGTATTAATGTTTTTATTACTGGCAAACAGGGGAGGCACATGACAAAGTTTAATTAGAGGTAAGAATAAAAGCAAGACTAGATCTCACCTCTGTCCTGATGCTGTTGCTATGGGAGACGGGCCATTAGGGGGACGGGGTTCATCACATGTACTCATTTCCATCACCACTTTATCCAGGGTCTGAAAGAGTAAACAAATTGTGAGTACAAACTGATAAACAATGTTCTCCGGAGATTACTTTCAATCCTGTAGTCAGTAAATGTTTTGATAAATCGTTTTGTTATTATTCTTGTCTTTTTTGTTTCTTATCTCTTTGTTACAACAACATGATAAAATCATGAAATATAAAAACTGAAATGTTAAAACTGCCTACATATTCTTCACTTACTCATAAGTGATATCTTGTTAAATTAGATAATTGAATCTAGTGCTATCATATGCAGTCTCCCTTTTCAACCTGTTATATAACATGTCCAAAGCTTTGCTATTCTTGGAGGTGTGATACCATTGTTTTCTACAGTATAATGACTAATAACAGATTCAACAAAGTGCTAATGTGCTTTTTTCCCCCACAGTACTCTTGTTTACTGTGGTTCTTATAACTAAGATAAATGCTGTATAAAGAGCAGTGTCACCAGTAGTGATACTGTAAAACACGAGGCGCTCAAAGTACATATAAAGGACTGAAGCTTGTGGACCACACAGTCCATGTTCCTCCTGCTGTTGCTGGTGTCCAGTAGCGTGTGTTCTGGGAATTAGAATTACAGCCACCTGGGGAGTAGAACTAGTGTGGCAGTCTGTCAACCTGACATGTGCGCCCTGCTGAGCGAAGTGGCTACTATGAGGGAACAGCTGGCAGCTGCAACACAGACGCAAAGCAAAACTTGAGCAAAACCTCTGCACCATGATGCAGAAAATGGCCACTGCTGTAGCAGACATGAAATCCTTCATAAGCCAGGCTGAGGAGCTTTTGAAGATAAAGAAGGCTCAGGATGAGCAGGTGAAGACAGTCAGGGATGTCTCACCTGCAACTTATAGCCTTCTCTGCTGCTTTAGGAGCCTCAGTGGGTCCATGTCAACAGGACACGCAGCTGAAATATCAAAGAATAGCAGTTCCTACAACCCTGCTACAGGCATCTTTACTGCCTTTGTTCGAGGGGTCTACTACCTCAGATACACCACGTACCGGAAATCCTAACTCAGCGGTGTCACTGATGATGAACAGCTAGAGGCTGTTGTCTACCTGGGACACAGAGGGTAATGACTACCATGATAGTGCAACCAATGCAGCTGTGGTGCATCAATTACTACAATAGCTTCAGTAGTTTCCTACTGTTCACCTTGTGAACTGTGTCACACAATCATGAGATGGACAAAAAACAGAGAATGAAGGAATAGAGGGGGTTAATTTGTCCTCTTACATATGTGAACAGAAATCCTGAAGATTCAATGACAACAGACAGAAGGACAATAACCCGTTTTAAATGTGTGACTTACCAATGAAATTGGGTGAGTCTTCAACTTTGTCCATGGTATCTGTCAATGAAAACATAAGCTTTTGAGCCTTACAGCGCTTGTATGCCTGCAGCATTTGGCCTTTTGTTCTCCAGAAACGAAATTACCAATGAATGGGGCATACAAATCAAATTAAAGCCAACAGAACAACAGAGAATTAAATCAAGTCAAAACAATAGGCAAGGTAGCTCAGAGATAGGAAAAAAAATCAATCAGCCTAGACTGACTTGCAGTTTGTTCTATTTAGATTCTTTTTAGTTTAATTAATCTTCAACGCCGGCCATCTTGGTTGTCTGTGTTAAAAAATATGGAAAAAGAGATTAAATGTTCATGTTCACTCATAGTTTTTCCACAGGGAAACTCGTTGTGAGAAAGTGCTATGGACTTGTGCCCATAATTGAATCAGGCATAATTCACCCGCATTGCCTCTGTGGTGGAAATGCTCTCAGGTGCCAGTAGGGGGTGTGATTAGCACAGAGACTATACACAGAAGAGTACAACATTGTCAAACATTCTGTTTACACATAAGATAAAATGCAGCAGTTCCCTTGATTTCTTCTACTGTATTTAATCCTAAAATGAAACCGTTTAATCATTTTGGCATGAAACTAAAAAAATGTAGCAACACAAATTTTACTCATGTGCTTTGGTTTTAACAACAGTAATAAAGAGCTATCGTTTATTAAGTTTATGTCTTGTGTGTTCAATATAAAAGGACTTTGTTAGCTTGGCTGCCCATTAACAGGGGGAAACAAACTAGCTGTCTCTCAGGGAAAAATACTCCTAATAAACCCTAATTAATCATTAATTAGCACAGTATTCGTTGTTCAACCTTGAGAAATTGTGAAAAACAATATAGACAGTTTGACATTTTCAGACTAATTACCTTTCTGCAGTTAGATGAGAACATTGGTCATGTCTGCGCAGACAGAGAGGCTACAGCCTGAAGCCAGCCAGTTAGCTTAGCTTAGTATGGAGACAAGAAACAAAGGGAAACAGCTCGTTTCCAGTGAGTCAATTTGTGTGTTAATGAGTTTTAGAGCCGCATCTAATGGCCATAGTGCAGAATCAATACATGGTCCCGGACCATTCCTTGGCCAGGCAGACTCATTTCCTATTTTCTATGGTTTTCCTTTCTGCACCCAAGAAATAGTCTATAGGAACAAAATAGGACTAAAACTGTCTATATTGTTTTTCACAATTTCTCAAAGTTAAAGCTGATATTTAAACATATGATGGTGTCCCTCACCCTAATTGCAGCCTTGTTGCATTCCACGCGGTTGATGGCCAGCCAGGTGGGCAGGTCCAGAAGGCTCTGGAGAACCTCCTCATCCAGCTCCAGGTTGGTGAGCTGGCCCTCTCCCTTCAGTGTGCTCAGGTTGATCTTGTCTGGCGACAGGTTTTTAGCAAACCTACGAGACAGATATGAGAAGTGCAGCTTGAAGTCTGGGAATATTTTTAGAAACTTGTTCTTGTCTAAGACACGAGCCGGACAAACAAACGCCAACTGTTAGACTTTTGGTGTAGGAAATGCAACAAAAAGTGTTCTTTTTCTAACAAGCCGATGTTCATTTGACAGTGAACCTTATTTAGGAACAGCACTTGCTTCTCTTCAATAGTATATTGAAAATAACAGTGGGTTTTAATGCTTTAGTTTTGACCCGACTACAAAGCAAAAATAATTACTGTATACAGTATGTGATATGTAAAGAATGAAGGCAGCTTTAGATAGGAGTAGATTGTTTTAAAATGATACTAGTATGAAAATGCAGCTCACTCTTCCTTAAACACACTAACTTAGATAATCTGTGACACATTTGCACTATGCGTCTGTAAATGGGGCAGGATCAAAGCTCACTTTTACAACTGACAGTGACCTGATTACCAGTGCCATAATGTCTATAGACAATAAGTTCTTTAGTACTGTACTAGAATGTTTAGACTTGCTTGCTTACTCGGAGGATGATCAATGATAACAATATTTTATTTAACACTTAATATTTGCCTTTTTTGGCAGAGACAGTGCAAAAAAGAAATCAAGGAAGAGAGAGATTACTGCATCATCAGCTTAATCTGCCAAATATCTAAAACATTATCAGAGTTTGATGTTGTATTGACACAATGAGAACTCAGATTAATAGTCAAAGGCAATTAGCAAAGTAATAAAATCATCATAAAATATCTGATGAAATAACATCCAAACAAGACTGAGAATCGTATTTATATTTACCACTGATTCTTACCAAAGCTAAAATCAGGGTGTCTGCAGATACTGACCAAACAGCAGCGCCCTCATTTCCCAAACTTATTTAAAATCTGTACTCTTCAGTGTGTAGGATTCCTAACGTTAAACGTTGTCACAGTAATAAAACCACATCAACAGGAATACTATTTGCATTACCAGCCATAAAAAGAGGTTATATATGATTATGGAGCCACTTGGTAACTGGATAGTGTTAGAGAGACAAAAGATTTTAGTCTTGATTGGCTGAGAGAAGACTAACCGGAGTCAGCATTTTCATTGGGAAACTAAAGATGTTTAATGCTCCGATCAATTGGCCACCGATGAGCATTGGACGATTTCCATGAAAATCGTCAATCAATGCCACTCACTGCCTTGGTTGATCACCTGTAGCTTATATTTTGCAGCCTGCATAGGTCCTGTGTGCAGTGAAGTGTCCCGCTCCTCTTTTCCTTTTCACTGTTCAGACTAGCTACCTCTCTGCCGTGTGGAACTTTTACACTCTTTGTGAGAGTGACGTAAAGTTTGCATTCTGCAACACATGCAACAAATAAATATTTTATGGAGGAAGCTCATTAGAATGCCTCAATACAACAATTAAACTACAGGTAAATTAGAAGTAGTTTCTTTTTCCGAGATCGAGAGAACATCCCATGCATGCCTACATTTTTGTCAGAAAGAAGGACAAGGCCAGAAATATTCAGTGTAATTAGCTGGCAACAATCATCATCACTAGTTATAAGCTATAAACAAAGATACGCTATGCAATTTAATACCACAAATAACACACCAATCTTCTACTTATAATAAGAGAACATCTCTAATTGTTATTCAGTTTCCCACAATGTAAATGATTCAGTTTGTCAAATACCTGCACCTCTCCACTTAACACCTTCTTCAGGCAGCATTAGATTCTTCTCTAACTCAACATTGCTATGAATTATTCATGAGCAGGAGTAGATAAACACGAGAAACTCAGCACAGTGAAG
The DNA here is from genome assembly GCA_032270685.1 of Microctenopoma stevenorrisi. Lineage (NCBI taxonomy): Eukaryota > Metazoa > Chordata > Actinopteri > Anabantiformes > Anabantidae > Microctenopoma > Microctenopoma stevenorrisi. Next base: position 9,313,507 of record JAUMTR010000015.1, read on the forward strand.
CAGGGAATAGGACACAAAACACACGCACCCAAACAAAGCATGAATAACATTATGTAGACATGCCCTCACATGGGCATACGCACACCCAGAGACAGAACCAGTCAGCGTGGATGTGAGATAGAAGTTGATGGAGGACTTAGCCTTATGCCCAGTGAAATATTCATTCCTGCTGCTGATCAGGTGTCAACAAGCTAGCCAAGTAGCTTCACTCGCTACTGTCTAGTTTCTCAGTCTCCTCTAGGCCAGTTCCTGCTTCCACTTCCGTTATTCCAATAATATAAAATAAACCAATACAGCAATCATTTAATATTACGTTAGTAAGCTGTTATGTATCAAGGCTTCTAACGACAAATAATTTAGGTAGCTTAACTATGTGCTCAAACAATCACGGCAAGAATCAGAGGGTGAGTTCACGGCCCTTTATCTTTCCCTTTCCTGTCTTCTCTCTAGACTCCAGCGATTATTCCAGACACCAGCAACTTCTTCACTGGACCAAATCCAGGACCATAAAGAGGTTAACAATCCAAATTATTTCCTGTGACCCGTGCACTTCCTTCTATGTTATGAGAAAACATAAAAGGTACGGATATCTTATAAACACATTGAAATGGACACAAAGAACATCAATGTGTTAATTGATAATGCTAAAAGCTCACTATCTACTTATATTAATATTATTGGATCTGTGTTATATTATGTCTACAATTTAGCAACTTAAAGTAGACTTTTGTCCTCCATACTTTATGATGATGTCTAGGGATACAAACGTAAGACATTCCCAGCTTTTTCCTACCCTCTGACAGTTCACTTGTGGCACAGCCTGATTACATCAGTGCCAGAAAGAGAGGAGCCTGACGGAAAATATCCAGAATGACTCACACCAACAACTAGCTTGTTTTAGCAACCAAAACTGTGGCAATGTCGAGATGAGAAGAAAAGACAAAAAAAGGGAAGAGAGGACACGTCCTACAGGCAGTTATATTAGATTTTGTGTGAGTGTTAGAGTGCAGAGTTCTAAAAAGCAGTAGACTGGAATGAGTCTGGAGTCGAGTCTGACAACACTTCAGTTCAGTAATGTCAGAAGTTCTGAATGAATATTTGTGTACTTCATCTGATTACAGACAGCTAAACTAAAAAGAAACAGCAACTGAACTGTATAGTAGCTCGTGGTAACTACAATCTAATCAACCTCATCTTAAAGCAAATCTTTTCAATGTTTTATATAAAGGTTTATTATGTGCAATTAAAAAATATAGATATTTTATTAGCTTGTCATAATTCTTTTATTGCTCTCCTATTAGAGGACAGCACAAATACAGTGTTTGGAGGACTGGCTGCCTAAAATGTGGCTGTATTGGTAAATCAATGGAAACTTTAAAACAACCGAAGCTAAAAATAACAAATCACCCAAGTTAACCATATTATTATCTTCTTTTAACTTGATTTGCAGAATTTGTGAAAATTATACTGTCGTGGGAAACTTTTAGTAAAGACCCAAGTACAGATGTGAACCATGAATCATATCTGAAAGCCAGGAATGCCTGGTTTGCATTAAACAATAAAGTTTATTACCACATCATTCTTTTTTATTGTTATAGGGCTGTAAAAGAGTTGCTTTGTTGAATAACCACATTAGTATTTGATGGCATGTGAGAAAATCATTTTTAAAAGGTGTACAGCTGTGATATGAGATATGTGTAACTTTCCTGCAAAGCTTCTTTTAATGCTTTCCACTACTTTTGATAAATTGGGATTGTTCTGTGAGGGGGAACTTTAACAATTAACAAAAACAACAAACTCAGTGATTTGAGATTAATAAGTACTCACAATAATACATAATAACAATCAATAACCCATCATGCTTTATATCACAGCTCTTTGTAAAGTGTTGGTGTAAATATATATATATATATATATATATATATATAAGGTTAGAGACAATAAACATTTTGGTGCTCTAGCATCAAGAATGACTTTCTAACCTACGTACACAAACTCCCACAAACACCTCCACAACATGAAGTCAACCTGTCAAAGTGAAGTGTTTGCCAAAGTTATTGCCAGCAAAAGCTCCAGGGTCCTGGAATATTTTTGTATGGAGAGAGTAAAAAGATTAGTGTGAAGGAGAAACAACCCATGACCCAGGTTTGCACAGCAGCAGAGGAGGCCAAGGCCTGGAGGGACACTGGCCAACTGTTACTTTCTCTCTCACAGACAGTCACATACAGCATGAAAAACACACGCACATTGTACACCATCGAGACACCCACAGCGAGGCACTCAGTCATGACTCATGCCATAATAGCCTTCCCACCAGCGGTGAGCAATATTACTGGGAACAGCTGAGTTCATCACTGTGGTGCAGCATCTTCCCACTACTGCAGGATGAATGGCCTAAAAAGATGCAAGATGACAAATGCAACCTCCAGAGATGTTTCCAAATTTAAGGAAACAAGGAACATTTCAACTGAAAATAACTGAGTAACTTCAAATAATTAAGGGGTTTTAAAATATGTTTAAATCATGTTAAGATAAGGATCAGAAAATAGTGGATAACCCAAAAAGGAAATTAAATTTAGGACTGAATGAAGGAAGGAAGTGTGCAAGAAATTTTTTTTTTTGCACTCAATGTGTCAGAAACTTTATTGGAAAAAAAAGCTCCAGTTTCAAAGTATTGCCAGCTCCATATTCCTTGAACACGCCTTGAGCATTGCCTGTCATGTCTGTCTTGAGAGATCTGAACAAAGAAAATCAGATTGTGGTCATTGTATACAACAGGATAGTGCTCTGTCTGGCTTTAGACCAGGGTTTCGTCAATAATCTAGTGCAGGGAGGCACATGACTGGTATTCGGCTCACCCCTAGGGGCTACCTCAGTTCAACCTTTAACAAAACACTTAATCATTACACTCTAACACAGGAAAAGCAGAACATGCACGTGCCAACAACTGAGCCAGGTAACTCAATATGCCAAACTTTGCACGTGCAAAGTCACACAGAAGGTTCACTTTAACAGTTTACCTTCTACAAAAAGGCCCCCTCGAGTAGTTTAATATGTCATGCATGCTTCGGGGCACTTCTCTTGGGAAGTAGAGAACAGTCAGTGCAGACCTCTGGGTCAATGGACTGTAAAAGTTGTGGTGCCACTTAATAGTGGCCCTAATCCTCCTCCGTACATATGAGACAGGTATGTTCCCTGCACAACTGAGCTGACATGTTGACACCCACAACATAGTATTTGTGTGAGCACACCTAGAACAACCCAGATAACACACACATACTCTAGTTAAAAGATGCTGATAAAGCAGTGAAATGCAGCAACTAAGCAGACAGATCTCATCAACCATACATAATTATCGCTGTCTACTGTAGCAGTACTTCCGTGGTGGAGTATATAAGGTGATAATGCGTCTGACACTAGCACTTTTCCTGTGACATCACTACATGCCTTCTTGACAAGTTTACCAGGCCTCTTAGTGTGTAGTAAGTCATAATTTACACAACCCGAATGGAAAACTCTTGCGTCTTCTCTTTGTAAGTTGATTTGGATAAAAGCATCTGCCAAGTAAAATAGAAGTAAGAAGTACAACAAACGATGCAAGATTGGACAACTGACAACCGAACAGGTCAGGACAAAGCAGATCAAAGGAGCACAATGAATAATGACATCACTACTTCTCTAATGATTTCCCATAAGTGTTGATGCTAATCATGCTAAAACCACGCACAGTCGTGTGCAAAAATGCTTATGTGCCAGTATCAGGACAGTGAAGGGCACAACTCCCAAGGGATGTGAGGAGCAAACTATGCACATCTTGGCTAGAATATGAAGGACAAATCAGACACCTTTATTCCACTAACCAATGACGGACAAATTTGTCACAATTCGATCAAAAACAGCATTTCTCAGCAAGCACTGGCACCTTTACTCAAACCGGTCCACCTGCATACTGATGAGTTTCAAAGACTGAGTCATCTGTGACGTGCACTGCAACCCTGACAGCTGTCACATCAAGATGAATACAGTAAAATGATCAGCACTCCTCAATAAACTGTACTCTTTAAAGACAGATCAAGGTGAGAGTGTGGTCTATGGAGGGAAAACACTGCTGCGTGTTGAAAGCTCTCGCCTGGACTTAGCAGTCTAAGAAAAGTCCCGTGAGAGATAATGAAAAAGAATGAATAATGCACGTAAAGCAGGCGGAGCTGAATGCTGTCCTTAACAGCAGGCTATTCAAAAATGAATGAATAAATGGAGCCTTCCCCAACATGCAGCTCTGCCAACAAACACGCCCTAAGCCAATATTTATATATTTAACAGTAATAAAAATGTACAGTAGTACATTACAGTACAGTAGTTTCCCCGTGTGAATGGTTTTGTGTTGTGCAAGCAAGGGACATGTAGAGTCTGTATGATGTGTAATATAATATCAAGTCTTGAAACACCAGGTAGGTTTAACCTCGTATAAACAAACAGGCGCCCTGCTAGATTGTCCTTGCGCAAGTTACAGCAGACCCGAGTCTGATTTCCCAATAAACGTATTATTACTGCAAATTAATATCCAGTCATATCTATGGTAAATGTGATTTATGCTGCTCGTTAGCTGCTGTGGTGAAAAAATTAGCCTTCAGGCGAACACCGAGATTGGTATCTTAGACAATCTGACTCATTCAACCGAGTGGTTCAACCTGCTTTAGCTAAGTTAAATACCGAGAGATTAGCCGTTTACAAGCCAAACCCGATGCTAACGCGTTAGCCGAGAAGCCACGTCTCCAGTCAGGAAGGTAATAGCAAGTGGCAGTCTGACAGACGCCGGGAACAACTGATATCATATAAATACACACGATAAAACGTCCTTGCCGTGTTCAGCAAACGTTATAACTTGGCTTTAGCTCGCTACATTCAGTGATGGCTAACGTAGCTGACGTTTGACAGCTGAAACTCTTTGTCGCCCTTTTCTCGTTAACCACCGCTCAGCACTGACCTAGAGAGATGCTTCAGGATCTGCTTCTTTATGAGCCCCGCCATGGTCGCTCAAATCCGATGTCCGAGTCGCCGCCGCCGGGTGTCTCAGCTGTCTGGCTAGCTGGTTAGCTTAACCGCTAGCTTTTCCCCACTCGCGGTATAAACACTCACGTCAAATTCTCATCCCCGCGTCAGTCATCATATAAAGCCTGTTTCCACGTCGTTCTCTGACAACCGAGAGACTGTGAGGCTGTATACGTCATTTCAGCCGGAACCTGGAGATGATTATCTCACGTTAGGCCATTTCGCGCAGATGTACCGATAAACGGTTCGCGCCTCTGCGGTATCTTACACAGAGCACCTGGACTGCGGGTCGGCAGAGCTGCGTCTGCTGTCACGGCGTCGGGGAGAAGCGTCATGCTGCGTTCAGGGTCTGCTCAGAAAGCGAAAACTTCTTAAGTGGAACACGTGAAAAACGAGCAAATGTACGCAACTTACATGTATTAATGAAAACTGAAATCATTATAATACTACTAAACTGCTTTTTTATACACAATATAGTATAGTATCTATTAAGTACGTATTAATTCAGTTTTTGTATATTATAAGTTAAGTGCTCCCCCAACAGAAACTATAATTTACCTATTTAAATAATAGAAATTATATATAGATGTATTAACTGTTATCGGTTTTTTATGTCAATTACACACTGAAATACAAACGCATTTGCATGTTTTGGTATTTACAGATTAAACATCCGTCAGTACAAAGTTTTGCCTTGATATACTTAATGGCTAACCTAATGTAAATACGTTTTAGTTGTATAAATAATAATCGTTTGACATGTTGCATACTACATTGTGAATTTGACAAACGGGCTTATGTATATACTTTCAATCTTTAATCTGAGCCTTAAACACTCTTTTAGTGACATCTAGTGTCTAGATTAAGGATTGAACACTAATTGGTCCCTTTTCAAATTTTGCCCCCTTTACTAACAAAAACAACATACATGGGTAGATTTTCCTGGCTTTTTTCTTTAAGATTACCAGATAAATAATTATTGTCTGTCTGGGAGACTGTACTGTACGTTTTATCTAAAAATAGTCGCCAATAAATAAAACACAATTACAAAACGGTAAAAGTACAACTCTACATGGTGATATTGGTTTACAGTGCCATGGGGTATTAAAACAACCAATTAGGTGAATTCAATATAAATTGCATCGCAATATTTAGTTTTCACATGACTTTTTAATGGACATGAACGCTGTGACTTCTGTTGGTGTGTTTCTCAGTGTAGAGCTGTAATCAGAGGATACGTCTGCAGCCTGCACTGACGAGACTGCAGCTGCCACGTATGAAAGGAGGAGCACCCCAGATGGAGGAAAAAGACCCTCCCTGCGCTGTTCTGCACCATTAAGAGCGTCTTGCACGACGTTTGCATCAGTCTGTAATATGTAAGGGCTGTAACAGTATTAAAGAACGTGTCACCGTAATAATAGTTTTATAATAAACAGTTTTATCTTCCCAGTGCAGACTTTGATCCCTATTTGACAGCCTGCATGTGAGTTTCTCTAAAGTGGCGCACAATTTATCCCTCGCCTCTGTGACATTTTCTCACTCAAATAACTTACAAAGTTTAACTGATCTAAAGCTCGTTATGACACAAACACTGCGGAGGAACAACGATGTCTGAGCCAATAAGAGGCAACCATCGCTGCTTCACGACAGAGATGCTTCTGCAGAAACTTTGGGCGAAGTTGGTTTCTCATAAAAACAGAAGAGAATCAGCGAAGTGTGGTATGAATCATTCATTGTCATTTATTGCTGGCGTTGAAAGTCATGAACTGTAACAAAGCAGAGCCCGAAGTTGAACATGGGACAACCCCCATCCGCATACCTCAACGCGAAAAGCCCTGTGGAGAGACACGACGCGCTCACTGATACGCTGCTGCTCCAGTCGGTGGGCCTGGACTGGTAAAAACTCTCCATCCACGACTGCAAACCCAGCAGCACTCACATCACTAGAGACACACATATCTCAGCGAGCTCCTCCTGACGATGACTGCGAAAAACCGAAATAAGAACAGCTCCAGTGAGAAGAGCGCTGCGTCCGGCCAAGATGATCCGGCCGCGAAGAAAACGCAAAAAAGCACCAACACTAATGGAGCGAGTGGCACCGGACCTCAGGGGCCACGGGCAGGCAGCTGCCTCGGCTTTTTGGTGACCACGGTGTTTTACATCGCGCTAATAGGTGCTGCGGGGTTTGCTGCTTTTTATTTACAGCAAGTAGTGGAAGAAATCCGGCGAACAAGCGCCAGGAATGAGGAGAGCGCACGAAAAAGCGCTGAACTGAGCGGTAAAATGGAGAAGGTCGCTCAACAGGTAGGTGGAAAATGATGCGAGTCACTCAATGGGAACTGTTAATAAGTCATTTCTATATGAGAGGCCGATTAGATGGGAAATAGTGTCAGTGTATGTATTGATGTTTGGGGTGGGTGTATATCAAACAATGTGTATTTATGCACAGTCCTTTTCAGTTTGAATTTGCAGATATAAACCACAGCTGTAACAGATTTTGCACGAGGCAGATAAGGCAGGAGACAATCAAATATGATCTAATCAATAATCTAATATTGTCTGGCTGACAATCTTGTAATATGATAAATATGCTCTATTTGCTTTTTGGATGTTGGTTGCAGCATAGCTACATTTCCATCCTACGCTTATCTGTTCCTTATTCTTCTCATGGCTTCCTGGCATGTGAAGTACAATATGTATTACTTTACTTTTCTTGGCAGACGCTTTTATCCAAAGCGACTTACAGGGAGCTAGCGCTGGGTGTCTGGCTCAGGGACACACCTGGTAGGGAATGGATAAGGAGTCAGACGGGGTTCGAACCTGCAACCTTCTACATGCCAGTCTGACGCTTAACCCATTGAGCCACCAGGCCACATCTAGGATGTTGTACTTCCATCATTATCATAGTTAACTACAACTAAGAATGAATATTTGAAAAATAAATACTAAATATGCTGTGCCTGTGGTGTGTGTGCCCCTGTGAACCTCGTATTGAGGTGTAGCTCTGCATATACCTAGAGGAATCATATTTTCCTCCATTGTGGTGGTGGTCAAATTTAACCTGATATGTTTTCCTATTTTACAGGTAGAGTCACTGAGGAGTGTCGTGGATGGGCAGAAATCATCACTCGGCATCACACGGGTGGAGCTGGAGGGGGCGCTCAGTCGGATGAAGAAGGGTGAAGTGGAGACGAGGAGGGTGGAGGAGGCTCTACAGAAGCTCCAGAACGATCTACTCAGGGATCTCTCAGAGGGCATCAAGGAGGTGAAGGAGGCTCGTGAGAGGGACTTCTCTTCTCTGGAGAGGACTGTGGAGGACCGCCTGGCTGAGGTGAGTCAGTCCATCACAGCCAGTGTGGCCGAGTTCACTGAAGCTCAGGGCGAGGCGCAGAGCCAGCTGTCTGATCTCAAAGCCCGCCTAGGTGACATAGAAGACCCCGCCCTCATCAAAGAAGAGCTTTCTGCGATCGTTGGTGCTGTAGCTGAAATCAAACTAGCCAAACAGGATGCTGATACTTCAACTAATTCACTCAGGGAACAGATAGGTGCTGTGAGAGATGAGCTCCAGACTCGCAACCAGGAGGTAGTCTCGTTGTCTAAAGAGGTCGAAACAATGAGATCAGCAGTGCAAGATGCCGTGGGGAATCTGAAGCAGTCACTGTCAGCGGCAGAAGCTGAGGTTCAGACTCTGCATGATAAAACGGTGACAGTGGAGAGTGGGGTGGAGCAGGCTGCCAGTGCTGTCCGAAATGTGGAGCAGCAAGTGCAAGCGGCAGCTGCTCAGACCCAGAGAAGGTCCGATGACCTGGAGGCCAGAGTGAAGGCGTCAGAGCAGAGTGGAGATTCATTGTCCACGTCATTGTCAGAAATCACCTCCAAACTGGAGAAAGCCCAGACTGGTTTGGAACAGGAGCTGGAAGCACTGAAAAGCAATTTTGTGCAGATCCAGTCCAGCATAGGTGCCCAGACGGAGCTAGCTTTGAAAGACTCGGGTCTGGGTCAACAGGTGGAGGAGTTAGAGAAAAGGCTTTCTGCTCTGGAGGACAGCAGCGGTAGCGTGGATCCAGAGCAGGTCGAGAGTTTAGAAACTGTGCTCAATGAAGTGGAGGAAGAGGAATCAAGCTAGAAGGCGAAGATCGGGCTTTTTCTCCTCTTTAAGCACACGGGCACTCCCAGACTTATCCAAAGGAAGAGACATCAGGACACCATCACCCAGCAACCGAGTAAACGCCAAAGCAATACCACTCACTTTTCCCATTTTTCATGAAGAATTATTGCTCAAACTTGATGGACAACACATTTTAGTAGAGAACTTTTGGTGGTAGGAAAGAGAGACAGGCACGGCAGAGCTGGACTGCTGATCTGTGGAGGCATATCCACATCATTCTGCACTTGTTTCATTTGCTAACGTTTTAATTGTCAATTGTTTTGTTAGACGACACATTTTCAGTGGAAAGGCAGTTTTTTTTGTGCCTTGTAACAACAGGCTCTTTTTGAGCACTCCTTTGTTTACTGTTTTTTTTTTTTTACAAGAATAAAAACACGCAACACACATTTGTGAAGAATTATTTCTTGTGTGAACAATGATTTGTTGATTTATTTGAGCTGCCATTACTGTCACCTCCACCACCTGCGATACATTGATGATATGGGTGGGAATGAAAATGTACACTTATTGCTGCACCTAATGTTCGCAATGGTTAAAATCCATATAGGAATCCAGCTGGACAGAAAAAATTCTCTGAATGGACTGAGCAAACCTCGCTCATTTTTGGACGTAGTGCTAAGCAAATGCCCAAAACTACGTTTTTCATGTTGCCATGTGCATCTCCTCAATTTCAGATATATCAGCTATTTCACTAACCTGTTTAGTTCCAACACTTGAATCTCCCTCTACAGCAGTGAGGTTAGATAATGTCTGTCTAAGCTCAGCAACCTCCTGCTCTCTCTTACTGAGGTCCTCCGCTAATTGTCCTATCCGCAGAGTCAGATCTGACAGCTGGGGCTCGAACGCCCCGAAGTCCCTTTTAATAGCGGCTACCTTTGGTTTAAGGTCACTGGCAAAGGTCACTGTTCGTATCAGTCGAGCTCTGCTGGTCTCTAGATCTCTCATGCGCTCAGAGATCTGTTGGTCAGCTGCAGTGAGCTCAGGGATGTTTCTGCGCAGCTGATCTATGGCCCTTGTGTTGCGTTCAGACGCAGCGCGAAGATTTGAGACTCTGTCGATGCTGCTGGCCAACACGTCCCCGATGCGTTTGACCATGCTGCGCTCCACCCGAGTGGCCTTGTCTTCTAGCTCTCCAACCTGAGTGAGCAGAGCCTCTAGCTCAGTCTGCAGGCCGTGCATCCTGCGCACGTCCGTCCTCACTGAGGCCACCTAGAGAGGGAACAAGCACAGGGGGGTGGGAAAATTTCGCTTGTGAGTAAAAAGTAAATTTAGGAGATGAAAGTCATTTCTGTATCACTTTGACATTTTGCAGACAAACGATTAACTGCGAAACTTATAATTGATAAGTTAATTTTAAGTACAATAACTTTGATACCAACATCTCGAATCACATGTGGCTCTGGCATAATTTAAGACCTACACTAAGTTTTTTCTGAGCAGCTCTCATCTGTCAGTAGAAGTGTTAAAACGTGTTATAACAACAATTAGACATACTTTGTTGGTAAAGTCCTTAGTGATGGCTGAAGTGCGCTCTTCAATCTGTCCCACGGTGCCTCTCAGTGTGCTGAGGCTCGTCCGAAGGTCAGTTTGTTTCTCAGTCAGCCCAGAAGCCCACTCCTTCAGCTGCCGGACATCCTGCTCTAAACCCTCCAGCTGAGGCCGCAGATCCTCCCACTGACCCCTGAGCTCCTCCAGCATCAGGTGGACACCCTCACACTGGAACAGAGCATAGAGTTAGGTGCAGGAGGAATTACTACATTAAGAGAGATCATTTAAAGTCACTTCCCTTCATGGAAAACACACGCAACGTTTTTACCTAAAAACTTGATTTTATTAAATATTAAATAATTTCATTCATCACTGGGATGAAGTGAACTTCAGACAGAACAGAGTCAAAATATATGACAGTACCAAGTCTAGTGTCACACTAAAGTTAACAATCTCTTGATGCTGTTTGGTCAATTTCCAAAAGCTGTGAAAAACTTTTCCAACTGTTATTTTTTAATATCGGCAAAAAACACAAACTGAAACTAAAGAATATTTACATTTCTGCATAAAATATGTTTGAAAATCATGCATCATTAGCTCTCTGGTGCAGTTTAATCTAGAAAGACTACACAATGTTTTATACGCTGCATCTGTGAGAAACACTGGTTTGAACTAAACAACTAAAATACACTCTTGATTGTTCTTGTATGAGACTGATGCTGACATCAGTTGACGTTTAAACAATTCTGTGACAAAAACTTTAGAAAACATTTATACTGGACTCAAACTGACTCAAAAAGGGACAAATCATAGCAATAGCATCATTGAGTGATGTCATCATGAAAAGGTAGATACGGTTCATCCTGGTCATTCTCCCACTCTTCATCCTCCTCTTCTTCTTCTGTAGTTTCAGTGCCCCTTTCGTTATCAATCCTATTTTCCCTCAACACCATGGTGAGTTCACGGACTGCCTCTTTAACCACGGACAACTCATTCTTCATCTTCAGGATGCTGTTCTGAGCCTGCAGGTTGTCCAGCTCCTGTCGAATCTCAAGGATCTCACTGAGGGCTTTCAACATACTGTCCTCAGCCCCAAACACCTGTAATGTCAACTCCTCCAGCCTCTTCTCCGCCCCACTCAGATCACCACCGAGCCTCAGGATGGAGCGGACGGCCTCCTCCACCTGCGGCAGGTGCTCTTCACACTCCTGTAACCGAGGAATTTGCTCCTGCAGCTCAGAGCTGAGTTCAGCCTCCCTCTTGCTCAGGCTGCTGGTCTGCTCTTCCAGCTTATGGATCTGTTTGGTGTTCCAGTCCAGCTGATCCTGTGCTCGCTTGATGTCATCCTCCTCTGTGCGTTCCAGAGCTCGGGCGTTTCTTTTTGTGCTGTCCTCGAGCTCCTCCAACCTCTCCGCCAGCAACCGGGCCCTCCGCTCGGCCTCATTCACGCGCTCTGTGGCTCCAGCGTGAGCTTCCCGTGATTCCGTCTTTAGGGCAGCCAGGTCAGAGGAGATGCTGCCCAGGCTCTTCTGCCACGTCTCCGTCACATTGAGGAAATGGGCGTTGACTGTGTGCAGGTCACGGGAGGCCCCGTTCTCGTCAGCCTGCATCACCGTGACAGCGGCGTGGAGGGTGGCAATGTCCTGCTGGAGTGTTGCTGCCAAGGAGACGGCGGAGAGCGCCTCCTGTAGGTCTTCCTCAGAGGCGGAAAGCTGCGGCCGCAACACAAAACAGGAGGGCTGTTTCTGCAGGAGCTCTGGGGGCCTCAGTATTCACATGTAATACTTACAGGAAGAAACAAAGCTCATGCAAACAGGAGGAGACAATAATTGTGAACTGAGAAAGAGAAAGTGATGTGTTGAAAGTGCATAAGAGGATTCAAGACAGAATGATAAGGGGGGTTGTTAACCCCCAGACCGGGAATAAGTCACTATCTCAACATACTTAAGCAATTGGGCAGATACATTCTATGAATAAGTACAACTTTCTCTAACTGCGAAGAGAAGAAAGGATGATTTCACTCACATCATGCAGTAGTTTGGGAAGTTTTCATTGTATTTGTCCAGGATGAAAACTATTTGACTCGTATTCAGATAAACACAGAAGCCCCAGAAACCAGCATCTTAAAGGCTGCGGTGGTGAAATGACCCTTTAAACCTTCTTTCTTGTTTCACTATAAATCAAACGCACCTTCTTGGACACCTTTAGGACTTCCTCCTCCATGTCGAAGAGACCTGAAGTCTTCTGATAGAGAGACTTGTACTTCTCTTCAATTTCGGAAAACCTCTCGTTTTGTTGTAGCACCACCCTGATACCGAGGAAAAAATACTTGAACACAGTGCACACTACAAAAAAACCTTTCAGGATCAACACTGAGCTCTTCACTCACCAACCCAGAGCTCCGCACGCCACAAGCGACACCAGACAAATCACACTTTGAAGGTTCATACTCCAATTGTTTCCGTTCTCCGTCGTCACTTTGGGAGCTTCATCTTTGCAGTTTGCAGACGTCCTCTCAGTTATTTCATCACTTTGTTTCTGCGACGGAGTTTTCTTCCTCTGCTTTAGTTCAGTAGGCATTTTAGCACACTGGTACTTACTGTCGGTGGGTTTTACTGTGAATTAATTAAAGGAGACCCAACCCAAAATATATCCAACACCTATTCGTTCCGTTGTCGAAGTAAATAAGACCCGTCTTCTATAAATAAGCGCATAATGTTTGGTGCTAGTGCGAAAAAAGTATCGGCTTGAATTAGCTAATGTTACCGCTGCAACACCGCTTCCAGATCCCTGGAAAAAAGCTGCATTCAAGGTCTCCGTGTAAGCTCGAAAATACACTCATCTACATCACCATAGCCATCTCTAAAACTAGTTTTATTTTTAAAAAAACGAGTTTAGCGAACGCCTTTTATGTATTTTACGTTATTAATAGATATATACGCAGATGCCAAATATGTTTACAGACGTATTTGGTCCTTTAACTGCGTCCAAATTGTAACGTTTATAATTCCGACATGAAGGGAAGCTCCCTAAACGCATCACCCAGCCACGTAAGCGAGTGCCAGCGTTTGGATTTGGATTAATGATGTCTGCAGGCAGAGCTGAAATTGACCATTTCTTCTTTTAGTCAACCGACAAAAAAAAACTTTGAAAACCCAATATATAAACCAAGCAAACAAAGCTAAATATTCTATAGTTCCAGTCTACCCAAAGTCCCAAACAGCAGCTTTCCTGTGACTTTCATCATTGACATGTATAAACTAAATGAGTAATTTAAAAAAATGACAATTCAACAGGACATGCAAAAACACTACTAATTACATTTTTCTGAGGTACAAGCTTATTATTTAGCTAAAATTAGGAGACAAGAGTTGAGGCAAGCCATTTATTTGGCATGTTTCCAAAACCTTACATTTTAAGTGACAGAAATGGTCAAAATGTGCAAATTCTAAGCCTTATACAACATTGTATGTAGTTGACGGCCTTTTAGTTACATTAATTATCAATGGATTCATCCCAGTGGCCATATGGGTTGTCTCAAAAAGGATTTATCCAAAGCAATATGGGTTGTATTAAGTATAAAGGACATGCAAATTACACAAGCTACTATTGTAAGTAACATTTAACAATACTTAGCACAACAGAAGACACAAACAATCTTACATGGACGCATTGTCAACTTAGAGGCAAAGGTTCAATTACAATACAGTACATTTAAGCAAAAGCTGCCATGTGCAATTTCTAACAAATGTGCAAATAAGGTAACTAGATGACTGCACGATATTGCCATGTGTTAACCACATATCTTTGGGCTAAGGCATACAGTGATGGATTAACACATATTTGGTCAATAAAGGGCGTAAAACTTTCACTCCTCCCTCTTTTAGTGTTCGTATTTAACAAATCGATCTCACGAGAAATCACCGCAGTAGAGACATTGCTCAAATGACGAATGAGCTCTAAACACACGAGTCCCTTAACTGCACAATTTATATATGTGAAATAGCATTTTAAGCATCATGGCAAACTTTACCTAAATGCTCAAGCACAAGCTGCAGCTTCTCAATAAGCCATTAACATATGTTAAGTTGTTTTTCCTATTGCTTTTATGCGTGAATTCCAAAAATCACACTACAGCACAACCCCAAGTGGTAATTCTGTCTCGTTCCACTTCTGTTGTGTGACGCAATTAAAAATAACACTTGAACCTCGGCTGTACTTTCCAAAAACAAGATTGAAGAATTTAAAGGGATTGTTTACATTCACTTTTAAAGGACCACGTGGTAGTGTACAATAGAGAAGAGTCCCACCACGCACAGCAACCCCTGCTTTCAAGAGTCTTTTACCATTAGATAATAAACCAGGGCGCCACTATAAATGTAATAATTATTTATAAATATATTACAATGTTAACCACATTCTTGTTTGTATAATTCAAAACAAAATCTTTAGACATATTGCAACTGACCTGCCTCAAGCAGGATCAATCTTATTAAGCTGATTGCTCAACGGTTTATCTTTTTAAAGTAATATTTAGAAATTTTAAGTAATGCACCTGTTTACTCCCTTGCCAAAACCTAGGGGCTGGTGCTGCTTTTGTATGGTAATATAAGTATGAAGCCCAAACCAGAAATTTGTTAGCTTAGCTTAGAATAAGGTTATCTGTAGCTAGATAATCAAATCTATCCACCAACACCTCTATAACTCATTAATTAAATTTACTGTTTGTTTTCCATTAAATCTGAAAACAAACAAGTATAGCTTTTTTTAAGTTTTCAAATAATCGGTTAATTAACCAAAGTTAATCCGTGAGTTTCACAGATGCTAGTCTGAAAATTTTTGCCCCATTTCCAGTCTTTATGCTAAGCTAATCAGCTGCCGGCTCACGCTGCTCACACATTATCCAGACAAAAGAGTGGTATCAGCCCTCTTCTTTACTTCGACAGGAAAAAGAAAAAGCACATTTCTCAAAAAGCTCAACTCTTCATTTAAGCTTATAATTTAATAGTTGCTCAAGCTCCATGTCATTTTGTGTCATTACATTAATATGATCTGCAGAAATAATGGAAAATTTAGCACTTCAAAGGGCTATTGATACTTATGTGCTAAAGAGGCCAATACCAATTTACATTTAGAACAATAAATGTGATCCCCCAAGGCCTTGTTATCAGCTTTTGGTCCTATCTGTGCAAGACTAGAACATAAGTGCACTTTGGGGACAGAAAGGACACTTTGAAACCTGTGAGAAGGTGCAAGACTTAAAAAAGTAGAATATGACATTAAAGAGTGCACGTGATGCGTTTAAGTACTTAACCAATGAGTTGTCACTGCTACATAGGTACATCGACCTCATTAAAAGAATCAAAAAGCAAATTTCTCCTTCATAACACCATGAATCTTCAAACTGCTATATACAGTATTTAGAAATATTAAACTCCAATATCTCAAAGCAACCTAATATACTGCAAACTAAACATGAATGAATTCTGACTGTGCTACACATATCAATCTTCCTTCAAGATGTCTGTGGAGAAACAAATATTGTGCTTCACTCGTCTAGTTTATGTTGTCTTTTCTTCTTCTAATTAGAAACCAAGATACTGATTTACATGTGGTAATTCTGGGATCAATTTGATGTGGCGTAGAACAGATTTGCCACAGCGTTAGCTGAACTTTCTCCTTTTCTCCCCCCAGGTAAGAAACCATCACTTACTGGGAACATTTCTATCTCAGGCAATGAGAGGACGACTACAGGATGCAGACTCAGGAACCGTAATGATCCTAAAAAAATAAAGACACACTGTAATAATTTGCATTTAAACTATAGACGTAAGTTAATATGATGTTGGTTTCTAAGTTTCCAAGTAATATATTATTTAAAACCAACCTGAATTGAGCTGACTACGCCGCTGGCCATGACGGAGAGTTTTCCTGCGACTGAGCGCACTCCTTGTTTGAGCTGCGACATGTCAGGAGCACTGGGCAACACATTGGTCAGACGATATGAACCCGCTGTAAACACAAGACAAAGAGTCAGGCGCCATATTCTGCAGGTGAGAAACACAAATTAAGTATGATGACTCTCATAGATGGATAGTTCCCCTAGAAAATGATGGGAAAAGCTGTACATTCTTATTGTTTAAAGTGACAGAGCTCAATTTCAAACACTGTTTTCTTATTATCTATGCTTAAAATTGCGTGACTAAATATCAAGGCATGGATAGTAACACTTGGTAGTAGTAACAGCCTGGTAGCTCAATGGGTTAAGCGTCAGACTAGGATGCAGAAGGTCGCAGGTTTGAATCCCCTTCTGACTCCTAGTCCCTCCCCTACCAGGTGTGTCCCTGAGCCAGACACCAGGCTCCTTGTAAGTCGCTTTGGATAAAAGCGTCTGCCAAGCAAAGTAAAGTAAAGTGCCTCACTCCAACAGCTGTTACAGAGTCTGTGAAAGGAAGCATCGTCTTTTGCCCCCAACAGTGTAAAATCTGATACTGTCCACACAAATATTCACTCACTACAGGTTTGGTTTGTGGTTTCTTACCGCTCTGTTTCTTTGGATCATCAAAAAGATCAGCTGAGCTTATAGAAGCACTCCCAGCAAATCTTTCCAGTCTTGTTTTGGCTTCATACTGAAGAACAGAAATGCAGTATATTTATAAATACTGAGGTTAAAATACAGTAGCACGTTCCAATTTCTTCTTCTTAGAGCTTAATATTAACAACTAGAACACAGTTAAGTTTAGTAAAATCTGCTGTTGCTGTGGCTCAAAATATATTCCACACAAAACAAAAGAGAAATACAGCACTGGGAGAGAACAACTTGTATGTTGTGATTGCATACTTCAGAGTTGTCTTGCTTCCCAAAGTACATGTCAGAAGAGATGGATTTGACCTCATCTCCAAACTTTTTTTGAGCTTCTCTGGAGTCTGAGACTGGTAGTGGTTCGGTTTTTCTTCTGGTTGTGGGCCTGATAATAAATCAGAAAAAACAGTAACTGTTTACTTGATTTTAATCAGATCAAAGTAATCAATCATCAAGTACAATACAAATTAACATACTGTATATATGTATACACATGCAATACACATCTTTTTTTACCTAAATGTGGCAATTTAATTTTTTCTTTATTAAAATAAATATCCTACAGTCTTAGCCTGTCTATTATTATTGAGATCACTGTGAGAAACTGTGAGTTAAAAGGTTTCACTATGTTTTTATTTAAAAAATGTATTATTTATATTTATAATATTTAAAAAAAAAGTCTGTACATTTGCCATCAGTAATGCTTTAGAAAAGAATAAATATTTTTCTTCATTCTACATCGTAACATCTAATCATATTGGATACATTTATATAATGTGTCACAAATCTTCTTAGATTAAAAGAGAAATATTTAACAGTGACATTGTGTCAAAACACAAAATATCCTACCTGTCATCCTGTGAAGATATAGCAGAGGACAAGTAGAAGTCTGGCTCTGGTTTCCTACTCTCCTTCATCCAGCCTCCTCCATCACCTCCATCACCCCACCTTGAGGAGAAACTATCAGAGGTATCTGTTTGATTGTCAAACCGGGACCTAAAGAAAAAAAAAACATTATAGGTTGAACAGTCATCAAAAGTTGGTTAACATGTTGATTTCCTGTTTCCATTTGACCTAGAGCTGAAGGGAAGTTCATCATCGTCATCATCAAAGCGCCGCGCTTTGGTGGTCTTTGCCCCCTGTGGATTCTCCTGCTGGATGATGTGCATGTCTGATGTGACAGAGTGAGAAACACCACTACAGGCAAGAGCAGAGACAGAGCAATAGTGAAGGCAAGAAAAGTATTCAACCATCTATGGGATGACTAGTATGTACTTGTTCACCATGGTACCTCCTGATGCCTAAACCCATGCCCAGTCTCTCAGCCTGCTCCTTCTTCTTTCCCTCTAATCCCTTCAACTTCTGCTCCTCTAACTTCCTCTGCTGCTCAAGATCTTTGTAGGCCAGTCGCAGGGACGGAGCACTAATAAGAGAAAAAAAGGAGAAAGACAGGTTTAAAAACAAAGAAACAGAAGTGACACAGAAAAGTAGCAGCTGGGTCAAATACTAACAAGTATAAAGTCTTAATGATTGAAGTAGATAACCATAAAAAAAGAATATACATGTATACATAAAAATATACAAAGCGCACATGGATTCCTCAGCTTGCATGCTCTTCTTTGCACTCAGGGCACTGTCTTCTTTCTGTCTGAGCTTATCAGCAGCTTGGGCCTTCTTCTCTATCTCTGAGAAACTCTGGCTGCTGACCTTCTGAGCACCAAGTCCACCTTTCTTAGAGGCCAGCTGCAAGCGGACACATTTAACAAACGAGACAATGAGTGGTGGTATGTGTACATGCATGTGGATCATCAATAATTAATTATTTCTTTGTTCATACTGTTTTCTTGGCAGGGGCGGGCTTCTTTTTGAGAAGAGAGGATGGTTCTGAAAGGATCGAAGGACAACAAAGTTATATATCCTAGTTTGAACAGAAAAAAAAGTTGCTGAGAATTTACAGTAAACCAACCTGGATTTGCTTTTGGAGAAACACTCAGCATTTCCACACTTGGACCTTCTTCTGAATTACCTGAGAAAGTTGACTATATATGTAAGAGACCACATACATCATTGTGGAATAAATCTATGTATAACCTGTATATCATGTTATTATATAACATCCAGGACAAACAGTGGATACCGTTATTGTCTTCCTCTTTTCCTACAGCTGTAGCTTTCTCTGATGTGGTGGAGCTCAGACTCATTTTGGCCATATTCAAATTCTCAGGAACATCCTGACATTAAACAGACACAAAACCACAAATCTCCAGTCATTGTGTGGATAACTTATGAACAGCTGAATAGAAGAAAACCCCACTGCTTTACCTTTGAATGTAGACTGAAGAAATCAACTTGTTTGGCATCTGGCGATGTTGGAGAGAGAGGAGCCTGACTGTCAAGCCACAGCTAGGGGTAATAATAGCAGTGAAGCTGTTTTTGTTACCAGTGCACTTACAGATATGTTTTTACACAAGAGAGATAAGCAAATCAGTGCTACACGAAAGCAGTGTTGTATTCAATGACTCAGCTCACGGTATGTGTCAGTCTGTGGAGGAACAGGCAGGTGTCTTTTTTACCTCAGTGCCATGGCGTCGGGTGGCTTGCGTGGCTAAAGTCTTTATCTTCTCTCTGTACAGCTGAGAGGCCCGGCTATTGTACTTAGCATTAGCAGCACTGGCCGTACAACCATGTTGATTGAAAAATCCAATCTGCCACAGGAAGGTCAAAACAGACATGGAAAAGCAAACAAACCAGAACTCATCAAGCTGAACTGTGTATGTGTGTAAGGTACTTCAGTGATCTGTTGTAGGTGAGTGGATTGCGATCTTGGGTACTCACAGCACTGGCGTTGCCTCCAACTTGCATACATCTCAGCTGGAACCACGACCAATTGAAATCCAGCTCAGTAGACCTGTACAACACCACAAGGAGGGGTTACTCAGATTACAAAAACATCTCCCCCTTCCTTTTGACAGTTAAGAATGACTCTATTCATATCAGAAAACTAGCACAAGCATATTGATGTTATGTTTAATTTCTGCATGTTGACACTTTTATTGTGACACAGCCTATATTTAGAAAAAGTGTTTTTCACTCCTGACTTACCTGATAAAGCTGAGGTGGACCCCGAGAGACCTGTGCGTCCCAGAGCAGTCTATACATAAGAATACACCATATGTGATGCTAGCCCAACTGGGGTTTTTGGCTGCACAGTCAAAACAAACCTAAGAGGAACAGAAGTGAAAATATCAGATTATTATTTAGTTATTTGAATAGCTCAAAAAATATAAACAGATTATGTTGGAACATCCTCTTAATTCAACAACATAAGACTAAAATCAATAACGGCGACGTGGAAGTAAACAGTGTGTCATTTGTGTAACTATGAAGGTCTGAAGTGCACGTTGGCTATAAAATTAGCTCTAGACTCGATGAGGTTTAAACAGCTGTTGGTGAAGTGGAATAAATTTCGCGATGAAATAAACAGCAGCAATGCCTGAAGTCAATGGTGTCTCCATCCAGTGCCCACATGCCTCTAAGTGGACTAAAAGGTTAATGAATCCTAACTAAAACGAACTTTAAAACATCTTTTACAAATAAGGTTGACGCTGCCACCTGTGCAAACGAAGCTAGCTAGACTGACAGACACTCGGCTAACGTTACGTCTCGTTACAGTTGACACGTTTTCTAACAGTTTATTCTCCTGTAAAATGTTGCCGACAAAACAAATGACGCGTTTCAAGTCACATACACACAGTCATGTCGGATAAATGTTAGCTAGCTTTCTCACGGTGCGACGTGTCAAATATTTAGTTCAACCGACTTCCTTGTTGAAGAGTCAATCGTTTGTTTTTTACAAATACCTCACCTTGTTCGTAGGAATCGAGCGCAGTCTCTTAAAAATAGCAGAAATATCTTGTTTACTGGGCTCTGCCATGATTCTACCTGTTGGTTAAAGAGGTAGCATGAAAAACCACGTAACGACTTTTCCTTCAATAATCACGAAGTACGACACGTCAGTTTGGGCAACACCGTGGTTCCGCGCTGATTGGTTCAAACTAACCCGTGGTTGTGTTATTGTTGCAAAGGCATCAGGGAAATGTAGTCTGCCTTAATTTAAACTACTGCAATCTTAATAAACACTGCAACTGTTGATTTAAGTTTTATGGTTTCTGCTTCTTCTAACCTGCCATAGATCAGTTTTGTCTCAAAAGCTTTAATAATATTTTGACTTTATATTTCACTTAGTCATACAATAAAATTACCATTTAGAGACATGCAAAAAATCATGAATGACTCCACAACACGATATTTTACATGGCCAAAAGCTCCAGACAAAGACATTATTATTACAAATAAATATATTTTATTACGTTGTGGGACAAACCTTCGAGTTCATCTTTTGCTGCATTTGGGCAACAGCGTAGTATGAAAACAAGATCAAACATGTCCTTTTCTTGTTTTTATTGAAAAGAAAAAAAGAAAAAACATATTCTTATGCTGCAGTTCAAGGCATGAAATGGCATTTTTACTGATTTCATCACTGGCAGTTCATGAATTTAGAGCTTTCACAAGTGAAAAGCTAAAAAAGCTACAGTCCAACAAAAATATTTTATCATTACATATGTTAAGGTTATGAAATCAGTTATATGCATTTATGTCATATGTGCTAGAAGAAAATTAATTATTTACATAGTATTTGTTAATTAACTCAGTAAGTATGAGGCTCTGTGAAGGGGTAAAATAATCATATTTACAAATATAACAAAATAACAGATGACATGGATATTTCTACATTAAACGTTGAATTAATGTACAAACTGATTCTAAGTCACAGCATCTAACAGGAATAGAACAAAAGCACTTGCGGCATCATCATAACTTAACAATCAACAATTTCCAAGCGCACATGTGATATTCAACCTAGATGCTTAATTTGTTCTAATATGTTGAAACCAGCCAAATTACATACATGTATGTATGCAATACCATACTTTGCTGTAGTTTTATTGCTAAAATAGACACTAAAAAATTCTCCCATAACTTTACATTTGACATAAGTGAGAAAACTAAAACACAAAGATTCAAGTGAGATAAATGTCTGTGAAAATATTTCAGTGTTGCAAAAAAACCCAACCCAACACATAGTACTACAATCTACAATCAAAAGAAAGTAGGATCATGACAAGGCCGGAACAGTTGTTTGAGAGGCTAATGGGTCAATGCTCGTGTAAACCCAAAAGTGAGAAAATACAATCAGTAATATACATTCAATTACAGGGACTAGAAAACCTAACCACTGTCAGCTAAATAAAGAATAAACCGTCAAGATCAGGCTCTACTGGTCTTAATCATTCCTTATAATACAACCAGAACAGTTCATAAACTGAATGGAAGAACAAACCCCTGAAAGGAATGACAAAATATAAGCACTAATTTAAAATCAAGTTAAATATGACTAATCTCAACATAAGGGCCTATTTGTCCAAAAGGTCAAACATTTATTAAACATTGATGGGCTGGATGCTAACAGTCAGAGAGATGGTTATGTTATTCAAAGGGTCACCTTCTTTAATGAATAGGTTACTGCCTGCATATTAAGGCTGCATGTCATCCCAGTGTTTCAATTAAACAATATACAGTACAAATTCACGCAAAGTTCATAGTCTCATCTAATGTATGCTTGAAAAGCTATTGATGTTGTAACAGCATAAATGTGATTTTAAGTAACTTAAAACTGACAGCACTGATCTTCCTTGCCTGGAATCTTCTTGGAAATGTGGACAAATTCCTGTCAAAATAACATTACCTTAAGTATTCCTTCTATAATAGGAAACCTCTCTCATCTCCCACTCCAGTCCATTCGTTAACAGGGAGAAAGGGGTTAAAAATTAGGTAGAGCCTTGTTAATTCCAGCTATGCTGTTGTTTCGTTTAACCACTTTCTTCATCTTTTTTCACATTTAATAAAACGCAACGATTTATTACTGGATGTCTTCCACATAATTAGCAGGATAGAGGCCTATTTTTCCATCTTTGAGCCGACCTTTGCACCAACCCTGATCATCTTCCTCGCCAATTTTGGTAAATTCATCTCCTTAAAAAAAACAAGAAGAAATAAACACGTTACCAGTATTATTCGTAATTATTTAGTTTGAGTTATTTTCTTTCACTCCATTTTGCTAGGTACCTG
This sequence comes from Microctenopoma stevenorrisi, assembly GCA_032270685.1. Lineage (NCBI taxonomy): Eukaryota > Metazoa > Chordata > Actinopteri > Anabantiformes > Anabantidae > Microctenopoma > Microctenopoma stevenorrisi. The sequence continues at coordinate 9,336,984 of JAUMTR010000015.1, forward strand.
CTTTGAAGCTCAGCTCATCCTGCTCCTGTCCTTCATAGTCATAGAGTGCTTTAACAGGTACGGATATGACTGGAGACGAAGGCTCGTCTTCAAACGGATTCCCATCACCATTGGCAGAGAAAGGGTTACCACCTGTGTCTTCATCTGACCAGTCGGCACTCTTCTCCATACTACTAACACTGGACAAACGTACAAAAGAGCTGCTTAGAAAGTGTATTCACATGTCAGGGCCACACACATTGACGGGACAACCAAGCATGCAAGGACTAAGCATGAACAAAAGAAAAATATATACAACACCAAGTACAGTCACAACTCACAACAAGCTTTTGTATTGCATAAAGGTACAAGGCAAATGTTCAGGCGGCATGACAAAGGTTTTAAAAACCTGTTAAAGATCACAAGCTTTAAGTGAAAATATATATGACGCTAAGAAACAACAAAACATAACACGTAAAAAGGTACACGAACGATACAGCAAAAAAGCATAATAAATCATTGTTGTGAATGCATGATTGGAGTTTAACCTCAACGGCCAACAGAGGGAGCCATGTAAACACCACAGAGACCTGAGCTCTGGTAGGAAAGTTGAAAAACAATGAATGCACACCAGCACAAAGTCAAATGATTTACAGTCAGATCTGTTCACCTGTACAAATCTACTTTCAACACTGGGTTAGTTGCTGCTTACTTCTGCCATTAAACGAATATTTCAGTTATTTTACGCCAATAAAAAAGCAGTGTGATGGCCAAAACTGAATTCATACATTTGTTTCTCAGTTTTGACAGCCTGGTCACTGTAAGAAAACTGATTGATTGATATTCAGATCTGACTGTAAGACCCCCCCTTCCCCACCACAGACATGCGCCCCCATGCGCATAACATGTAAAGTTCAGCAAGACATGGCACTGTTAGGAAGGACAGACACACATTGGCTTTGTGTGCAATGCCATCCCCGTGACCATGCATAGCAACACAACAACCTGTCACCTGGAGGAGGAGAGAGAGGAAAGAAGGGAGCAAAGTAACTAAGGCAAAGTAACGTCAGGAGACGAGGCACAAACGGCGATCCACGGAGCAAAGATAGATAAAGAAAGGTGGATGGAATGTTTTCGCCTGTTCACCAACTTTTTTATTTCCTCTTTATTCACACTGATGTGGTTGACTGTCGTCTGCTGCTCCTCTGCTATTTCCTCCTCCCCATCCTCATCATCTTCAAATGGATTTGAGCCCACTGGTGCTGTATTAGTGGGTACAGCCAGGCTAACAGCGTGGGACACAGAGTTGTGAGTTGTTGACATGAACAAACACACACACAGAAATACTGAATGACAAACCGAGACAAGGATGAAACAAGCATTTTAACTGCAATCGATATTCTGGGCAACTGTATTATTTAATAAAATGTGACGTATGAGGTGACATTTTCCTTGACATTCACTAAACCCTCTACTGAACAGCTACAAACTGACTGAGCAGTCAGTTTGTAGCTTAACAAATGTAAAAATACGGGGCAAGTCTGCAAGTCCTAGGATTTCACCACACTACTGTTATTATGCTAAGCTTGCGTGCACTTACTGCATATGCAAGTGCTTAATACATACACTTCCTGACTGAAACATCACACATTGTAAGCTCTGGGCTACGTGTGGTAGGTGTGAAATCATTGTGAAGAAGTTGCACAAGGACAATTTACTTCCTACCATTGTGACTTTCTGAGTCAAGGAACGCAATTTGCACTAGACCAGTATCAGAGGAAACACAAGGTTTCTACTTCATGTTTACAAAATTATTGGACCATGAACATCAGCAGCTATCAGTTGGTCCTTGAACATGTCAAGCGAAAAGAAAGGGTAACGCCTTTGACTATTCAGGCACCCTGAGTTGAGCCTGAGAAGTTATTAAACCAAACACTGCTCCAGTGGGCATATGGCACAATGTAACTGTGGATGGTGTTTCAATCAACAAACAGTCATGACCTCAACTATTTAAAGATCTTTGGTACCATGTTTTCCTGTGTCTGTTAAAGTGTGTTAAACCCGAGGTCATCCAGTTTTCAGATTTCAAATGAGGGAAAAAGTTAAGTGGATAACAAGGGTGGCCTTCACATGCTAAATGGAGGAAACAATTGCAACTACAATCACACGAAACACCAACCTTTACTGTAAAGTGTGTTTTTTGATCTGAAATCAGACCTCTATGACTACAGAGGTGGACATAAAATACAAATTGCTTTACATTTACTGTGTTAACCACTGAACACAAAAACAGGTTTAAGCATAACTGATCGTGCAACACTGGACACTGAAAATAAAAAGTGAATGAGCCATTACGTGAGAAATCACCTCACACCAGCATTGATAGTAGAGATGAAAAATAGTGACGGATATAAACAGTCGTATGTGATGAGGAGTTGAGGAGGAAATGGCACAATTTCAATCGAGTTTTGTAGTTTGGTGTCACAATTCAAGCTTCGCTGGAGATATTTTACATCTTCTCCTCTGCAAAAGCTTAAAACCACTATGACAGAACAACAATGTCCAGTGTGTGGGGTGGTTAAGGCAACGGCACAGTGGTCGACTCTTAAAGTTCATAGGTCAAATACTTTCCGTGCCTAACATTCCCTTTGTCAACTCCTCTACAGACTCCTCGAGTGCTGTCAAGATACACTCCACCTTCAATGTTTGTGTAAGGGCAGACAGCAGGTGTTTGCACATTAAATTATGGTAACATCATTACTAAGTTGCAAAGGAATGTGAAGAGTTAAAACACACTGCTTACATATGAGATAAGACAAGCACAGTCAAGTAACTGTGACTCAGATTTTTACAAATTCATCTTTGGGTATGATGTTTGATCTTAATCAGCTGTGTTCTGCTGTTTGCAGTAACTACTCTTACGTCCTTATGTTGTTGCCACAACACTCTAGACACATCTCTCTGCAGGGACAAATAACATCTTATCTCAGCTTAGAGAGATGACATCATGGTTTAAAAAACGTAAAAACATCAAATGCAATTAAATAGTCAGAACTAATAATTAAAAACTATGTCACTGTTGGAAGACAAGCAGGTTTCCGTGCTCACATTCTGCGTAAATATTAGTGATTCGTGAACATATGAATATATTTGTGAATATATTCATTTATTTTGATACAAAAAGTCCATATGTTGTCCAACCATTATTAGAATCAGGACTGTCTAATACATGTGCAGGCATTTGGCCTGAAAACCCTTGAACACCTTAATACAGCTCTCTTTGAAGCTTCTAGTACCAATTATAATCCTAGGAAACTCTCAGTGTGTGTGAGTAATGTTTCCACATTACTTTTGGCATACTTTAAGCTGTGTACCAGCAGACTCTGGTTTCTTAGGGACAACTTCTTTCCCAATATGCAGTGACAAATGTTTACTGTTGCCACGGTAACGTGTATTACAACTAGACGTCACTCCCGGAGCTTTCCTTATGCAACATTCCTTTAGAGGAAGAAGCTGCATGCAGTGTGTTGTTTATGGTAACTTGGTACTGGGGTGGGGGTGGGGATCAGGGACAGACGCACCATTTTCATTATGTATTGATAAAGATGGAAAGTAAGATCAGAAAACTGGTCAGACATTTACCTGCTGCTGGTCTTGGCAGGCTGAACAGGCTGGTCTGAGCCAGTTTGACTGATGCCTGTCAGTGTGACGCCCTCTGATGGTTTCTTCTTTTCTCTCCTGCTCAGTGTTCGGTTTAGGTCTATGGACCAATCCTGAAACATACAGACATTATAATCAGTTACTGCAATATGACTATTAAATAGGAAACTAAGTGACTCAGTGTGGTACAGAACATGCCTTCACGCCTAGTAGTGGGAGAAAATCACCTCAACACAGTTCACCAGTTCATCAGTGAAATACTTCACTCATAACATCTACCCTAGATTGTGAAACTGTACATGCATTTGTTTATATATCACAGTCTTGGCCTGATACAGCATACAAGTGCGTACAGTATCAACATAAGTAGAACAGCACTAAAAGAACCCCTGTCCAGTAGAGACTAGCAAGAGAATGTGAAGGAAAAAAGAGATGGTTCAACACAGCTACATATAATCCAGGCCATCTTTTGTTTGTTGATTTAATTATTTTTAATGTAGTTGACTTTTGAAAAGCTTATTTAGATGACAGTAAAAATTAAATATGTAAATCTCCATCATGACATGGCAGCATGACATCATTTTTTGCAGATGCTACTAGGATAAAATAGTAGCAGTAAATATGAGCTCAGAGCTCTGAAAAGCGCTAATCCGGCCTCTCACACTTTTAGAGATTAAAGGTCTTTCAGTTGGACTAATGACCAGTGATGCTCTGTGACATAGCTGCATGGCTGTGGTGTCATGCGAGGGACTGCAAAGTTCACACGTACAGCAATAGTAAAACTACTGATGAGTCAGAGTTCTAAAGTCTGAAAAAAAGATAGAGCTGTGTTGATAATGGTATAGAGTAATTTCAGGAATTGTGATGTTGGAAAAGGCCCCTCTAGAGGCAAAGTGGACAGAATCACATGTATAAACATTTTCTACTAGGCTTTGAGCCTTTAACTAACTAATATTCCTTGGGACTACTTGACAATGTGACAAAAACACAACCACCTCAAACACACACACACAAATGGAAGCAGTAAAGAGTGAGGGTGTTGGTAGAGGGGAGGGAAAAAAAAGGATTTCCGCCCATGGTGGCTGTGACAGAACAGCCCTCCCATGCAGAACTCACTACAATGGACCTTCTCTTAAAGGATCGAGGATGGTAGCAGTCCAAACTCTGTCAGACATGAGCAAAAGGAAAGCAAGTGTGGGACAGAGTTAATGTAGACAACACAGTGGAATCTTATAATTGCAGAGTAGCCTTTAAGCTGCAGTAATGTTAGTTTGTGAATACAGCAATGACCCAAACCAGGAAATTACTTCAGCTTTTTTAAAGCTACATGGATAAAACAGCCAATAGCTTGAAGGAGTCATTGAGATGTGAGCATGCTCTGCAGTTTTTGACATTCAGTATTTTAGTTAGCACTCCAGCTGATGAAATTGTGTGTCACAGTGATCGAATGCTTCCTATAGAAACAACTTCTAAAAATACTGTAACACTCAAAGCGACACATTTATCAAATAAGAGCATTCAGCAGCATTATAAACTGCATACAAAACTGCAGCTTTTATTTGCCTTTGGTTTTATTTTTCTTATTTTACTTCCAGAGACGATGGTGACATTATCTACACATCTCTCATTGTGATGCTGATATACAGGGGATATATTCACTGCCACATCTTTAGTATCACAATTGACTACATTTTTCTTGTCCTCCTGACTGATGGTTCTGACAGTTGCACCTGTGGAAACACCTATGGTCTTTAAATGAAACACTAAGTATATCCACATAAATATAGACTTTAGTACTCTACTAAATAATGTATTAGGACTTTTACTGCACTCTTACGTTGAGAAAATGGATGGATGGACTTTTACTGCTTGTCTCATCTTATAAAGAGAGCAAAAACAATCCTCCCTTAACAGGCCCTTCTATATAGTAAAGGAAGGTATCACGACCTGAAATGTGTCGGTAACATGAAAACACTGAACATCTTCAGAGCCTTCCTCCACATAGTGTACTTTTATATAATTTATCTGCACTGTAGTACCTCAAACTGGGGCCAGTTCATCGGCATGCCAGGGCCGTGATTACACCGAAACCATTTCAAGTCCTCTTCAACATCAGTAGCAGAGATTGTGTCATCCAGTGTGTGGTAGATTGTCTGGAATCTATAATTCAGTACAATAAATACATTATTTTCAGTCTATCATGAAAACTCTGGCCAGTGTGTTGTTGTCCTATATGTCACCTGTGATTGGCTGAGAGGTCTAGGTGTTGCTTAACCTCCAGAAACAGGTCTTTGAAAAAGTGTATGCGTTTGTCTTCAAACTGCTGCCACTGCTCAAACACCTGCTCCATGTTCTCCATGTACTGAGGGGTCACCTTGTCCAGCTCTTCAAGGGACTTCTCATATCGTTCCTTAGTCTGGTAGGAAAGCAAAGAATAAAATAACCAAACACATTTAAAACATAATCAATAGTGTCATAAAGTATGTCATTAATAAAACATATATGTAGAAGTACATATATATAGAAACTGATCTGTACTAGAAGCCCTACCTTCTGCACTTCCTGCTGACACTTCTCCACCTTTTCCTGGAGCTTCTTCTGAGCTTCAGGGTTGTTGTTGCTCTCCAATTTGCTGTTAGTCTCCCTGCTGGCTGCAAGTTTCTCTTCTTTGCAGGCAGAATGGTAAGCTTTTTTCATCGTCTCCACCTATGGAATCCATTCATCATCATTAGTAAACTAAATTACAGGAAAACGGAACACACTCTTTGTGCAGCAAAGCACAAGTTTAGTCCTTTGCCTACAAGCATTATTTTGTGTGTGATTTTTTCCTACAGTCATTAGAACTAGAATTATTTTCCTACTCTGAGAAATTCCCTTATTTGAGGACACATGGATGTTGAAGTGAATGAATAATCACATGCTTATATGTTAAATCACAGATTTGAACTGAGGATGTAACTGATTCTATCTGAGGACTGTTTTGGGCAGTGCCTGGTGTAACTTGGGCCAAGGCCAAAGCTGTCATGTCGGTATTGAGGATACATGAGAACAGGGAATACAAACTGTCCTTCCAATGTCAAACCCCTGAAAGAAGACAAGGACTCTTACTTATATGCTTGTTTCCCTTATTGATATACAGTCTACGTCATCCATGTCAGCTACCTTTTAATTAATCTCAAGCTCTCCCTGTCCTCTACAACTCGTCTTTGTTTCTCACATCAATCAATAACTCGCTATAAATACAAAACTGTATTGTTCTGCTCCTGTTCAATGGCAAGGCCTGGTGACATTACCCACAGAAAATGGGAAAACAGCCTGAAGGTTGCAAAACCCTCAGAGGATTTGAACACACAAATATTTGCATGTGTATGCTCTTACACACATGCACAAACACAGAAAGAATGTGAGTACCGTCAAGTAAACAGGCTGCTACAATGAAAACTGTAGAGGAAGTATTTTGACCTGATATTGAACCTAGAGGTGCCAGTCTCACTGTTTCCTTCCCTTCTACTGACAGGACAGATAGACAGGATAACTGGGTGGATCTTGGCACACTGTGGCTAATGTTTGACAATAGCTTCTCAACCAAAATCAGCATTAAGAAGCCGTGTTTGTGTTTTCTTGTTTAGTAACTAGGTAGTCATGAACAACGGTGAGTCAGTAATATGTAACCATGGGAACTCAGGGGTAAATAATAGTCATGGCTGTTACCAGCAAGATAAAAAAGTACTTGCTTGTGGTAACGTCCTATAGCTCCAAATACAGCTGATGATAATTACATGTCACAGAACTACCAAACTACACATTATATAATTTAAGTCTGAAATCCACACCTCTTTGAGTTTCTTCGCCCAGGGTTTCTGAGCCTTGCGGAAACCATCCTCAGCCTCTTTAGACTCTTTAAAGCCGCCGATCATTTGTTTATGGTAGTAGTCTCTCTGCCAGTTCTTCAGCTTCTCGTAGTCTTCTCCCATCAGTGCTGCTTTCACCTCCATGTGAAGCTCACTCACTTTCTCTGCCTCTGTGCACACAGCAGTCCATGCCCGCTCTAGTGAACCATACTGAGGACCTGAGGAAAGAGTTAATGACAATCATGAAAATTGAAATGAGGGATTATTCTATTTTTTTTGGAAGAAAAACAATGCCCCCAAGAGACGACTTGACAATCTAAATAAAATGTATTGTTGTTGATTTTGTTGCTGAGAATGCAATGTAAAGCATGTGTTTTTTATACGCTTACCTTTTTCTATAAGTTGCCGCCACCGCTTGCCCCATTCTGTAAGTTGCTGTGCATAGCCTTTTTCAATGCGTGCCCGCTCATGAAGACAATTCATGAGATCGTTACAAAGTCGATTGCCATCGTCTACCCGTCTCACTGTACGCTTGTAGTTACCAATCTGAGAACCAGCAACAGAAAAAGAAAAAAATGATTTAAAAAAGAATGTGTGTATATGACTAACGCTACATTCATCGTTTCACTATTTTGTTACAGGTTAAGTTGTTATAGCTGCTGATTTCACTCTACATGCATCAGTTTCTTCTGAGACGTTAATATCATCTGAACATTGCAGATTTGCATAAATAATAAAAATGAGAGAGCAGGCCTTAGAATAGTATTCCTGTATGTGTCTCACCTCCCAGAAGCTGTCACTGGAGACATCAATCACCGAGTCGTCGTAGGTGCCTGACATTGCTGCTGCCCTGAGTTACACTCAATGTGTAGGGCCTAGAGGAAACACAAAAAACCCAAACTTACATCAGAACAAATAAACACAATTAGGACTTTATTTTCGTTTTGTCTTTGTTAAAGATGTTCACTCATCTGATGTGGTTTCAAAATTGAGGCAGCAGGTGGTGTTTTAAGCCATTTCTATGACTTCACCGCCCCTAACACACAACTAACTCAAACCACAGGGGTTGCTAGCCGCACACTGTCTCAGATCAGCTATATGTGTATGTGTGTGAGAGACGGTGGGTGTGTGAGTTTCATAAAAAGGAACTCAAGCACTCAGCGGGTAGCTTCCGTTTCCTTCACACTCGTTTGACAGACAGTCCTCTGTTACCCCCTAAGTCCATCATTTTAAACTCAACAGCTCCCCAAACAGGCACTTCATTCATCCTTTCATTTCTCTCCTCCATCCTCTTCCCCCTTGCTCTCTCACTCTGCCATGTGGAGCCTCTTCTCTCTAAACAGTGATCAGATCTGGTAACCAAATATATTCAGACTGTTGGTACGGCCAGCTGAGACAGACTGCAGCTGACACCTAGCATCAGAATGCAAATGCTTCCCAGTTCAGCGCTCAAGATCAGATTTACTTCTGATCAGTTTGCATTCAACAGCTTCTCAGAAAACAACAACCCTATTAAGATCCTGACTGCAACCCTGCTTATATCATTGAAAACTTAAATAATAACAATGGCCATCCATCTTCCTAACCACCTGTCCCCATAAGGGTTGCAGGGGGTGCTGAAGGCTATCCCAGTCGTCTTTTGGCGAGAGGTGGGGTACACCCTGGACAGGTCAGCAATCCATCGTAGGGTCAACCCAGGGGTGAGCTATGAGGTGACGGTGCTAACCACTAAACCACTGTGCCGCTGATTCAATAGGTTAATATTTTTAATGTGATGATCATTTTAACATGTTCATGCTTTAAATTAAAATAACATAGTATCTGCAGCATTAGTAATTAGAATAAAAGTAGAATTTATAGTAGTATAAGATTCTGGCTTGAATTTCAGATGCATTTGCTTTCTGGAGTTATTTAAAGTGCACCTACAGTATATTTAGAGTTGGGACTTCCAACAGGCAGAATCAAGACTTTGTACTTATCTGTATTTTATTCTTCAGACTACTCAGTTAGTTGGACTCAAGCAAATGTCAATAGTAGCTAGCAAAATTCCTACCCCTAATTTGTACCCATCTACTTGTAATCAGATCGCACAAGATGCATTTTAGTGCCAGCTGTGAACAGGGCCTCTTTCAGTTGAGTGAGACAGCAAGAGGATGAAGATTGTTGCTCTGTATATGTGTGTGTTGGTCAATGGTCAGTGGCCTGCGCCTTCCAGGACACAACTTGGACAGAGGAAAGTATTGTGGTCACTGCTAGCTAAGGATGCAAATGAACAATGCTCCCTTTAACTGCATTTGTAGTTTACAATCAGGTCAGTCACACAGCTGAACACACACTAACACACAGAGCAGCAGACACCAACAGATGTGTCACTATGTCTAGAGGGAAATTAAGTTTACTTTTATCAAACACCCTGATGAATCGCAGCGCTGACAAGGACCGTGTGTAGAGCATCCTGTATCCATCAAAAACTACAATGATTACATTATGATTCATTAGCTTGATGTTTCTACACGATACATACTTTAAATTAAATATTTAAACAACACTACAAATGAAAATATATATCTGCAGCATTACTAATGTGGATGTGATGGTCATACATGGAACAATTGCATGAGTTTATAATTTCTTTTTGATAATAGGGTGTTTTAGTAATTTTCCAAGCATAAAATTCACTAGTTCCTCTTTCATGTTTCAAGAATAGTTAACTGAATATGTTTTGGTTTATGAACAAATGGTTGGACAAATCAAGTCATCTGCAGATGTCGCTTTGGTCTCAGTAACACTATGCTCGAATTTTAAATGATTCATTGCTAAAATAACTGGCACATTGGTCAGATTAAAAATGATCTTGAATTCAGAGCTTTATCCATACCCAAATAATACTCTTCATAAACAGAGCAAAATTACATTGTTATGTTGGCTCAACACATTAAAAGCATGTTATGGTTCTACGTGGACAGACGAAATCTCAAAGACACAAGCATTGACTGGGGTCACTTATTACACTGTGTAGACTGAGAATGAGAGCTCACTTCTGAAAACTCACACATCCAGATTGGTGTTGACCTTTTGTCCCAGCTGTCCACATTCCTAATTCACTCCCGCAGCACAGAGAGTGACACACGAGGGACACAGGAAACGAGTCACAAATATCCACTCTAAACATGGCAACAAGTCCTTTGACATCAAACGCAGCCACGTACAGACAAACTTCAACCGTCAACATGACCACCGGTGCATGAAAACTGCAGATTTACACTGGTGCACTCTATATTTCTGACTGTTGGGTCTTAGATATCTACACACTAGAATCTTTTCAGAAATAATCATGTGGTAACGTGAACCTTATATTTAAGCAAGTACATAGAACTACAAATGATTTTCAAATCAAATAGTTCCACAGGTTCGATTTAAATTGAACACAGTGCACAGATGAACGGAAAACAACCTTGTATGGTCAAAATATGAAACCATAACAATGCATAGGGAATTCCTTCACCACAGAAACATTTTCCAGGTCTGAGGTAATCTACAGCTAACAGGAACCAAGGTCTGCCCACCCTTGCTTCTGCAGGATGGGAACGGTGCCTAACAATTGAACATCGCTTGAACCAGAACTGTACACAATGCTGTTGACTAAGCCAAAGTCTGAAGTCCACTTAGTCGGTCACACTGCAGGTGAACACTGGAAAACGCAACACTATTTGTTGCTATGCACAAGGAAAAAGGAGAATATGTATATGTGAGATAGACAAACTACAAACTGGAGTCTATTAATTATTAATACAAATATATACAGTATAATTTTCCCTTTCATGCAAATAATAATTTAATCAAGGTTGAAACTTGATAGGGCTTGATGGATTAGAAAGAGAGATTACATCATTAAACACAATTGTGATATCTACCAGCAGCTGATAAGCACTTATACTGTGCATGCTGGAATTTGGTTGCTGACAAGAGCCTCAAGACACAAGTGGACAAATGAATTTCTTAATGCTATCATGCCTAAACTAAACCTAGGCAAGCACATTCCCACACTGTCAGTACTTGTATAACCTATTTTACATACACACAAATGGAAAGACAAATTAAACCATTGTTCTAAAATAGGAGGGTTAACAAATATGAGAGGTTTGTAAATTTGTCGGAAAGCAGCAGCTGTCTGCAACCAGTTGGGGAGGAGTTGCAAAGAGTGAGACAGCAAAAGCAAGCATGTGTTTTATTAAAATCACATATAGGCTTACTGTGTTATGCTGCTGGAAATGAGAAAACCTGAGTGATGTTATAAACAGCAGACACAAAATCCCAGTTACCTTTAGAGTGGGAAAAATTGGAGATAGAAAAAGAAGGAGCAATCAAAGGAAGATGAGGCTATGCAAATCGTGATAAAAGATGATGGATAAAACACAGTTGTGTATGAGAGTATATGCTAAGCCACAAACCATCAACAACATTTCTATTCTCATAGCGCTTTGGGATGTTGTCACACAAATACAGTGTCATAAATGGAGCTGAGGAACAGAAAACAACAGGATACACAGACACAGAGATGACTGCCGACACAGCTGACAAGCACATGTATGCCTGCACTAAGGTTATGTTTGTTTATGTTAGTGACTGAAAAATATAAACACAGTGTCAGCAGACCAACCTGTGAAGTACTTTGTGAAAGACAGCACGTAGATTACCTTTTAACACATTTGACTCTTTGGGATAATTGTAATTGTGACTTTGACATTCTGAGAGTTTGCTTCTCATTTTATTTACACGTTCAGCACTTCAAACTACAGCAAGGACACTGCCGCCGCAAAAAATCATTCTCAGAAATGTGTGCAGTAAGTGGACTTTCTGAGAGATACTGTAATATATTTCCTTCCCTGGGACCTCCCAGTCTTTGTCCACTCAATGTGTTCTCTATGTGCTTAAATAAGTTCCCTTTCCAGTGTTTAAACACTTCTTTTCAACAATGAGCCAGGTGTGTTTACTGACCACAAGAGATGAGAAAATTTGTGTTTTTCAATTTGTTTATTGCTAGAAAATCAGTCTCTAAAATGAATGATGATTCTAAAAAAAAAAAAAGAATATAACCATTATGGATTCATCTGCAGACCAATTTTCAGATTATTTAATATATCATCTTGTCTATAAAGTTTCAAAAGAGTGAAAAATGCTGATCAAATTTCCCATTGTGATTCCATAAAATGTTTAATTTTGTTTAATTAACATTCCAAAAGATAAGCTCAAGGATATTCTGGTTAACCTGAGAACAGAAAACAAGAAAATCTTTATAAGAGAAGCTGCACTATGGTTTCTTTTAATAAAACAGAGCTAATTAATTTTCTGTAAACTAGATTTTAGAGAGGGATTAACTGACTTATTACCACAGCTTTAAAATGCCTTAACTGAAATAATTATTAGCTGTACCAAATATAATGGGAACTAACAGAAGAGAGTATCATTACATATAAACAAGCTAAAAATTAATCAGCTATGGTATTCCACTTTGACATAGTTTTAATCACAAAAAAAAAATGCTGACCAGCTGTGTTTGTGTCAGTTTCCATTTCCATCTTTTGTTGCAATCTTAAAAGTGGGAAGGCGAGCAGAGCGGATCTATCCCCTAAATATTGCATTTTCACAGCAAGACATTGCTAAACTCAGACTGGGCTATGTGAAAAAAAATCATTATTTGCTTCTTTTTCTATTGTTGCACGTGAGCTTGAGGGTCAGAAGTTTCCATAGTAATCGTAAGTCCTGACCTTGACTTTCTTTCCCTCTTAGTCAATCACCTCTGCCCTCATTCCTCATGTAGGCTCACAGCTGTATCGGGCTGTTCTCACAAGAATACGGATTTTTGAATCATAGTCAACACAAGGTCAACAGTAGCCTCAATATAACTGACATGAAAAGTCCCCCTTTCCCATGGTCAGAGAAAAACTATGATGTTTGTTTCACACTTGCAGGCATTTTCCACTGGAAATGCCAGCAGCATGGAGAAGAACATAATGAAGGTAAATTCTGTAATACATGACAGGGAAGGAGAGATCCTGATGAAGCTCGCAAATTCTGCAATGTTTTCCTGTCCTAATGGCAGAGCAGTGTCTCGTGTTATGCTTTTAAAGGTGCAGATTTAAAAAAGCCATCATTGCAATTTGTCTGCCATGCACTTAATTAACAATTTAATTAAGTTTGTAGAATGGTATTATCTACATCTCTAAACCAATCATTTCATCTCTTATTTTAATGAAAAGCAACATTTGTCCATAAGCCACCTCAGTGGGCTTGCCTTTGTAATGTGTTTTGTGCACTATCCAAAACTAAAAATTATTGCATTAATCGCTATTGAAGATTGAAGGAAATAGCAACACATTAATATTTGAGATTTGGGTACCATCCAATCAGTGGTCAAATTTATATTTCTGTCAACAGACAAGCTGAGTTCATTCAACTACATGTTTCATGCTATGGGAAAATAAATAATAGAACCAGATTTAGGATATTTTTGTCATCTCTGATCTTTGGATGTGAGTTTTTCATATACTCATACCAAGTTTCATTTGAGACATGACTTACATTACATTACAATAGCTCTTGTGACTTTATAGGGAGCTCATATGAAGGAATGTGTGCTCCAATAAAGAACCCTCTAAATAAAGAGCGGTGCCTTCAGCCTAAATTGGAATATCCATTCTAAGTTTAGCTCGGTTCTGTGAAGGAGCAATCAGTTCCAAAGAGAAACTAACAGAACTTTTACCAATGCTTTACGTTGACAGCCCCACTCCTTTAGACACATATCATCTGTAAAGCCTCCCTTAATGTTACTAAGCAAGTCTTAATAGTCATACTGCATGACTGTGATGACTGATCACTTCCAGTGATTCATTACAATATCATGAGTATGAGTCCTTTTCCATTCCAATGGGACGGGCCAGGATCTTAGAGCTTTGTCTTAACATAGACCTTGGACTGTCTAGTAACCCACCTAATATATCGTTCTGTAAAAACAATTTGAATCAATGTTTAATGTTCAGTAGACTGAACTTGGCAGGGAACTGGCACTGCGCAAATTTAAAACACCGACTGGACAGAGCGTGCAGCTCCGAGTTCAGGACCTGGCCTTTCTCCGCAGACAATAATAAAATGATTTTATAATATGGTCATACCATGCAGGATAATATGACATGGACCAGGTGGCTCTTTTTCCTGCCCCGCCCTTTATCACTCACAGCAATGCCAGCAGTTGTCTATCACTGCGAAAACTGGACCTCTAAAGGTAAAACGTCTTAAGATCACTTGCATGATGTAACCTGCCTCAAATTAACTGTCTGACATTAATTACAGTGGCATTTGGTAAACTACGACATTACGGTGCTAGCTTAGGTTACGTTTTTGGAGTTTGAATATCCTGAAACACCCAAATTACTGCAACAGTGTTATGTCATATAACGTTACAGTGAACTAGCTAAACTCGGGTTTCTTACACATATCAAACTGCTATTACTGTAGTTTTTGCTCAACTCATTTTTTGTATTTTTTTAACTACAAAAAATAGCAACCTCCAACTATAATAAACTAACGATAACTTCAACGTTAGCTCGTAGCTCTAACGTTAGCGAACTAGCCCTGCGACTTTAGCTAAAAACTTATAATGGACAGTTTAAAAGTCTTGGCGTAAACTTACCTAGAACTGTTATATTCCTCTCGAGAGTTTAAAGTTATTTTAGAATTAATTATCTTCTTACTTGTAGTTTACTAATTTTGTCGGTCGTTGTACTGCGCCGCAGCGGCACCATCGATCTACTAACTGAAACAGCCGTAGGTTAGCCACATTAAGCGCCAAACATCCGGTCGGGATTTACAAAATAAGACCAGCAGCAAAGCAGATTGCGTTTATTTAAAGATAGTATAAACTAAAGTGTAAACTTTTTTTTTTCAGAGGGAATTTTCCCTCTTGATTATTATCTTGAAGTTACAGACTGAGATTTTACATATAGAACATGTAAAAATAATGTAGCATAAAACATTATCAGAATCTGCCTCTGGTCTTTTGTGGCTCTTCTAGAACATTACAGGTATTGAAAATAACAACAAAGAGTAGGTCACTTAAATACCTAACCTATACTTAAAGTGTTTGTTTAGTTATAGATTGAGGTAAACTATAATGTGAACATTGCAATTCAAGTGCCATACACCTAAAGGTATTCGAGTTTACAAGACACCTCTTACACGTCAAACAAGCGTGAACAATACTTACTGCGTGGTGGAATGTTGAGAGCCACTAGAAAAAAAGACAAACATTGTTTGCCAATACATCTGAAGCAGTCTAAAACCTTTATTTTGAAATTGCCTTACGTTTTGATCTTTGCGATTTAGGGGCGCGCCTGTCTGACGTCACATCCCGTTGAAAACTTTTTTTTGTAACTTTATCCAGAGGCTTCCCACTGATATTCATCATGAGGTCTGGGCACCTACTAAACTTGTGTCCTCTACAAAAATCTACTTTTGTTACGGATGCAGGAATCTCTGACCAGTTCTGTAATCTAAAGAAGTTTTTTATACTGCTTTTAAATGTACTGTTTTTTAAAATGTTATACTAGCCTTATCCTGCACACATTGAGAGGATGAGCACATTTATTTCAGTTCAACCTTTACACTCTAAATAAACTATTGTTGCTTTTTTTAAAGGGTCAATTTAACTAAATCACACAAAAATAGATTGTCTGGCTTATTTATATTTTAAAATAAACATTATTTATTGTCAAGGCAGCACCAATATGCATATTTTATTAAAAGGAAGAGAGAACCCTAAAAAGAAATGATAAAGTCGTGACACAGACAAATGTACTGCAAAAACAGAGATGTTTGCATCATGTACACAACATAAGACCCACAAATTGTAACCACAAATAACAGAACTAGCAGTAAAAGTCTAGTCCTACATCACTGGAGGTCTTTATTTGGTATCTGCCGGCTATACTGCATTTGTTTATTTCATTACTCGGTAGATTTGATCTCTAGCAAAGGAGGATGCGTAAATCTTGCTGCTCAGAAATAACTAATACGCATAATGTGGTTTTGGGGAATTTGGTTAGTGATTCAAGACCAACATGTTTATGTCTTACACACTTTGATAAACTACCGTTCCACCAGTTGAACATGCTGCAGGTCCAAGGAAGTGAGGTGACGGTGGCGAGGGAGTGTCAAACAAAGTCAAGGAACGGTGCCATGCAGAGATTTTCTTCACTGCCATGGTAACAGTAAAAACGCAATAATGAAGGTCATTTGCACTTTGAAGGATTGACCTCTGATTAATCTACACTCCAGACAGATTAGATTCATCAAAGGCTATAAGGGGCCCCTTTACTACAGTGCAGTGACAAGAAACACAAAAGCCTAATTCCATTCTTTAAATAAGTTAAACATTATGAAATAAAATAAAAACAGATAGACTTCTGTATGTTATTTTAAATGAAGCAGCATTTAATGTAAAAAAAAACACAAATGGGTAGGGCTGAGCGCTATTGTTTCAACCTTATCTATTTGATTAAATTACAAAGATGTTTTGTCTGAAAGCCCATCAACACCTTCCTGCAGGTCACCCGCAGACAAAAGATGCCCACTGTTTTGGAGTAAATTAAATGTTGTTTATGATAATTTGTTTACTGACAAAACCATGTCATGTCTTACAAAAACACGAACAAATAAAATAACCCAAAACATTGATAGCTTAAATCTGCATGAGCAAATAAAAAAACACAAACATCTTATTATTTGCAATGTTTTCCCAATACCGTTCAGCCCTACATAAATGTATTAAAAAGTATTTTTTACATTTACTCATCATCAGTGTTTCAGCATCAATATTATTATTATTCATCATGAACATTTCAATAGTTGCAAGTAACAAACAACTGATAACAAATGCATACATTCTCAACACTTACTATTTAAAGATTTTAGATGTACAGGAGATACGATGTCAGTGGTCCAAATCAACAGGCAAGAAAAATAAGGTAATAAAGTGCAACAGGGTTCCACACTGAATACAATCAATAATGAACCTCCCCTAACTGCATAAACATTCTGATAATGAACACATGAAACAACAATAAATTCTGTTGCTATGTTTTAATGCTGAAAATTCTCAAAGTTTAGAGATTCCAATCAATAAATGAGATCAGTATACCCATAGTTGGCTCTTTCTGCAAACGTCTTCACTTCTATCTCACAGCAGCCCCCTCTTTTAAGCACCTGTGTAGTCAAGTTATAAAGAGGAATCTCTTAAAGTTGAAGATATCTTAGTCTTCCCGTCATTAATTTTTTGGTGTTGTCTTTCTCGGACTGGAGTGGAACTTGTGACATTGGGCTTTTGAAACAAACTAGATCTGAATTGACCTTATCTTTAAGTCCACCAACATAATTTATACAATTTTAGCTACTCATTCATAAAAAAAGCCACAGACTCCAGTGTGACGTGTAGTCACTCGTGCATCAGTCAGTGACAGGTGGAGGGAGAGAACAGACCTCCATTAGATAGTTCGGCTAAAAAAGTTTGAGCGGTTCTTTTTATTCCATGTGCCTCACTGGTGGCCCCTGTGACGTTGCCCAGCACGTCATTGAGAGATCAGCAATATCACCTCACTTCCAGGTGGCAGCAGCGGGGCGAACACCTGCGCTCCCTTTGGCTCCCTTTGTTCCCAGCGACTGTACCGAGCGGCTCCGCAGATCGCGTTCGGCATTCTCGCTCTGCGCCTGCTCCTCGTCGTAACTGGTGAGACACAGAACAAATGCCCCGCTCTCAGTTGATCTGATCTTTTATGTGGAAAATCAACTTTTTATCTTGGTCAGATAATTCACCAAGAACTATTTGTCAACTAAACAGCAGTTGCTTAGAAGACACCTTGCGCGAAGCAGATGTTTGTTTTTAACAGATGCAGTTTTTCCAACATTGCCACTGCCACAACAGAGCTCTTCTCATTCAACACCTAACCACCATGTTTTCCATCATTAGCAGCTGTTTTAGTGCTTTCCCAAACTCGTTTCCTCTTCTGCATTCATTTAAAAACAGCTTCATCCACTCTACCAACTAAGCTAATGAAGATACATTTTAAAATACCACCTCAAGCTTTCAAGGAAATGTAGGGAGTAATATTTTTAGCTCCTGTGTGACACTGTTTGGCTGAGGTTGCATAGTGTGTCTGAATGCCTGAATTAAAGGGTCACTCACAGGACTTGATAGTTGCCCAGGGCCTCTCGGGGTGGACTGCGATTCCAGCGGCAGTCTGGGATGTCCCCGTTGGGCGTGACAATGTTGAGAGTGTCATTGATGAGGTTGTACTTCAAGATGCGGTCATTGGCTGTGCTGGAGGTCAACGAGGGAGAGGCATTAACCTGAAGAGCAAACATGCATAAAATGGTAGGCATGTTTAATTTCGGCCTATTCCCATGTAGAAGCTTTTATCAGGCAGCAAATATAGCCGCTAATGAACTAGAACAGCTGTACTCATATCCCAAAGAACATTTGGTACTCACTGGTACTGGTTGCCCAAGTTGAGTACTTGTACCGTAAACTAACTAACTGTAGTACGGCGAAGGAATAAGGAATAAAAGTCTTCCTAACTAGATTTGTAAGACATTTGTTCTGTCTGTCACTGAGGGCATTTATGTCCTACAATCAAGGTGATGTCAACCAAAATAGATCACTCTGGTGTCTAAAAACAGAAATAGTTCAGACATGAAACCTGAGCAACTCATTACACAGCTGTTAAAATGAGCGCAGTACAAGATGACAAACGCACAATAAGCAGAATGTAAAATATTGTCATTTTAGGTTAGAAACCATCTAGAAATGCTAATTACAATATATCACCGTGTATTGATACATACTCAGTCAGCCCTTTCATTTGGACTTGAATAATGCACAAAATGGGTTAAGGACTCACATTTAGCACACATTTCAATAAAGACTCATCAGAACATACACTCAAAGATCTTCTGTACTTCAAGGACATTTTAAAATCAACAACAAAAGGAAAGAAATGTGAAGTCCCTGGGCAAATGTTTGTTGTGTATGTACAGTATGTGCCTTGTTTTGACAGAGATTATTAATAGGATTTAGGTATGGACCTTGGTCTTTGTGATGCTGTTTGTTCACTACTGATCTCTAACAAACCTTCAGGCCTTTACAGAACCACTTTATTCATACACTAAATACAATACTTCTCTATGCACTGTATGTAGACAAATATAGGTACTGTTTTTCTGTCATAACCCCTCAGCTTTAATTGCTTACCTCTATAAGCCATGGCTTGAGCTTGTCATCAATAATGATGTCATAGCCGTAACATTCAAAACAGTGCTTGTCGTTGTTCATCACAGGCTGGGAGTAATGAGAGACAGAGATGTAATTAGACAGGATGGTGGCCCAATCCCTGTTGTGTTAGGTGGGAAACTTTTTAATATATATTAAAGAGTGATTCAGCAGGGAAGGATGTTAGCAAATAATCAGAGTTAAAATATACCAATGAACATAACTGTTGGTACCACGTGCGTCAGCCTAAGAGGGGAAGTGGATCACTTAGTAGAAAAGGGAAGTGTGCATTAAGTTGAGTGCAGTGTTGTAGAAGAACCAGCATTACCACATGGAGGTGGCTTTGCAGCTGTGTGTTCAAAGTGTTAGCTGTTATCAGTAAAGCCTGAAAACTAAAAACTCCCCTCAGCAGGAACAGAGTAAAACAACCACAACCACTGAATGTTCCAACACGTGGTTTAATTGTTTTAATGCTTTAGGGCTGAAGCACTAGAGTTACAAAAAGATCTGTCAGCAGAGGTCACATATCTAAAAGATGGCTGGTTAATGACATTTAGGACAAAACCTTATGTAATCTTATCCTGTAACATTTATTACACATAATACATTCAGTGTGCGAAAGTCCCATCGTTTAGGCATGAAATTAGTTTAAATTGGACAACATCTTAAAGTTTTTCTGTGGTGTAAATCAACATATAGGACTGTCAGATATTTTGGACATCTGAAAAAGATGAAAGATAATCACATTAACTTACAGCCACAGCTTTAAGGGACTGCACCACGATCCAGTGGATCTGATCAAACAGTCGGCTGGTCACGTCTTTCCCTCTGGTGCTCTCTAGGTACAAACGGAGGTTACTGACTGTCCACTTGCCTCCATGAACGTGGTTGTAGTCGTCCTGCATTAAAGTTACACAATCTAACTGGGATTATTGTTGCATCTTGTATGCTTACAAGCATACAAGATATTTTTTTTCTTACGTTTTTCATTTTGTTGCAAAACAATGTACAGATAAACTTTGTAGATGTAACCTTTTCAGATATTTGTACCTCAATTCATGAGTAAGTGTCTTTATAAGTGAGTTAGTAGTCAGCAGTTATTTACCTTTATAAGTGAATCTATACAGTAGAACTGCAGTAGCATATATAACTGGCTTAAATTTAAAGGTTCACTCCACATATTTTAAAATAAACTCCAATATTCTCACCATAAAGAGTACTACTCATACTGTCTTAGGTAGTTCTGGTGTGGTTTTCTAGAGTCTAACCAGCCTAATCATACTCACTAACTAATAACTTGCAATATGAAATATTGCACTACATTCTCATACTAGTGGTTGTTCTTTTTTCACATAAATATTCTGTTCACCCTCTGTTGTTCTACTAGCTATTTCATAAATGATGCAGACTTACCCCATGTTTTTGGATGGCAACATTGGTGAGGTGAACAAACATGTTGTCCAGTTCACTTGTACTAGGCGTGTACTTGACTGTGCAGAACCTGCAGAAGCCCAGCTTGTACCTGAGAGTCAACAAATATCTAAGATTATAGAACAGACGTCTGATTTACTCATACGTCATACTGGCTGCATAAAATATTTACAATATAATTTAACACATTACTGTTATTAATTAGTGACCCCAAAAATTCCTGAGTGAACAAATTGTGACAATTTCAAATAAATTTTATGTCAAACTTCCTGTCTTTCATTTTGTGTAGACAGTATTTATTATTATTAAACAATTAACTCACATGTAGCATTTCAGAGGCCGATAGGTGGTCACCAAGACATAAAGACGCAAGTCAAACTTCTTCCCTCCTATCAGCAGAGGATTGTCGATGTACAAGGAGATGACATATGCTTCCTTACCACTAGATGCTGCTACAAACCTGTGGGTAAAAGGCACAGCAGCAAAGCGTCAGAAAACCAAATCCTCAGTGCTAAATGATGGTTTAAAGGAATATAATCAATAACTCATTAAATTGATACATGATGTTAAATACTTTAAGTAGTAGTACAGCTTTTTAGGTTAACCTAAAAAAGTAGGTTACTTAATGAAAATTGTTGGGTCTTTTTCACCGTTATTTGCTTTTCAGTATGTTTTTTCACAGAACATATTCAAAAAGCGGAAAATTAAAACATGCTACAAAAAGAGAAACCTCATTAGAAGGTATTCCTGCCTGTAGCTGTTTTATGATGGTACGTTCAGTAACTCACGAGGAGGTGCGGCTGTCTCTCGACCACTTTTTGATCTGGGACAGTTTGTTGATGAGGAAGATGCCTTTTCCCTGGGCCTTCCCACATGGCTTCATGATCCAGGTGCTAGATGGATTCTTACGGAACTCCTCCACAAACAGATTGTAATCTGCCGGAAGCATGAACGTCACAGGAACAAAATCTGCACAAAGCATCGAAAAAAAGTTAAATATGAACAAATTTCAGAAAACAAAATGCCTCAATATGTTTTGTAAGGACATATATACATGTGTATTTCTAAACTTCACATAGTGCTCTAATGGGTACCAAGATAGATGTATTTTCCATTCTCATCCTTCTCTGCCAGCGGGCTGCTTTCCTTCTCCAACTCCTTGCGGTAGCGCTTGATGTTCTTGATCATGAGATCCTTCCTTGTCAGTTCATAGTGGTTGGGGAAGTGGTTCACCATCTGCTCATCCGACAGGCGGTAGCCAGTGTCTACGCTGAACACATTCCTGATGGTCTGGATACTCATCCTACACGACGAAGCACATGAACCTGCATTATGGTGGACCTAAGTATTTCTCATTTGAGGTACTTTTCAGGAAGTTAATGTGCATGTTAATATTGTAAATGATTAAAAACAACAGTTTTAAAAGGAATATTTACCTAAAAATACTGATACTCCTTCCACCTTTCCTGTTTACATGAAACTTATGGTGAGATATTTTGGGAACTGATGAAAAACTCACCAGTAGAAATTCCAATCGTCGTTTTCTGTCACTTGAATCCAATCTCTTTTCTCAAAGTTGTTGATGAGCACTGACTTTTCTATATCAGTCACCCACTTCACCTTACCGGCCATGGTGCCTCCCACTAGGGTGGAGCACAAAACAACAGATTAAGATGCAGAGAGAAATCAATACACGGAAACAGCAAATCTTCCTCAAATGGATGCTGTTTTACATCTAATATAATGCATTGCCTCTATGGATTTCTATTTAGTCAGCTACCTGGAAATCGATGTGAGGAAACAACCAGTCATCAGCATCGGCTAGCTGGGATAGCTCCGCTAGCAGGCTGCTGACTCTTCACCGGACTGCTGCAGAGACTGGGCGGACATCACCCGGTCAGCCAAGCGCTCCTATCACACCGTTGTTTGCTGAAATTACAGCAAAGCACAGCGAAAGGGAGGTCTGAGAGCATCACCGGCAGCTAAAGCTAACTACCAAGCATTTAGTGACTGTTAGCAGTTATCTTGCTAACAAGCTACATTTATTGATCCAGACAGACGTCGTGACGAAACGTCCACCGCTGTCAAACTACTCTTCACAATAAAAGTGTATATTTCAGAAACGTAAGTACATATATATGCGATAACCATACTACGCGACTTGATTGGAATTTTAAGGAATTTATATATATTAAAATAATAAAAAAAATATCCAAGTGACGCCGTTGTGGTCTCGTCTTCATCCAGAGAGAAACCTCACCTAGCAACGGAGGACGCGATGACGTCAATGCGTAGTGTCATTGCCAACACGCATCAGCAGAGGTCAGTGTTGACTTACCAAAGATGGACTAGTTATTGTATGAGAATAAGATAGTTTGGATCAAATGCAGAGAAAAATGATGTAACATGTGAAAATAAACTGTATAAGTTACAATAAAATGGATTCTTCTTCTGTTGGACATCACACACACCCCCTTTATGGGGCCTCATCCCGCCACTGCCTCTTTCAGAATGTGTCGGCTGGCGGGATCTTGAGTAAACAGACATGTGCAGAGAGAGTCAAACAGCCTCTGTTCTGCGATAATGAGGAGTCATCCCTCTGGAAGTGAATAAAGAAAGAAAGTTTAGTAAGAAGAAGTGAAAGGAAAATAAGACAGTGGTGAGTTTGAAGGTTTATTGTGGCTATGTGTTTTGTGGTTATCAATGCAGTGTTAACTAGATAGATAGACAGATAGAAACAACCCGGCAGTTTCTGTATGAAAGTAAAGTATGAAAGTCCAGAGGAACACTTTCATAGAATTTGTTTTCCTCCCCCAAGTGGACACAGCCCTTACAAGCCTTAATAACAGGTTTTGCAGACTTGAAGATGTGTAGAATCTGTATGGCTTTCTTTTTTAGAAGAAGAAATGTCAGCCACAACTCAGGGTGGCGCCATCACAGCAAAATGTAAAAAACAAAAAAAAGCAGTCCATGACATTGATTCAGAAGATTTGGTGCTGGAGGTCAGAGCTGCTACTTATGCCTTACCTGATAATGTGACCTCCCTGTGGGAAACGCTTAACTACGTTTACCAGGAGCAGCTCATAGATTTGTACGGAAACCTAAGCATTGGCCTTCGTCTGCCTTTAACTCTTCCCATTACTGTTTCCACTGGGGGAGAAGCTTCTCAGCCCTTAAGCTCATAAAAAACTTGCATCGGGCCCTGCATGTCCCAAGAGAGACTTTCAGGACTTGCACTCATATTAATAGAGAACAGAGTGAGAAGGTCTTTGAATCTGGATGTCTTGATAACAGCCTTTCAGAAGCCAAGGCTCGCAGGCAACACTGGTAGTGCACAAAGAGTATTGTATTAAGAGTATTATTTAGTATTATTATTATAGAGTATTGAATTTCATTTTTTGGGATTTTCTATTTCAAATTCTATTTAATGTTTACAGTGGAAACATGCTAATGTGACCTAGGAAACCAGTTGTGTTATTTATTTTATTTTATTTTTGCAATTATATTATTTGATTATTTTTTCAGTCTTTATTATTATTTATCTATTTTATTTTCTTATTATTTGGTTGAATTTCCTATTTTCTTTCAGTTTGAAATGAAAGTAAAATTATTTATCCCAATTTATATATATATATAATATATAATATACTAATAATATACTAACTAATATACTAATATATATATATATATATATATATATATATATATAACACATTAGTTGCATAAAATAGCAATAAATCAATAGGTAGATTAATAACAGCTTTTATGTTCTGCAATTTTGTTAACTTTTGGGGAAACTGGGGATTTTAGGACAGAAGTCTGCACATAAATAGCCCATTGCATGGACTAAATGAATAAGAATGCTCCCTCACAGGTGAACAAGTCAGCGTCACATTGTTTTTGGACATCTTTCCGAAGCATAGTGCCGCCTGGTGGTTGTTTTGCGCAGCAGCAGCAGATAAAGGTGTGACCAGTCATATTTGCGGCAGTCACCTGAGAGCAACAAGATTAAAGGACGCTGCTGTGAGTACAGGAAGACAATTTTCCAACACGTATTTAAATATTTTCTTTCAAATACAGTTTAATCATGGTTTCTTATATGTATTGCAGGGCGGCGTCCACTTTAATCTACTCAAACGGTTGGTTTTACTTTCTTTTTTTTATCGTGCATGCACCTGTTTACTGTCAGGGCGGGAGAACTGTCCAATTAATATCTAACAAGATTACTAATTCAACATATCACAGCATACTATCTGATGTGTAGATGTTGTTAGTCCCTTTTGAATGAATTCTGCGGTTTTAAAGTGTAATCTAATAGTTTCTATGTAATCTTCACACCGACCTTTGTTTGCTTTGGGTGAGAGGGATGACTTCATCTCTTTGTTATGACAATATGGCAAACTACTATAGGGTAATCCATGATTTATGATGTAAAAACAGTCCTCTGAGGTTCATATTGGAGCCTGGTGATTACATTGTTGGGGTACCTACATTTAGAGCTTGTTTTTAATTAGCATAAACATTGAATAAATGTAAATGAACACAAGAGACGCCTTTTTTCACTTGTTTACTGTAGATTAACTCATACATTGCCAAGAGACAAATATATAAAGTCTGCAGGCAGATTCTTTTTAGCCAATTGTGTATTATTTGTACTTGGTGAGAATAAAAAGGCAGTTTGAGTGATTTGAGTTATGTAAATGGTGCATTTGCATTCAGACACATGACTGCAGACACAACAAGAACTGGTCTCTGGACAGGTGCGTGTAGGAAGTGAAAAACATGCCATTGCCTGATTGCAAAAAATGAAAACAACATTATAAATCCAGTGATAAAGATAGATTACACGTAGGCGCAGTTTCCTGATGAACCAGAGAACTGAAACACCCCAGTTGGTGCAGTTTGTTGTAGTCTTCTCTGGCTACTACAGGGACTACAACTGTTGGATTTAGTCCAACAGATGACATCTCTTCAAATCTAGGAGAGCCTGTTTTATCATCCTGAATTTTCTCCCTGGTAACGCAGCCACCGCCTATCCTGGTCACATGACCCATTATTTACACAGCCTATTTATGAACGCTGGGAGTCAAGCGAGGATAACACACTTTCAGACCATGGAGCCACTAGTAGTCCTCGTGGATACTGATGTTCTAGGTATCTTTCTGTCTTGTCTCCTCATACGAGTATTTTGTATAATACTGATTCTCTTCTCAGAAAACAAAAATGGTGGAACAAACAACACAGCAGATTCGTGTCATATCCTTCCAGGCTGGACCTGGTGAGGTGGACGCTGGCGCTGCCAGGTACAGCACAGCACAGACCGCCCCCCACACTAACACTAACATTCAATCCAGACTGGCTAAGCCTCACCCAACAAATGTGGAGTCAGGTGTACCAAAACCTAACAGTGAAAAAGAAGGGAATCATGAGCATGAGCCTTTTTTTTTGCAATGCGCATTTCATGTTTTTTCTCAAATATTCTTAAAAAGCGAATATTTACAATTAACTCCTGTCGTCTGAAAATCCAAGTTAAAATCCATATTTCTGCATGAATCTGTTTCAGGATCAATGACAGGGCTGCCCGAGCTATCGGGCACCAGTTGGCTGTAATTGGAGATCGGCTGGTGCGGGAGCGGTCCAGCAGACAGCCACACTGGTTACCAGCTCCACTACACATGCTCAGACCTGCTCAGGCACTGACCAGGACCATCTATCGGTACAAAAAGAAATGGTGTTATTCCTTTTATCTAATTCCTGACACTGATTGTAACCTGGCGTTGATCTGTTCCAGGGACGTCCACAGTCAGTTGTGGGCCTTCCAGGGCCTGTCTGCTGCAGTGAAGGCCTGGATAGTGAGTACTGCACCTTGGCAGGGGATCGTCAGAGCTGAGGTACGAACTGCCTGGGTAACACTTGTCCCACCTCTATGGCTTTATATTTGTGTCATTACTTACTCTTACAGCAAAATGTTAAACACAAACCATAACTTCACTTACTAAACATTACTGAAATTTGCAATGTAAAACTCTATGCACATAAGAATGTTAGAAGTTTTAACACTTTTTGACATCTTAGTGTAGACTTACTTGAAAGTTTTGAAAAAGCCAAAAACAAAAACGCACAAGCACCCAAATGCTTGCAAAATAATTCAAGCTTTGACTTATTATGCATGATTTTTTTTTTCTGTCCTCGAGCAGCTGTCTAACACTGAGACACAAATGTAATTCCATACATTTTATCTTTTGCACAAGTTTGAAGACATTGAACATTTCAGTCCGATTTGACTCATAACCTTTTATTTCCCAGGTGTCCAGTTTTATACCAGCAACACTCACTGGCTGGACCAGAGGAACGCTTGTGACTGTGGCACTGGTGGCTGCAGTTGCCATTTTTGGTGCACTGTGGATGCAATGGAAAGCCTAAAAGGCCACGCGCGGGTCTTTTCTGTCATCGTATATTTGATTAAAATGTTTGCAAATGAGTGATAATTAGAACTGATTTGTTTCCTGCAGCTTCCTCGCCTTTTCTTTTTATACTATTTTATTGAGCGGTATTGTAGTTGGAATTCAAGACTTGCCCTGGAACGGAAGAAAAAAAATATTTACTGTAAAATTTACGAGGCGTGTGGAAATAAAAAGAAAATCCTTTTGAAAGTGTTACTGCATACTGTAGCAGAAACACGTTGTTCCACAGCTGTATTCATGACAGGACTGTTGCCGGCCTGCAGTCTTTTTTATCCAGATTCGTTTCTTACTGGTTTAAGAGGCCAACATTTTTACAGATCACATATAGTGTGGCTTATTATAAAATGAAGGGAGCTGGACTTTCTATTGCAGATTTGAAAATGCTTTTTCATGTTTGAAAAATAAACTTAAAATTATTAAAAATATAATCTCATTATTTAAAAAAAAAACATTTATTCAGTTACACAGTGTTACACAAATAAGACCATGAAGAGGCAACCACAGGAGCTTGTAGGTCATGTTGTCTAAGACGTCTCAGCATTATCAGTCTTCATAAGCGGTGACGTCTACGTGTGTATATGCTGTGAAGGCCTTCCTGTTACACCTCTGAAGTGTTGCACCGAGCTGCTTTCCCGGTCCGACCTCATAGGTGCAGGGGAACTTCTCTCCCTGAGTCCTCTCGTAGATCTCGTGCAGAGCTTGCTCCCACTTCACAGGCGACACCAGCTGCTTCACGAGCTGTCTGCGCACGTGGTTCTCATTCATGTAGCGCTTTCCATCCACGTTGGAGTACACCCTGATCTCAGGGCGCCGCACCTGAACAGGAGAGAAATCTCTGTGTCAGACAAGTGTAACTTTTCTAGAAACTGTAGGCAAATTCTTGCAGCCCTTGGAGAAATACAATCTGTCACATGAGCATGCTGTGTGGTTAATGTGGGTGGAAGAGCCTGTGTCATGCACAGCAGACGGACCTCCACCTGTCTGAGAACCTCTCTGAGGGGTTCTGTAGCCGTCCTCATCAGCTCAGTGTGAAAAGCTCCGCTGACTGGGAGAGGTTTGGTCCTCGTGAACTGGAGACGTCTCGAGTTCTGCTGGAGGAAATCCAGAGCCTGGCAACGCAAACAGCTCTGATGAAAAAGACGTTGCAAGACCCCAGAGCAGCTCTGATAGGAAATACTTTTGAGTTTTCATACCTGTTGGTGACCTGCGATGACCCTACCGTCAGGGAACAGATAGTTTGCCACGGAGCACACGGGCTCCTCGATCCCCTGACTCTTGCAGTGCTCTTTAGCCTGCAGACAGGCGTATTTATACTGAGACTGAGGTCGACCGACGACCGACAGCATCCCGCTGGGAACCAGTTCCGACGCCTTCTGCATGGCCTCTGCACGCACCTTCACCGCATACAGAGCTAGAAGACACAGTGTGGTACAGTATGTCCTACAGCTTTGTCCTGCACATGACAAAATAAAACATGTCTGCAAAGTTACCTTCTGCAAAGTTCATGGAACCAGAAAAGACCAGAGCAGCAAATTCTCCAACACTGAAACCAGCAGCAGCAACACACGTCTCAACGGCCTGCAGACACAAGTATAAAGACATTATTAGAGTATGTTTTCATTTTACTGTAAATTAAATAATATTGGGTTTTGGGCTGTTGATTGAAATAAATATTTAACAGTTACAAAGCAACAACTTGGATTTACATTTATAGTGTTTAACTTTATGACATGTTTTACACCAGATGTTTGTTCTGAAAATAACAATAAAACAACAGTTAATTGAAGCCTTTGTTATATATTGTATGTAACAAATGACAACTCTGTGAGTGATCAATGTGAGAACATTTCTAATTCTCTGTCAGAAGAAATACATTTACTTAAGCAAGTATTTGTAACAGAGTCGTTATATTGTGTTAAAAGTAAAAGTCTGAAGTTCAATGTTTCAATGATTAGTAACTTTTGTACATAATGCCTCATTTAACATCAGTGGATATAAATACTTACAATATTATGAGTAAGGAAATGTCATTTTTATTGATGTCACATGTTAATGAATAAAATATAAATTCATTAAATACACAAATTATTAAATTAGCTGATAAATTAGCAGAGAAAAATAAAATTTCCTTTTTCAATGTATTTGTAATGTAATGTAGGGCAGTTTTAAAGATCAATTAAATGTTTTAGTCATGTCTTGAGCAAAACGTTTGCAAAAATTCAACTAATTATTTTCTTTATAATAATCAATCATAACCATTTTTTTTACATATATTTCCAAAACATCTATAACAATAGAAGAAAGATGAGACTAGCCTATCCTCACATTTAGGGAAATAAAACAAACAAATGCAACTTATTTCCTTGCTTAATATAACGTGAATAATATGATATGATTAGGGACCTTTGGGTTTTCTTGGTGGATCCTCTCCACCGCTGCCAGAGAGGTGACAAACACCGCCGGCTGACAGTGGACCGTCTTCATCAGTTCCTGCTCGGGTCCCTCCAGGCACAAAGACAGCAGATCGTACCCGAGGATCTTCTGGGCGACCGTGAACATTTCTTTGACGTTGGGGTACTTTAAAAGTCCTCTACCCATGCCCACAAACTGGCTGCCCTGGCCGGGGAACAGGAACACGGAGCAGCCGCTGGGGTCTTTTCTGCGTCCTTGGCTCCGCACCTCCACCGTGTCCGACTCTGTCTCCGGCAGAAGAGAGGACCCTCCAGGCGGAGGATGGTGAGCTCTATCCGAGGAGCTCGGGTGGTTCGTGGACAGCGTCCTGCTCAGAGAGACCACAGACCTGACCTTCCCTCTGGAGGTTGCTGACATGCTGACACCCAGTGACGCCAACATGATCACGCCTTCACGGGTTAGAACAAACTCACCTGTCTGAATAAAGTGCGATTCATTCACAAAAAACACCTCTAACCAATAAACTCAACTCCCCTCCACGTTCAACAGGGAGCCGCCATATTGTTTGAAGCAGGTCGAGTTTGTTTTGTTTTTCTTCCGGGTTACGTTGATCTTCAACGTACTGCAGCGCCTCCAACAGGTGAGACTGTGTCATAGCAACAGATAATAAAGCATATAAATAATTCCTTTTTATTTTACTGTAAACCATAGTGATGTAAAAGTAACTTATAATGGAAGTTTATTATTTTATCTGCAGTGGTAGAAGAATAATTTAGTAAAAATAGCAATAGCAATAGTAAGGAAATATTTAATTACCTTTAAAAGTCTTATTTAAGTAAAACTACAGAAGTCCTAGCAAAAAATTGTACTACTTTGTACTACTACTACTACTACCTACTAAAACAGTAGGTAGCAAAAAGCATCTGTCAGTGTATAAACCTAAAAATTAAGACCAAATAAAAACATAACATAAGACAAGGAAGAAATATTAAATACTAATGATTTGCATTACAGCAACACATCCAAATGTTGACTCAGTTCACTGATGTCTTCATACTTATTACAAATATTGTACAGAGACCCTGGTTTATTATTAGAACCCTTAAAAATTTCAATAAATATATGTGTGAGCAAGTAAAAAAATTATTTCAATTTCAACATATGAAAGTTTTTACCAGCAGTGGAAAAATAAGCTTGTCAGTGCTCACGCCACGGAAAATGTCACAGTGACACTGTTGATGTCTGATAACGTCAACCACCTCGTAACTACACACACACGACAATCAGGTTGCACATTTAACGCTTGGGCTCGACTGCTGAGTTTTGTGTGCTATCAAACCTTATCATTAATTTTGTTTGCTGTAGCAAACATTAATTTCTGTATGACTAAAGCTATGCAGGCGACCTAGAAGGTTTAAGTTTTTAACTGTGTGTGACTGTGATAACCGTAGACATCTAAGCTTTTTGAGTGTTTTATGTGTAGACATTAACTTCCTGTGGATTCCTTTATCAGATCACAGAAGAGAACAACTCACCAGAATTCTTGCTCTAGACTTATATCATAGAATATTATGGTAGTCATTCAAATGGGAAATTACAAATATCACAACACTAAGTTTAATATTCACCAATACACTTTATTGTACAAAACTGGAAATCCCATGGGATCGTAGTCAAATGTATATTTATTAAACCCTGAATCACACTGTACTTGTCATTTATTGTGCATCTGAAAATATAAATATAATACAATGCTTTATGCGCTGATTTTTATGTATTATTGTGATTAACTTCTCTCCTTTCACTCTCCTCTCACTTGTTCCCCTAACCATCCACACAGCGATCACATTTGTCCGTTGGGTTCTCCCTGTGAGTCGTCGGATCCGTCTGACAGGTCGGCGGCCTCCATCTGCTCCTCCAGCATCTCGTCACCTGGATTCTGGCTGTTCTGATCCATTCGATTCTTGAACTTAGAGATGAACTCGTTACTTGCCAGAGCTACTTCCTTTTTGGGACACATTTTCTTTGATGATAGGCGATAGTCCAAACGCTCTACAAAAAGGAAATATTTGTTAATGAACCTGCACAGTTTTTGGATTTTGCTTTATGAAAGGTTCTCTTAATATATGAAAAACAAAGACTGATTATTTAAAGCACACTGCAAAGAGCACACTGCACCTCCAGGTGTGACGGGCGTCATCAGGCGGTTCAGCTGCACGTTCCAGTGCCGTACGTGTTGGCTGGCGTTCCTCAGCTTCTCCTGAACCTCCTGCAATGAGAGGATAAAAGTAGTAGCGCCTCCTAGTGTTCAACAGTAAGAGTTAAACCTGCTTCCCTCAAAGTCTCCTTCTCACCTCCAAGTGCTGGTGGCTTCTCTGGCGAGATGCCTGCAGATGCTGGAGCTCCTGAGAGGCCGAGTGAAGGGCTGAGGGAGCGTCCTCGTCTGAACTGCTTTTTGAGGTGTTCTGTATGAGGCTGATGCTTTGCATTGCCTTCTGCTGCTCCTGCAGGAGCTGGCACTGCTTCTTCTTCTCCTCTTCAGCCTGTAGCAATCTGCAAAAAGGAAGAAAAACAAAACTTGAGCACCTACAAATGACCATTACATGTGCGTGCTGCTGACCGTGAAACAGTGTCTGAGTTTGCTACCTTTCCAGCTCCTGTCTGGCCCTTTCCTCCTCCAGCCGAGCCTGGATCTCCATGTTGAGAGCAGCCTCCAGTTTCCGCTGCGTCAGCTCCAACTCTTGAATCCTCATCTTCTGTTGCTCAGCCTTCTTTTCCTTCTCCTGCAGATCTGCCTGCATGCTGTCTCTCAGCTGGGCAAACACAGCAACAGATTAGTGGAAGGAGCTGACGTGTTCCTGAATCACCTTTTCTGATTCTGTTTCTCCAAAGCTCTAAAGGTTCATCCTGAATTTTATAATGCCAATGTGTTTCTGCTAGCAAACATCGTCTTACTATCTCAGCCTCTTTCAGTTGTCTCTCCAGCTCCAGCTGCACCTCCCTCTGCCTCCTCCTCTCTCTCTCATCCGCCTCTCTTCGTCTGATTTCCAATTCCCTTGCATGCTGTAAAACACAATTTATTCATTACAATTAGATTATTACTGTGTCATTTTGCTAAGTGGAATAAATCTCTGCATGACATAATGGCAGTCACTCTTACCTGGATAATACTTTCAATTTCTAAATCCTGTCGGTCTTTTTCTTTCTCCATCTTTTCCACCTCCTGGATATTCGAGTCATCCGACTGGCTACTCCGGCTGCTGCAGCTGCTCCGGGCACTGCGGCTGCGTTCCCGCTGGCTGTTTTCCCGCTGGGCCCGTCTCTTCAGTTTAAGTTCATGATGATAAGACGACTTTCCCTCACTATGGAGACGGAGGGCTGTTTGAATGGCTGGAAAGGTCCAACACAAACAAATTCAGAGCAGATGTTAGTTTTAAAGCAAAAACTCTAAATTAGTTTTAGGGAGGATTCACTGGGGCAGGACGGCCAGTGATTGTTGCCAGTTGGAAAAAGTTAACAGTTTCCAAAGTCCAGTAAAAGTAAAATCGAGTAAAACGTTGCTTTGTAACATCTATAAATCGCTTTTAGCCATTCTGGAAAGGATTGCTCGCCTTGCATGTGTGTTTTTTTGTCTATCTGTTAAAATCATCTTAGTCTAAATTATCACTAGAGTCATCAGCAACATCAAGAATATACCACAGTCTGCCAAGTTCTCCTATAAATAATGGCCGTGGTAAACTTTGCTGATAGAAGTATTGAATGGATGTGTGAATTATAACACATATATATACTCTATAGATCTAGTTTGTAGCATAAGTGTGGTTACAAAATGAATACAGTTGAAAAAAGGACTTTATCACATAGACTGGCTTTTGGGAGTGACAAAAAGCAGTGACATAAATATCATATGTAACTAGTTACATAAATATAACTTGAAACC